>JBBMJY010000013.1:9412569-9426705 GCA_037833715.1 Toxotes lorentzi
GATAAATTGTTTGGTGAGATGTGGTCAATATAACTGATGCTGTCATACTTTACAGACCACTGTCAATATTTCATGTGTTTTTTCCAAATAAAAGAAAAGAACAAGGCCTTTTACATGCAAAGATACCGATCTGCAGAGATTTACTTTTGAAGATGAATAAGACAAAAAGCGCAGATTTTTACTGCGTATCAATCCACCTGCACGACATCCATCCCCTTTGACAATGGTGGCATGAAATATGAGCACGGTCCAACAGCGTGTGTGATTGATAATTGCTGTACTGTGGCGGCCTGTCTGCCATCTCCACTGTGGCTTGCCAATTCATCAGGCATCAGAGGCAGATTGGGCTGATGACTAATGTCTGCGTCTGTCTTTGACAAACCACAGCTATATGCTTTCTTGCTGCAGCCAGACAGCACGCTACTTGCAAATCTGGCTTATTAGTGAGGTGACAGTCCAACGTCTTGAACCTGGCATCAAATAATGATATAAAAGAGAAAGAAATTGTTTTAAGTGCCTAACCATTCTGACACGTAAAAAATAAAAGTAGCCCAAATCAGAGTTTTCCAGTTTCGCCCTTTTAAAAAGCTAAACCTTTCCCTAAACATTTTATGGATCTATTGCAATAAATTAGCAGGTGCAGCCAGTCACTTTCTACACACACCATCCCTTGTGTTAATGAGGCAAGGATACGCTCACTCTCTCTGTTCTTTTCTGATTGACTTCCTATTTCCATCCTTCATTCTTAGATAGGGTCTCTTATTAAGCAAATGAGTTGCTGCTCCATTGGGCTTTGCCATCAGATAGCCGTGACTGAAGGTTAATGACAGTGTTGTTCAGCAGGGAAGTAGAAGTGCAGAGGGGGCTCACCAAGCATGACGCACTGCTACGTACATGTGGCCCCTGACCTGCTGCAACCTGTCCTGTCTTCTGGGTTCTGACTCACATGGGCGCGCTATCTGTGAGAACAGGCGGTGCCAGATGCTCGATGCTAAACAGAAACAACATCATTAATCAGAGCAGGTAAAGGTGTCCTTAGTTTACTTTTCACTTCCGTGGTGTACGTGGGTTGTTTATTACTGTCGTGTACACCAAGCAGCTGGGCCGTTTGTCATACAGTAAATTAGCTAGCAATCAAGGCTGATGCACCTGAGCAGCAGAGGAGAAAGAGGCTGACTTGAATGTGCCTAAGGTTGTTTAAAATTTGAACACATTCCTAGACTGTAATTTACTACAGAATCTCACTCTATACACTAGGTGAGTACATCCCGGGATTGCGCTTATTTATTATTGATTATTCCCTCTTATGTTATCAGTTCTATTTTTGTGTAAGGATGCTTTGCTGATGGCAGTATGATAATCAAGTGATTGTTAAAGTATGTAATGACAGAACAGCATGACCTCAGAACTGTACTTGAAACATCTTTAACACAGCTCAAATTAATTGCTTTCCCTGTTTGACTTCCTGTTGCTACTCAGCACCTCCCCCATACTAATGTGTTGTTTTAACTTCATTTAAGCCCTCCATGTTGTTAAAGCTATTTGCATCTGCTCTTTAATAAGGTTTTTTTTTTTTTTTGCTTTTTTTTTTTTTTTTGCTTTTCTCCGTCAAAGCAACACAAGCAACCAGCTGCTGAGGAGTTTAGCTTCTCTTTTTGACAAATCCAAAAACCCGCACCAAAAATCTTTTGCCGTAGGTTAATTGCCGTGTTTGAAAAAGCCAACTTCTTGTGCCGGTCTTGAATGAATCCTTTCTTTGTCTCCTGTGTGCCAAACATAAAAAGAAGAAAAAATAAATAGCTAGAATCCTTAGGGCTGGCACTGCCAACAGACATTGTGCTTGGCTCGGTGCCTGGTTTCAGGAGAAGATTCTTTCATTTGCAGCAGGCTTTCCTCCCTCAACGGGGGGATAGAGGGGGGATAGAGGTGGATTTTCCTGTATTACACCAGGAAATCACTCTTTTAATTTGAAATCTGGGTAATTTTTGTCGCTTATGTCTTTAGTGGAGCAGTATGGCAGTTATTCTCAGATTAGTAGCAGCTTATGCAATATTATATTATATTTGGTATCTTAGCGGTTGTAAGAAAATATATTCTAGTAACACTACTGTAGGTGATCCATAGAACCCTTACAAAATTACATTCTGGCGTTATTCAAAGTTCTGGTATTTTAAAAAAAAAAGAAGAAGAAAAAACAGCTTATGTTTCAGTATTGAGATTAATGGTTTCGCTCACGTAATCACTGCAAAACAGTTTCAGGCAGACCTACATAAAGCACATTACAGGATGAGTCCCCCATACATCTATGTTTGAATATGTGGATTACAAGAAACTCTTATCCAAGCATCATTATAATCTAATGTGTACCTAGATTTGAGTCTGACAAGAAAAAATCTTATGAAATCACTCCACACAACACTGTGGACATACACTCTCCGCAAGACAAAAGCAGTGCAGCTGATCGATGTGTGTGTCTGTGTATGTGTGTAACAAAGAACACGGCTCTTTGCTCTGCAGGGTGTGGAGGTAAAGTCCATGGAGGGCTGGTAGGTAAGGGTGAGAACTGCTGTTGAACTTGCAGGTGATGCTGCCGACACTAATGCACCAGAAATGGCTTCTGGGTCAATGAGGCAGTTGCTCCTTTCCTTTTGACTTGCTTTGACTCTGAACACGGCCTTCAGCCAACATCCATCCAAGCCATTCAAATAACATGCTGCGTTCCTTGGTTTTTTGTTTTTTGTTTTTTTTTTTTCTTTGTCTTGCTGTGGGAAAAGGGAGATGTGGTTGAACATCCTCTGTTGGGCCTTGAAAAAACTGACTGCATTGTGTTCTGAGTACAGAGACAATGATTGCCAGTAGAAGATGAGCCTGTCAGTCAGTCCTCATCTCCATATCCTTGAGAGTGTTGACATTTCCAGTGTGATGGGAGCTTTTACTCACTTCTGTCATTCAACAGTTGTATGTAGGGCAGAGTGTGCCAGCCACATTATTAATTACATGCTCAGTGCTTAATTACAACCGATTAATAGGTATATAAAAACAATTTACAGTGTGTATTTACATGGCACAATCAATAAAGCAGTTAATAAACAAAATGAGCAAAACATCAATTAATTAGTAAATTAATTATTCATTATTCTGACTTTGAACACTGATTGTAAAATTTGTTTTGGAGCCTGATATTGTCATAATAATTCAACTGCATGCAAGAGCAGTTGCTTGTTCCAAATTGCCTTTTATTAGATGAGTTAGAAAAGGTGTTTTCTGTGGCACAGGAATGAGTGAAGATGAACCGGGAAAAAACACAGCTGACGGAGGAAACATAGCAGTGGAGCACAGACCCTGAGCGAGAAGAGGCTCCCGAACAAGGTCAAGAATCAAGGAAACAACAGAGCGCGCCTGAATGGTTAGTTATTAGCTTTATGTCACTTTGACATTTCTTTTTGTATGTTTGTGCGTTGACATCACAACTTTACAGAAGTCCCGGCGGCTCGTTTGCAGGCACATTTCCTGAATACATGCTGTGTGAATTTCTCTGTGGATTAGCGTTTTTGTACTTTCACAGTAGTTCATATAGCACCTAGACCTGCTTCATAATCAAAAAAGACATTGAAATTCCACTTTCTACAAAATGGGACCTTTAAATACACAGAAAGAAATTAAACGCACACCTTGGTCACCCGGATAAAACTCTCACATTGTGAATGAGTCAGATACCCTTGTGCAATCACACTACTAGTCCGAACCAGATGTCCTCCACCTCACATTTCCACTTTTATCCCTGTCAGCTGCATGGATGAATAAATGAATATCCAGCTAAATGGTTGATACAGGCTTCAGCTTGGGAGCAAATAGGTAAGATTAAAGGAGAGCCATAACTTATTGTCTTGTCAGTGCTTGTGCACTGTGAGAGTTTTGAGAGGAAGGCAGGAAAAAACTCTAATAATAAAACTGATGAGAAAATTTATTTCACTCGTCAAAAGGCAATCGCCACCTATATCTTAATGAAAAAAAAGCTACGAATTTAACAGCTTTATGAAGAAAGCAATGTTACGTATTATATATCTCAGATAAGCTTCTGTTTACATTTGCCTGGCAAGCAATTTCTCGCAGTCAGCTGATTAATGATTATCGTCTCTTTCAAATTTATAAATTTTTGTGATGTAAATTTTGCCGTTATCTCAAGTCCAGGTCAGGACCAACTGTACATTCAGATCACATATGTTTGCAGACACACACTGCAGTGAAAACAGATCCACCTTTGTATCCACCATTTGTATCCACATCAGTTTTGGACTGTAGTCATCCCTCAGGTGCAAAGATGGGAGTAGTGGGAAGGATTTTGCTATATTGCTGCAACGTCAGGGTTGGATGGTTGAACATGCAGACTGGTTGACTTTAACATCAGGGACCATGGCTTGTGTCCCATTTCCTACCTACGGCAGGGTTCTTGAAACTATAGAGTTGTAGGGTAGGAGTAGATGAGGAGTTATTTTCAGACACCGGTGGTTCTGGAAGTAATTTTTTTCAACAAACAATGTTGCATCACTCAGAGCTGGTGCACTTCTACGGCTTGAATCATTATGAAACTCTCAGAGCTGAATCATTAGCCCATAAGATTAACAACTGCATTAGAAAATAACCATTTCTGTGATTTAAAAAAAAGTCAAAGGTACAAGTCATAACCATATTTTCAAAGGCACTAACAAGCTCATTTGTCATTTCGGTATGAGCACTTGTTGCCTGATTCTTGAATAAAATATTGCGGCATGCAGTAGTCTGTCTAAGTAAATTAAATAAGAAATACAGGCAGCTGTTACAGAAATGGGTCTCAGTCTGTAGCTTTGCCGATTGATTTCTTCATCATATTACTTCATTTTACTCTCCATTTTGTTCTTTTATTACAGTCGTATGACTAATACATGGTGCACATGGGATGGCTGTTTGAAATCTATCCACCTTTTTCAATTAGAAATTAATTATTTAGGAAGCTATCTCAGTTAACTGCCAAACCTTGCCACTCAGACATCTTTCATTGCCCATTTGATTAGTGATCATTTGTTCATCGGCTTGCTAACGTTTAATAGAGAGTATCCACAGACAGCTGAGTCTGCAATTCAGAAGTGAGCCTTCTGAGAGAGCAAAAAGCCCCAGGGTAATGATTATGTCACAAGTTATAGCTCTTTTATTCGTTCTTTCTTTTCTTCTGCCCTTTTTCCCACTGAACCGGGCTTGCCGGCACAACATCAGTGATTTGGCCCAGAAGTTCAAACATTTCATCTCCCAGTGAGGAAGAGGAGCAAGCAATTAGACCCACAAATAAGAGAGCAGCCTAAAACCAAAGGGAGCCAGGCAGCCTATTTTGTCATTGCACCGGGTTCAAAACAAGGTTGAGAGATAAATATGATCTATCGTCCCAAAACAGCAAACAGCAAAATTGTGGAACAAATGTCTAGCAGTTTGTACACCAAACAATATGGACAGAACACACAAGCCAAACCCTGCAAATATAATCTTTAATGATTTATGTTGAGGTTCCCATGACAGCATGTTTCTTGCTTTTTGAGTTGACCTATTTATCACGCCCACTTCGAGGGAATAAATGATGTCTTGTATTATTATGCTGTCTCCGAAGGACAGTCGCCACCCGTTGTAACCCACCATGGACAGTTGCTCAAATGTCTGTGATATTTGGGTCTGCATCCTCCACAGAGACCATATATCAGCCTCAAGTATAAGAACCTGGGATAAGACTTCACTCAAAAAACGTCACATTTTCAACCCAGATCCAGTGTCCAGTTTAAAAGTGAACTTTTTTTTTTCCTGTATCTCATTTAAATCTCTACAGCCGAACAACATTTCTCATATCAAAACCAATTTATTTTACAACTTCCAAGACTAATCAATTGAACTTCCCTTTTGTAATTCTTTCCCCTGTCTGCTGAACCAAATCAGTTTCAGCACTTACAACCACCATTACCTACATGGACTCAGACCAGTGTGGCAGTATGAGATGGGATTTAACAAAGACTTAAGAATAAAGATGAACTGAAGAAGGAAGTTAAGGTCAGTGCATGGTGAGAACAGTTATAGCTTCAATTCGGCCTACTTCTGCCTGACCTTTTTTTTTTTTGCCAGTGTGTTGTACTGTATGTGTCTGTGCAGCATGTGCTTGACTGTGAGCTGCAACAAAGCAAAGACAGTGGCCCTTGGGATACAGATACAGTATCATGAGGGTCACATTAGACCAAGAGAAATTCAGCAACTCTTTATCACCAGGGATGGGAAAGGAAAGGACAGACAGGGAGGTCACACAGCTTAAAGTATTGTTTTTCCTCTGTCTCTCTTTGACTCTATCCATTACTTGAAGCAATGAGGCTGCAGCTGAGTGGGACAGAGGGAAGGCGAGAGCTAAATATTTCTGTGAAGTCACTGAATTTTTCAATATATATATATTTTTAAACCTTTAATAACTTATCACCTTATTATATATTATTATCACCACCTTACAAGTAGATATGACCTGTTAGCAAACAGTTGCCTATGTAAACATTCAGCAGATCATTATAAGCAGAAATATTTGTCACTAGAACCTTATTTTGAAGCAGTTACATTAAATGTAATTTGCTCAGTTATGTTTAAACCTGTGTTTATGCAAGTATGTTTGCATACCACAGATTCACTCTTGCAATAATAACACAGAGGATTGTTAAAGGGTGTATATTTGTTTCTTTTTATTTTAAACCAGGCAAAATCATAACCTCCCGAGTGGAAGTACTAATATAAAATGAATGAAAAACAAAAAAGCACAATTTGGTTGTGTGATTAAAAGAAACCAATGTTGACTTTATGTGGAAAACTAGAAATGAACTGCGGTTTCATGTGTTAAACATTTTGTTGACAGATTTTTCCTGAGAGGACAGTTTAGCCACATATAGAACTGCAAATTATAATGCTGCCAAATTTATTTTACCACCTCTTGCAGACACCAAAGAAGTTAATTTCTGATGCTTCACTGTTAAAAAAAAAAAAAAAAAAAAATCTGTCCTGTTACTTCACGCTAAGTTTAGCCCCCATAAACTCAAGAGAAATTTTCAGGAGACTGCAAAAAACATGTATGGCAATTTCATGGCTGTTGCATCTTCTTTGAAGCCACATTTAATTAGAAATCATTTGAGTGTGAACAATATCAACAACAAGCTTATTACAGGCGTACAGATTATAGTTACCCTTGACAATTTGTTAAAAAAAAAAAAAAAAAAAGCTACTTATTTGCTCCTTTTCCAGGGTCACTTTTGATGGTGCGGCGTTAGAAATCATCATTATTCCTATGAGTAATCAGAATTTATGTGTACCCCGTGTCAGACTTTTACACTCAAACTATTTTTAGCAACCTAACAGCAACACGCATGTGCCCTGGGACGAAGAATTAGTGGGAAAATAACGGGGGTTAAAGTTTAAAGTGTGGTTGAGAGAGCATAGCTAGATGCCGTTAGCGTGCTGAGTAATGAGTTCTATTAGTTAGCCAATTACAGGAACATCTGAAGGAACAGCATAAAGATATAGAAAGCTATTCATCATTTAGAGCTACAACAACTCTGCAGGTAATAATGGAAATAGCCATTTATCTTAAAACTCACTGAGGAATGGTAATGCGCATCCAGCCTATCGTCACCCCTGCTGTCTCTGATTTAATGGTTGTTTCAATAAGGATTGTGGTTAAATGATTGATTGAGTTGGTAAATCATTATAATGTGATGTCATAAGAAATTGGAGTTGACTTGGGACTCTTTTTAAATTATCAGCCACATCCATCTCTTCTGCCCATCTCTTCAGTAGCTCTTCTTTCCGGGAAACCTATTTATCACATTGATTTCTCATTAGACATTAAATTACAGTGCTTCCACATTGTTTTCTTCTTTTCTCTTGTTGCAGTTTGATATTCTCCGGAGATTTTAGTTTGTAATCAGCTCCCACTACAAGATAAAATGGTGACTCACCAAGAAAAGCTTTACATCTGCATTCTGATTCAGTGTCAGTGGTGACCCTTTTTGTTGTGTGTGTGTGTGTGTGTGTCCGTTGTGGAGAAAGTAAGTCACTGCAAGATGGATAATAGGAAGAAGATGGAGACATAACCTCAAATACGTACTATTAGCCACACGGACATTTGTGTCTTGTGCTTGGAAGATGGTTCCGGCATCAGCTATGAGTCAGCCGTCATAATGACTTCAGACCTTCAAACCTCTGTGGCACAGAGGTGTTTGTGTTTGTAACCTAGTTACTAATGGAGCCACAGTGAGTGTCATTTGTTCAAAACTGCCCATCCGAATGGTTTATTTAAAAACAAAAAAACAAAAAAAAAAAAAAAAAAAAAACAACAACCCTAAGCTGGCAAAAACACATCACATCAAATCACATCACCAGGCCAACATGGAATCCGTGCCCGAAAAAATGAATGCTCCGAAATCCACGTTGTAGTCTAGAAGGTGCAAAGCCCCAAGTCCCAAATAAAGTCCTCCAAAATGAGGACCAATGTGAAGCATTTTGTTTAAAATAAGACCAAGTTGGTTATGTTATATCAACGAGTGTCCTCACAACTAATATAAGACAAGAACGTGTGTGTGTATGTCCATATGTTTGTGGTATATGTACCCACGTGCATGTAAATTACAAGCGCCCCCACGCCGGGTACCTTTGGCCCCAATAATTTGAGTTTGATTGTGTGGCTGCTTCACTCCACACGGAGGTCTGCAGAGGTAATAAATATGGGGAGGAAAATGTGGATGGGGACACTCACACATGAATGTCTGAGACAGCAAGCACTCAACAACTCAGTATCAGCTTTAATTTGTCTCCCACATGGTCACAACTACAGCGCACAAGCATTTCTTTAATCCTTCCGTTGTCTCCTATAGTCAAGCACTATTAAATAGGAGCCAGTGTGTCACCTTGTTATTTGAAACACACATCAAGTCAAACGTGGAGCCTCTCCATTCTGTTTAGAGCAGCTGCAGACAAAGAAACAGAGCACAGATGAATGTACCTCTGCCATAACTTGACACACTGACAGCCACCTTCTGATTGCTGTTTGAGCTGCCATGTCTCTGCTTTTATTTAAATAGTCCTCTGTGTTGTTTAGTGCAACTATCAAAGGACTTTCTTCAATTCCTTTTAATTCTGCTACAATCAGATATTCCACATCACACATGAAGGGTGAAGGGCAAAAAGAAGAATCCCCGACTTGTGGCTTTGGTAGCTAATCGCCCTTAGTGCTCTGTGTGTAATGTGTGCAACCTTCTGGACGTTAACAGTGGCTTACACTGGCTGCAAGTGACAGCGGAGTGCTGTTTTTCGATGCTGCCGGGTCTGGAGATGCGGGGTGCTGTTTAATATGCATGGACTCACTAATTACAGCCCTCTTACCCTAATGATGTGGCCTTGAGACTGCCATGCAGAGGAATGGGCTCAAATATGCATGCATGCACAAACACGTTTGGTCTCTTCCACACACACAGACACATACATACACGTCGCTAAAACACATGCCTAAAACACATGCCACCCAGTGCGGCTAAGTTTGAATCAATCTGAAGAGCCCCTTGGGCAAATCAGCATGTTAGCAGAAATCTGAGATGGTGTCGCAGAAGTTGGTAAAGCACATATGCCACAGTTGATAAAATATAACAGAAGCCCATTAACAAAAAAATGAAAAAAGAAACATTAAAAATTAAAAAAAAAAAAAAAAAAAACAGTCAATACTGTGTGTACCTGTGGAGATGTCAGCAGCATCAACACATGATAGATCCAAACTGATAAGGCAGATTTATGGCATGATGAGCTGAAATACACAAGAGATGAATATGCCCAGAGAAAACTGTAATGTCAGTTGGCAGATCAAATTGGTCATTTTGGTTTTGGTACATGGGGTTTTCATGCTGTTACTCCTTCAAACCTGGCACCAGGACATCGACCCGGGAGGCTGCCTGGCACGCTGTCACCCAGCGTCAGTGAGTAATCTGAAGTCTCCCCTCTTGCCTCCCTAATCAACCATCTATTACACCGCTGTCTGCAGCTCTCCAGGAAAACACCGCCACATCTCACACGTACATCACAGCCTTTCCGAACGCATACAATTATTTCTCCGGCTATGTCTTTCTCTCCAACATGTCTTCATTCACACACACACATCCATGCACAAAAGCTGCACATCTCCCTTGGTACTTTTGTTTCTGTTGCTGTCTCTCATACAGCAACACGCACACACCCACCCACACACACACACACTCACACACACAAAAGTAAATACACACTCCCTTTCTCTAGCACTCTCCAAAGGCACCGTGGGAGTTTGCTGTGGTGGAGACATTAAACACATGGAAACAAAATATCCTGTTTCAGCCAGGGCAGACTGACACAACACTGCAGCTGTACTCTTTGATGAATGCCCTGCTGAAATTTAGAAAATACATTTCAGGCAAAAAAAAAAAAAAAAGACTGTACATTCAGAGGCTGGCCTGTGTTGTGGGAGGTGATTGCATTTTGTTTGTGAAATACAAAAGCGAATTAGTAACTCACACAAAACAGAAACAAATTCTGCAATTTACATGCTGAATTTGCATAGCCATTGTGCTGCATTAGCTAATGATGGAACAAGTCTTTTTTTTTTTTTTTTTTTTTCTTTTGGAGGTGTGTATCTCAAAGATGCACTGGCAGTTCCCTTGAGAGAGCTCAGGCTGAAATTGAAAGCAAGACATCCAAATTGTGCCTCAGCCCTCAGCAGGGCTTCTGCTGCTACATGGCAGAAATTCCACAGCTCCGTGCTGCACCGTGGCTAACAGCGGGGGGAGATTACAGCATTGTGTATGCCTTCTGAAGCCGAATCTTCACCCTACTCTGCGGGTGGTTTTCACACCCACAAAATGGATCAATTATCCAGTCACAGACACCCATCCACACCACTCTCACGCAATTAACTCGGCCTGACACATGACAAGAGGACTGAATGATTTGGGAACAGCTTCCTCGGTCGTAAAATCGATCTAAGTGCATACCCTCTCATCCTTTACCAAAAATAACAAAGCTGCCTTTTTACTCCAGCTCTCTTTCAATCACAACAGAGCCCATCTGTGATTGCTTCATGTTTTAGCAGTAAAGGCAGTGCTCCCTTAACTCTGGCATATGTAGGAATGTGACAACCAAACTGTTCAGACTTAATTAAACACGAGTAAAGCTCCAAGACTGAGAGGCACAGTTGTTTGCACAGTTTCCAGCGATGACCCAATTGGCAAAGTCATATTCGTTACAAAGCGATATGCTCTGAATGTGAACATACCCCCCGTGGTTCTTCTCATGTGGTTGACAGAGAACACGATGTTTCTTTAATTGCTGTTTGGTTCTGTGCTGAGGTACAGAGGACACACTGAGGCAGACGAGGAGACGTTTCACCGAGCGGTGCTTAGACAGTGTCAAAATGTTTGACATGTTTAACTTAGTCCTGCTTAGTCTAAATTAAACTGCGGTTATACAAGTAGTTTTTTTTTTTTTTAAAAGAATAGCATGTTCACAAAAACAAGCATATCCTTCAGTGTGCATCCCAATAAGCAAGCATACACCCATCAAACAGACATACGGATCAGCAAACATTTAGAAAGACAAAATGGGAAATTATGCATTAATTTATGCAGCCAGAATACAGCTTTAAGGTATTTACTGTCTGACAGCTCCACTGTCAGTAGCTCCATTGATTATCCGCAACACTCCAATAGTAAAACCCTCGAAAATGTAGGCTTTGAAGTTTTTTAAAAGCACCTTTAAGAGAGGCTGAGTAATGTAAGGAAATTACCAAGTAACTACTTACTTTTGCTTTTGTAATTTGTGAAGTATTGTTGTTGCATTTTCAAAAATTAATTAATGACATTTTTTGTCGCCAGTCATCCACATGCACACAGCTCTGATGAATGGTCGGACCTTTCAACCATGATTTTGCAGGTAAAGGTAAAGAGCTTTCAATCATCCATTGCGTAGGCCGCTAGTGTGTGAACTCGTGTGTGCTTGTGCATGTGTGTGTGTGACCACGTGAAGGTAGTGGAAGGAAGAAGAAGTGTTTGGAGGAGGGGCAAAGCCAGAGAGAGAAAAATACTCAGTGAAGGTCAAAGCTTGCTCAACACTGTAACTCCAACAACGCTGTAACCTCACCATGCTTTCGGGTGATCATCACACCGCAGACACACATACATAACAATATCAGCTTTTTGCTACATTTAATGTGCGTTTATATGAATTCATCAATGACATAGTCACATTGTGGAAATTACCTTGGGGCAAACCTTTCAGAAGAACTCACATTTCTATTAGCATGTGTTCAGCCAGACATTTTATTGCCTCCCTCGATTTTTTATTTTTTTTATTGCTCCAGCAGATGTTCTAGTGGCTATCATCAAAGAGATTTATGCAAGCTGATTACAGCCAAAGAGTCTCCAGAACTGAATAAACATGTTCAAGTCGGAAATGGACTCAGGCTCCTTCTGTAGCTAAATAAGGTCTGGTCTCCTTTGGTGTGGAGTTTAACCTGCAAGTACAAAGAGACTGGGTAAGGCCTGACATGTACAAAGTAAAAATACTGTGAATTTTTAGAGATTTGAGCGTGCTGTGCTTAAAAAGCAATCCATAAAATGTTCAAATCAATCATAATAAACAGACAGAAAGAGCAAGAGAAGTAGTTGAACTTGCAAGTATTGCCATCCCTCTCTCGCTTTCTTTTTCTCTCATTGGTAGTAGTCTTCTGGGAGCACCTCCAGAAATGTGTTCTCATGTCATCCCCAGGTCTCAAAATATGTGCATTCTTTGCAAATGCTTGCAGTTTTGTCCTATCACTGAAATGTTTCTGCAAGAGATGGTTCAAGTTGTCAGGAAGATTTTACCAATTATCACCCTTTTCTGCATGAAATGATCCAAATCAGTACCACTGTCAAGAGCCCCATGTCAAATAAGTCCACTGTAACGTCAACAAACCAACTTCTCTGCATTATTTTGGTAACTTACCAGACCTAATTTCCCAGGAAGTAAGCTTTTCAGGCAGTGTTTACTCACTCCCAGCAAGCTCCACCAATTAAGATGTTGGAAAACAGAAAACTACATATAAGCCTATACGAGCACTTCTACAACTCCCTATTATTGGGATTATTGGTAGCAGTACAAGGTCAGGAAATGGGAACAACCTCATTGGCTTAATTCAGTTTCAAAAAAATTCTCTGAACCAAACGTTAACAATATGTAACCAAACATAACATTCTGCACTAAAACTAAGCAATATAATTTTTGTTATGGAGAAAGAAAAGCTTGCAAAATAGCTTTTCAGGAAGAGCTATTGTTATTTCAGTCTTAACTGGGCCACAATAATCAGAATATGTAGGAAGGATAATAAGAAGTCACAGTGGGTTATTGTGTGCATTCCTGTCTGTCGTTGTGTGCGTGAGTATTTGTGTGTATTTATGGCTGTGTATATTTCCATTTCTATTGTGTCCTGTTGTACTTCCTGTCACTGCTGGAGTCAGTGACTGTGAACAGTGGTGCAGAGAGTGGCAGCTGACAATGTTATGAGCTTGTTCCCTCTCTGTGCCTGCACCACTGAAGGCGACAAATTAAGGAAGTAAACGGGTTGTTTGTCTTTGCCTAAACACTTAATTAGAAACTTCAGACTGGATGACTGGATGACAACGTCCCCAAACGCCTGTGCAGGCCTGTGGCCTGACCTGCCTATCAGTATTCAGCTACTGGAAACATTTAGCCTTAAGTGACACCAATTCATTACAGACACGCAGCACTACAGGGACCACGAAGGCCTCTGCTGCTGTCTCCTGGGATCTGAGCTGTCGACACAGAAACAGCAACAGTCAGCCCAATCAGTAATTAACAAATAACCTTTTACATTCATTTAGGGCGGACTGGAATAGTAAATACCTTACACTGTATTGCTCTCATGAGTGTGAAATTTGCTGTTACTTTCAGCACTGGGCCATTGGGTTAATGAATTCTGCTACTTTGAACCAGAATAAATTCTGCAGTGATATATGATAATCAGCATAGTGAGTAAAGGTTTTTCTAATCTGAAAAAAAAAAAAAAAAAAAAAATATATA
>JBBMJY010000013.1:9426805-9466983 GCA_037833715.1 Toxotes lorentzi
TATATAATAGTGAAGGGAAAAAAGTTTTTGTTGTGTGTATCAGAGATGTGTGTTGCCCTTTTCTTAGAGGCTAATGGGATTCCCTTATTGTATTAAAAGCATTATTACACATTTTCCACTTAACTGCTCAGATGTTTATATGTTGTCTGATGTGGGGGTTTTCCAACATGAAATGTTTTGTTCAAACATCAGAGTAACCTCTGAGCAATTAATGCCTTCTATTAGTGAGCAGAAATCTTATCTGTTTCTGACACAGCACTATCCTCCTCCAGTCCGCGGGGGTTCATCTGCTTTCATGATGAGCTTTCGCTGAATCCTGAAAAGACTGATTAAAACACCAGAATTATGTGTCTCACAGCACAATTAAAATCATTGATTTTCCAGCGGGCGGCTAAAAGGGATTTCTGTCCCCATTGATTGTTTGTCCATTTCTATTTGTTGATTATTTCAATTGATTCGAAGCTTTGATGGGATGACACCTCAACAAGGCAAGTGCTGTCTGTACATTAGGCTCATCCAATCTTCACATGAAAAAAAAGGAAAAATTTAGATTTCTTTAGATGGCAAAATGGTGTGAGATGATGGTGGCAGATTTTTTTTTAGCATTTCCGATACTAAAACTCCAAAAGCACGAGTGTAGGGAGTGGATAAAAGAGCGTGCTTGTCGCCTCTAGGGTGTTGTTTGTCGTAGTATGTCTTTCTCTAACTTAAGCTAGGAATTCAAACATTGTTGTGTTGGAATGAAATAACTATAATCACTAACCCTGGGTGTACTGATATGTCATTCTTTCCAGAATTCCGTGGCTCCTTATCATCAATACAGTTATGGTGTTGGCATTTGAAACCTGAGAGAGGAGGGTCAACACCTTAGGAGATGGCTGCAGCTGCCAAACAGCCTGATGAACCTCGCACTCTATGGAGAACACAACATACCGCTACTGCCCTTCAAATCCTTGGATGGAGAATTCAAGGTAAGTAGAGCCAGAGACAGGTTACAGTACAGAGAGTCAATTGATCTGAAGGTAGCTAAAGTAGAGGATCCAAGTGTGTGAGCAGTTAAAACCCACCAAAAGAACATCTTCAGGCATCCTGACTTCAGCAAGGGACTGGCAGATGTTGGTGGAACTCGAATGGCATCTGAATTTCCCCAACCACATTGCAGCCACCACTCTGTGACCAGACATTGTCTATCTCAGACACTGTTTGAGTATTTCAGGCAAGCCATGCCGCTGTAGCTGACGGTCCCATGGGAAGACCGCTTGAAAGGAAACTCTCCAAGTACACAGGACTGGTCAGCAACTGTTTGCAGACTGGAAGGAGAGCTAAGTGTCCAGTTGGAGGTTGGATGCAGAGGGATTCACAGTCTGTTCTTTAGCCAGAGCCTTGAGCAATTTGGGCATGGAGGGAGGGAGGAAGAGGAGAGTCATCTGCAGTACCACCAATGCGGCAGAGAGGGCTTCAAAATGGCTGTGGCTCAAAAGAAGAGAGTGATGGAGTCTGGTGAGTAACAAGCTGGGGTCTGATCAGTCCCAACTGGGTCACTTGGAGGAGGGTGCGTGAGGCTGAAAGACCTGAAATGCCCAGTTATTCCAGGAACATCTCTAATGATGTGTCCAGATGCATCAGTAGATGTATTTACAAAAGAACAGGGTTCCTATTTCAAAAGAGCCAGACACAGAGTTTTCAACCAGCTCGTGGAGCTAACAATGATTATCTAGTTTGTGACAATTAGCACTCTAAAATTGCTAAACTGCTAAAATTGAGAAGCTTTTGTCTGCTTGTTTGTGAAATCAAGGACCAGTTGGTTCAAAGAATACGAGAAGTTCTGTGGTAAATCTGACCACAGTCACAGCTGTATATGTGTTTATATGTGCAAACAGAAAGCTGAACAGGCTGAGCCAATGGGAGGAAGCTCAGCGAATCATCAACTCCTTTGTCATATGTTACACACTAAGTCGACTTTTCAGCGTCATGTGTGTTTATGAATGTACAAACACCAGTCCACACATATGCGCTCTCTCTCTCTCGCTCTCTCACACACATACACAAACGTTGGATCTGAGCTGGTATGGGCCTGTGAAGCGCCTTCTGCTCCCTGTGGTCTGCTGCTGGCTAAGCCTCTGTTAATTTCACTAACCACCTTGGCCATCTTCTCTACAGTCATCATTAATCATCTCTCTCCTCTCCTCTCCTTCCCTTTCCGCTCTCTCTCCTCTACTCCACTCTACCCTTCCCCCACATCCTCTCCTTTATTTTCCTCTCCTACAGTATTTTTCTCTCCTCTCCTCTGCTGCCTAGTGCTCCAGCATGTGTGTAAGAGCTGCAGTGATGAGATATCACCAACAGGCCTAATGGCAAGAATGCAGTAAACTTAACAAAGAACATAGTGTACACGATTAATACAGATAATGTTCTGCTTCACTGTTGTGAACTCTGTTAACTAGAAAGTGCTATAAACCATGTAGACCATTTTTATGATGCAGGTCTTTAAAAAAAGACTGTAGAGTAAAAAGAGCATATACAGTCAAAAAGGTTCCACCTTTCACCCGTCAACAACATACAGTACAATGGTTTTCTCTTTTAATGTTGTTAAGTTATAGAGGTCGGCTTTTGCATGAAACAGACCGGCATGTAGAGCAGAAACCTTTAACTAGACATTAAAAACTATTTCCCATCACTCATTATGCCATTACACTGTTCATACGATAGTAAGGGATGAATCTCTTTTTTTTATATATAATCACAGCTATTATTCATATTGGAAAAAACAGTACAGTAAATGGAAAAAAAATCAGCTCATTCAAATGAAAGATCACAGAAAAAAACATTCTTACCAGTGTACATGGTATGTGATTAGGGCAATATGGCAAGAGCCTGCCACTGAGATTAATTATTTAGCTGCCATCTTGCAACATTTGAGCAAGCCTATGATTCACTCATGAATCCATATGCTGCTGTGTCCTTTTGTTTTTTGGGTTTTTTTTTTTTTGTGGAGAATAACTGCATTTTGAGACGTCCAGTTTTTGCTCGGCGCAAACATTTGCTGTGGAGTTTCCATTTTATCTGACACTGTTGCAGCTGCCATTTTGTCACAGACATCTCCACAAATGGCATCGCTGCACTATGTGTGAGTTTTATTTTATTACAGCTGTTTTGTATTTGTTGAATTGTAATTTACATTGTAATCTGGCCAACCATGTTGTTTTGAATGTGTTAATTGGCTAAAGATGGATACCATTTAGTTGATGTTGTTTCTGATCACTTAGAGTGTTTGACAAAGGCCTGGTGTGTTCAATCAGACTTGCTGGGGCAAACCAAATGGACTGGGGATGGGGGGGTGGGTTAGGATTGTTTTTTTTTCTTGTGTGTGACAAACGTCACCAGCTTTCACTGGTGACGTGAACACTGGGGTGAATACGTAAGCAAAACTTTAATAACTTAAGTTTGTATAAAACTTTCCTCTTTTACTTAGACAAAATCATTTCTTCCATTACAGACATTAACTGCTGCCCGGTGCCCCATAAAACTGAATTTGTCACACATCAATGGCTTGACTTCCCATTTCAGGGAGTAGGTTAGGACTATTTCAAATCATACAACCTCTACCACAGCAGCTCCTGAACGGAAGATGAGAAAGCTCTTGGTGGAAAGTGAAGTTATGTTACATAACTAAAATTTCAATGTGTATGTTTTAGTGCTGTAAGAACTGAACCTTACTCGATAATAATAGGTGGGATTTAATTTTTTATTTCAGCTTTTATCTGACTTTTATTCTTCAAAACCAACGTCTCCTGTATAATCCTGACTTATTTCCCCAAAGTGAACCTATACTTCACTGTGACATTTTCAAAAGCAACATCATTGATTGCAGTTCAATGAAATGAAATGTACTGTGGACAAACTCTGAGGTAACTGACAGTGCGGAAGCAGAGCGGGCATGTTTAAGGTTGAGACGATCTCAGCAGCCAGGTTCTGTCTTCAAACATTGGGGGGCCCACTTTAAAAGGTCATCTCTGCCCACTACACAGAGTCCACCTGGCATTTCAGCGGAAACCATCCCTCTCCCTGCCACAGTGTACTGTGCGATCCTTGAACACAGCACGCTTCAACAGAGGAGTGTGAATTTAAAAAAAAAAAAAAGGCATTTTCATGCCTTTATTTTACTGCAATAGTTGAGAGATTGTTGCAATGACATGCAGGAATTAAACCAGAGAGTTGCTAGTTAGGGCATTTGCACCCATGTGGTATATTGATGTGTTTGGCAAACATAACACAAACCAAAAAAAAAGAGAAGGACTTGATTGTAACGCTAAACTCTGCTTAGCATCTCAGCTCCCGCCTGGTGGATATATTCCAGTCCTGAGTGGATATTTTTCTAAAGTAACCCATAACCTAACAAAATAATGTATTTAGCCTTTGCTTTTGGAAATTATGCACTGTCTTAAGTAAGATAGTTAGCCCGGCATGCACGTGTTTGCAGCTCACATTAGAGCAAATAAACCCCCAGTTTAATCCATTCCTTACATATTTGCTCTTGTCTTTTTGTTTTTGTATTACTCTTATTCTAGCCCCATGCACAGTGTTCAGCATGTAGTGAAGTCCAAAGCTTGACGAGGGGTTTAGTGAATAGTCGATTGCAGTGGCATTTGCATTAATAGACACAAATAAAATGAATTGCATGCAACATAGTGTACAAGATGCTCACTGTTGTTTTTGAAATGCATCTGATTTGAACTGAAGTTTATTGGATGCTGTAAATAAACACACTGCTCTATCTAGGGCTCTGTTTGGTGGCAGTATGACACTGGTGACTAACTCCCCCATTGGGGGTGTGTCACTCCACAGTGTCCATGGCACCCCCCTACCAAGTGGCTAATGAGGTCAAATGAGGAATTACACAGTCAGTTTAACCCAGAGGCTTGGGACTGCATACACAGAACAGATTGCAGAGGGTATGTTAGCCCAAATCCAGGACACCTGTGATGCAGCGAGTCACTGTTTCCTTCCAGTCTGATCATATGGACAGGAAGGCAGCATAAAAGGCCTGCAGAGGGAACATGAAAACAAAAGATCTGCTGAAAAGAGCTAAAAAAAATAGCCCTCTCACATAAATATTCTCAGTACTACAAGTGGAGCAGAAATCTGCAGACCAGGCGTAGCAATTCAGCAGACATTTGGGTTCATAGACAGTGCAGCTGCCTCTCTTGGGCTGAGATTAATTGCTGGATGGATAATGCCACAGTGATTGACAGATGAGTTGCAGCACTGAGGAGACGTGAGAGAGATGAACGTGGAGCAGTTCGAAGGTGCTGTGTTTGCTAGAACCAAATATTTGGTGTTAATCATGAAAAATACGATGTTCATGAGTGAGTTATAAATGTCACAGGTTCTCAGGCCTTTTTTTCTACCTGCAGGTCTTACTGAAAACCAGTCTAAAAATGTCTTAGGTCTGACAACCTTGAAACAAGTACAAGTACACAGAGAGCTATGCATTCATATCCTTTCTAAATATTCCACTGATGCAATTGGTTTAACCTGCACATGTACTATGTTGTGTGCTGTGTCCTTGCTTTAAAGGGTCCTGTAGCTCATGTTGCCTCATTTAGCATTTGTTTTTTTTTAAGCATTAGAGCCAAAGATTTGGTAGCTCCGACTTTTAAAATGTGACTATTTGCTGTGTTTCGTAATCCTCTATCATAGTAAGTTGGATGTATTCAGGTTTTCAGTCAATCAGCTTGAGTTGTGGGAAAAGTTCAATAATCAAGAAAATAATTAGCAGATCAACTGATTTTGAAAATTATTATTTTATACTGCATCCTATAATGTATCTATATAATAGCTGCACAAGTGGAAGATAGCTTATACTGTATCCTCTACTCTGAGGAGATTTTTTTGTCAAATATGATTTTCTTTAATCATCTGATTTTTCTCCATTTTCCCCAATTTTCTTAAAATAAGACTCTTTTTTTTATGAGCGATCTAGAGAAAGCAGAGGGCTTAAAAAGAGATGCTGTGTTGCAAACTAACAAAGGCACCTCAACAAAAATGATACCACAGGTAGTTTATGGGCTATCATTTGATGGAATTATTTTCCCACTGGCTCCAGGTGCAGGGCCAGGATAAAGACAGCCTATCACCAGAGACCCAGACAGCTAATGTAGCATAAAGAGCAGCTCAAAATGTGCCCGTGGTCGGAGCGACCCTTTCTTGTTACTGGGTCTTGCTTAATGAACTACAAGGCGCCATGAATGACAAATAAATTGTTTTTTTTTAGGCCAACAAACTGCTCAAAGCATCACTAATAAGGTTAATTTGAGTCTCACTGGACAGGAGGCATTAGCTAAGTGTTTATCTGCTTCAGAGCTGTCCCCTGTTAGACTCACAAAAAGAAACCGTGCTTGCAGTGTCATTAGAATGACACTAAGTAGAAGGTGAATGCCCAATTTACTCATCAGGTTTGAGTCAAATGAACAGCATGCAATCATGACTTACCTGCTGCGTTGCATGTGTTAAAGGATAATATAGTTGTTGTGACTCTTCCTTGCATTTTAAAACATTTTTTTTTTAAAAAGAGACAAAGAAAACAAGCTGGAGAGTACATGTGCAGCAGTACATGTGACTTATCTGTTCTGTCCTCTCCCCCTTTACATTGTTATGTATGTAAAATGTATGGTCCCAGGCCTAGATGCTGATTACCATTACAAATTTAGGCGAGGCAGATGCAGCACAATAGTTATCTTCGGCCAAATGATAGACTTCCTTAATTAAAAATGGCTGACGTTGAGACTGGTGTTGAATGAATTATTTCTCTGAGATGCTCCCGCTGCCTCAGTACTATTCAGTCCTACAGACAGTTTATACATGCCAGAGAGCTAAACTGGAGGCTGCTGTTAAATTCACCAGGGCTACTGTTGCATACAGTGGGCCAGATAAGACTCATTTGAATAATTCCCATATAGCGGTGCTGCTTTATCTCAGAGTTTACCCATCAGAACTGTGTGGTGCTGTGCTTATAAAGTTGTCAGACAGTGCAGCACCACCGTTAATCAATAACAAGCTTTGGGCACTGCATTGTATTCTGGCTCAGATATTATTGACATCCCCTCAGACTGTAAGATCTATAATAGGCTTTGCCTTTGCAGGGAAATTGACATTTTAAATTCTTTTCAGCCATGTCTTTGTTGTGTTTGTAAAATTTTCGAGAAAGCAGAGCGAGCTACAATGTGAGTTTCAGGGCTTCATGGGAGTTGACTGTACGGCAGCAAGAAAGTGACTGACTGAGCTTTGGTTCTTGTGTTTTTTTTTTGTTTTGTTTGTTTTTTTTGGGGGGGGGGTTAAAATCCCAAGTCCATTAAGTCACTCTGTATAACAGATTAGCAGGAGCCTATTAGTTGAAAAGAGTCATGACATATCCCACAAGTATTCTCAAAGTCATAGTGTGGCACCTGCAAAGTCCGCCTTACTCGGTCTATTACCAAACACTTTCAAAGTCACGAGTAACAGGCCAATCTGTGGGACAGGATGTAATTAAGAGGAAGGCGTTAGAGAGGATAGTAAGTCTTTATCTTTGAAATCTCAAGGGGGTTTATGCTCTAGAAAAATACAGAGGCAAGGAGACACAGACGAGAGAGAACCTACGTAGTCATTGTATTCAAGTCTGTCCTGGGCATAACAGCAATACAAAGGAGTTTAGACAGGGATCCGCTATCATTAACAGTTTATTTCGAGCTGATCCAGACTGTGCAGTGAATAATTCTAACCAGCGACATTAACATACGCGCAGAGGGGACTGAGTCCAAGATTGCCTCTGCAGCAGGAGTATCTGAAGATGGATATTGTCTGCTGGGTGCCAAGACTATTTTGGGAGCGTGAGCCCCCTGACTTGTCCCTGGACACCTTGTGATCAGCTTTGTCATCAGGTGTGAGAGCCGACTACACACAAACACACACTCAGTAGATGAGCGTGGATACATCCTGACACTCACACCTCAGAAAACTAATGGGTCTTTGACACTTCTCTTTAAAAGAAAAATTTCAGCTTCTCTGCCTGCTTCACTTTACCGCTCCAATTCTTGTAGAAATTGGAAACATGAAGAGGTAAGGAGAAAATCTGAGGATGCCATCCATGATAACCTTGAAGTGGGGTGGCAGGTAGTTGTAACATACATGGCTTGAAGTGTGATTTAGCATACATCCCCATTACAACAGGAACACTGTAATGGTTCTTTTTAAATAGTAAAAGCAGGAGTTTCAGATGGTTTTAACCAGAAACAAAGCTGTGGAACTGTGACCCAAAAATCAGAACGACAGGTATGATTTGATGCTTCTAGTTGTTTATGCATAACGGTGCTGTGATTCTCCAGCCTGTTTCACCCTGCAGGATTTCTACGTTTGATGATGCTGATAGGCTCTTTGACATATATGCGTCTTTGCTTGTTTATTCAGTTTCCTGTATGATTGCCCTTTTCTGCTTACCTTTCCACTTTCTTTGCGCCGCGGATCCACGAGCTGAAATGAATTCTGCAGCGCATGATTATTGTTAAAAGACACACACACACTCGCGCGCGCGCACACACACACACGCGTGCACATTAGCGCTACCTTCTCTACTTTTTCTGGTGTGTGTGTGTGTGTGTGTGTGAGTGACTTCATGTGTGGATGAAGTCGTGTCCTGGAGAAGTTTTCAACGCGTGCGTCAAAAGTACGTGGGGATGGTGGCGCATTGGACGGCTGTAGTCTGTGTTGAATGAACGGAAGGAGGAAGGAGATGATACATTAACTCCAGCTGGCTGCGGGGACTCTCCACTTGATAGAAGCCAAGACAGAGGGATGCACTCAGAAGAACACTGACAGATTTTAGAGGGACACAGAAGCGACAAATGAAACGCAAAGGAAATTCCACTTAATTTTTTTTTTTCCCCTCTTGTTTTTTTCTTCTTTTGGCTGCCCTGTGTTTTCCAGGGGATTTTTACGCACAGCAAAAAGAGTGAAGAAAACGCCGCAGAGATGAGTGTTGCGTGGTTTTACATGCTCCAGAAGGATCCCCTCTCCTGATAAAGGGACCAAAGAGGACAAAACAAGGCTGTCCATGATATTTTCCAAAAGAAGATCGCAAAGGTGGAGCGATTAGAGAAGGGCTGATGACGGGACTATTAATCCTTTCAGTGCATCAAAAGCACCAAAGGGTATTAGAAACGTTTGGATGGAAATCGGGCGAGTGTTTAGAACTGTTTTTGGTTTTATATGAAACTGGTGATTAGTTGTTGTGACACATCTGCAAGGATTGTTTTGGTTTTTGCTTTGTTTTTTTTCCACTGAAGATTTTATTAAGGAGTAAATTTTCCTCTCTCTTTTATTTATTTATTTTTTCACGGAAAGGTTGTATGGTATGAGCGGTTTCCAGGTGTGAATTTTCAGAAACTCTCATATCAATCTTTTTTTTTTTTTTTCCCCTCTCCAAGTATTCCTAAATCTAAATGGAATTAGTTCAGTCTGAAGCCGTTTGTGAAAGGAACAGACATGGTACATGGGCACAGCTTCCATCACGGTAAGACATCCGTATTCATCAGATGAAGCACACTTGGTCAAAGCTCTTATTGCTTGCTTATACCCTAATGAAAAATAAGTATGGCAATCCTTTAATCAGTTAAAGGACTCTAAATACCAGACAGAATAGATTAAACTGAAAATAGGAAGAGTTTGATGGAGATTTCTTGGGATAGAACAAATATCATCAGGTGATACACAGACATACTGCATCCTGCAACCTGTAAACTCACTCTTGAAGGTCACACTAGAAGTTCTTCTAGATTTTGTTGTGCTTTTAATTTGTTAATTTTTGTTTTTGGGAGGATGTAGTTCTTAAGAACACTTAGATTTGTAACAGCTTGTTATGTAGTTGTGTTGGTTGTACATTTTTTGGAAATAATTTTTGGTCATTTTTTAAAATCTCCATTATTTCTCCAGAGGTTTGGTTAAGTATTTGCACAAAGTTACAGCACAGGCCTAGAGGTTATGTCCTGAGCTGTTTGGAGTCATGCAGGTTTTTTTTTTTGTTTGTTTGTTTGTTTTGTTTTTTTGTTACAGTACAGGATATTTGAGTCTTCCTTATCTGTAATCTTGTTTTTTTTTTCTAATATCTAAAATTACACACAGGGCAGGTTTAGAAGTAGCATAATGCTCATGTACAGTACATGAAATCCAAAACCTGAAATGTGTTCCTTGCTGACTCAACCCTTTCTCATCTGAAATCAAGCTGTACACAATCAAAGAAAATAACAGATGCTCGTGTTGCAGTCTACCATCAAAGATGTATTTATTTATCTTTTTTTTTTTTTGTTCTCACAGTTGTTGCAAGTCTTCTCATACTTGGGTTGTCTGGGGCAACAAAGAAGGATACAGCAGGTAATGTCCATCACCGCAACCGTGTGTCTTTTCTCATCAGATATCCTTCCTCCTCCGAGCTTTAATCTCTGTCTTTTTCCTCTTTGCTTTATATTATTCAGTGAAAAACAATTCTGGAGTGAAGCCTGCAGGTCAATGTGGAACGTGGGTGAAAGAACCAGAAGGAGGGCTCTTCACTTCTCCCAATTACCCAAACAAATACCCCCCAGACACAGAGTGTGTTTACATCCTTGAAGGTAAATATTCTCTTGAAGCACAGCAGCAGTCAAAAAAAAAACAAAAAAAAAAAACACGCAAGGTTGTCCAGCTATTTATTCTCAGCTGAAGCTTTCCTGGGGCTATCCTGGGAGGTGGGGGTGGCTCACGGTAACTGATCAGAGATTGATAAAGATGTATTGGTTTATTAGAGAGCAAGTTGTTACTCCGGGCTGTTATTTTTCACATCGGGAGACAATATTTGATTAATCAGCACAGATGATCAGGTTAAATATTACCGAAGTGAACGTGAAAGGTAAACACTATCACAGCTCTGGTGCTGTAGAGCTGAATTGGCTAACAGCCAGGACTGGCGGTGTGTATTGAACGCGTGGGTGCGCTAATAATGAAACAGGCTGAACATTTGTCAGTGAAAGCATGACTAATATTTAACTCCCCGCTTTGTTGTAGGTGGTAATTATTTCCATTGTGTCTTCTAGCCCCCCCAAGGCAGTGTATCGATCTGCATTTTGAGGAGAATTATTCAATCGAGTCCTCTTGGGAATGTAAATTTGACAACATCGAGGTTCGGGATGGACCATTTGGCTTCTCCCCGATACTCGGACGGTACTGCGGTCAGCACAGCCCGCCTGATATCAGGAGTAGCGGCCGATATCTGTGGATAAAATTTGTAACAGATGGTGAACTGGAAGCGGTGGGATTTTCAGCAAGTTACAACTTCACTGCAGGTACATTTTTTTATTTATTTTTTTTTTTTTTGTAGTTGTTTTGCCTTACTGCTTCTGTCAAATAATTTCTTCCTTTGCAAGCATATCCATGCTTTATAGCTCTAACAGCAAGGCTCCAAATGAATAACAAACATCATCCAGGGAACTTGGCCTTGTGGGAGCCTCTTGCAGTTTTATTGATTGTCTGTCTGCACACACTCAGTATTTCCATTGGCAATATACTGTCACTGGCTGGGACACTCTTGTGACTGGCTAGGCTGTTATTTCTTTTCTCTCTGTATCTGGAGTGATGTGGAACGGTGTCAGATTTTAATTCAGTTCAGCAGAACCACTCCTCAGTTTGCAGGGCTGCAAGAAGCTGAGAGAGCATGGCAAAGTCATCTGTATCGTCGAACACAATCGTGGCAATTACGGTTGTGTGTAAAATCTTGGTTTTCTTAATTTGCCTCATCTTTGGTTGAGATCCCATTACTGAAGCACTGTGCGGATTGATGCCAAGGAATCAGGGCATAACCATGATTTAATATTCCTTCACCTACACTTGACTGGGTTTAATATTATTGTCAACTTTTTTTTAGCGCGTTTGAGGCTTGAAAGGCAGTGTGCCCGGAAACATGAATGGTATGCCAATTTGTCTCAACATCCACTGCACCTTCAGCGGGAGATTTTACCATTGGAGATTGGACTGTGTCATTGTTTAAATGATGAAAACTTATGCAATATGTTGGCCTTTCATGCTACTAGCTGCAGGCTTTTGAAAACAAAGGTATTGGGGTGAAGAGGGACCATAAATTTATCTCTAGTGGGTTTGCGTGTGTGCTGGTATCGAGAAATCAGAATGGCGAAGCTCTGCAGTGGCAATCATGGTGAAAAAGTGCAATGAAATCTACTGAGGAATAAAGTGAAGGACTTCATACCATGGACTGTTAAGCAGAAATACTGCTACAGTGCATTTCTGAGATGTAAAAATATACTGAGGGGAACCTGCTGAAGCTCAAATGTATTCTGTGTAATCATAGTAAAAGTTACACTGTCAAATAGGATATTTTCCATACAATTCAGAGGGGAGCTGGAAAGAAGAAGAAAAAGTTGAAGAAAGGTAAAACATGAATCGACACAAAATTCAAGAGTGTCAGTCACGGTTATGTTCTTTGCTATAGAGTTTGCTCTCTGCTGAGGCTTGTATCTCTTATCTGCAGCTGTGTTTTACACATCAGCTGCTCTATCAACTGTGATTTCTTTAGAAATGCACTTGTGAGATTGCAGATGTGTTATTTCAACAGCAAGGCCAGGCTCTGAGTAACTACTCATTTACTAGACAGTATAACTGAATGGCGTTTTAGCTCATGTTAACTATGCTACCGTTAAAGGGATGAACTTTTCCTTTGCTCTTTTACCAATCCTTTTTTTTTGTCTATACAACACACATGGAGCTACTGTTATAAGCCAGATAGATCATCTTAAACACTAGAACCAAGGGGAAACAGCTAGCCGGGGCGTTGTCAGGTAACAAAAGTTAACAAAATCTGTGAACCATCCCCTCTGAGGGTATGTTTGGTAAAGATCAGTTCTGTCAAGGTGCTTTCTGTGGTCTGACAGAAAGCTAGTAGAATTTTCACCTCTCTCACCCCTTTCATCTTTCCATCACGTGTTTCCATTGACATTCAATGCAATTGCGAGGCCACTACACCTCACCTCGGCTCGTGTCCAAAAATAGCTCGAAGCCCACTAATTAACACAGTTTATCTTGCTTGTTTGATCAGTACATAGATCGAACTTTGACCTTTGTATGACCAACTGATTAAACTAGAAAGCAAATAAGCATATTTTCCAAAATGTTGAACTAGGTTTGATTCCATTTGCGCTCACTACTTAGTTTCTGATGTAGTGAGGGATAGTCGACAAAAGTGTCTTCCGTAATGAATAAAACATTAAGTACTCCATTACTGTAACTCTAAAAACTACTAAAAAAAAACTGCACAGGAAGGATAATTTGTTGTTTCCAGCCCTGATAGTCAGACACAGGGAATACAGACAAAATTTCCTCTAATGTGCAATTGAAGTATCGTTTCTTCTTCCTGCTTCTCTTGGGAGTTTCATTGAAATTTTGCTGGGAGGAAAGGGAAAAAAAAAAAAGAAGAAGCTCTGCCTCTCGTCTTGATAGGAGATATCTGTGGCATATGATTTACATAATTAAAGAAGATAAAAGTCCTGAATTCAGTCGACTTGATGCTCTGAAATCTGGCAGTGTGAATAGTGTCTCACATCTGCAGCTGCTCTGCTAACCATGCTAATTCGCAAAGCCCTTCTCTGATGAATGGGAGCGGGGGGGAAAAAAAAAGAGAGACAACAAAGGTGACATGAATCAGCTCCTCTTACTCTCTTTTCCTCAGTCATTTTAGGAGCTAAGAGATAAAAACTCTTATGGCTCTCCTTCACATTCTGCCAGTATCCTTTCAGAGCCTCGTGCTCTTGATGACTAATGTGGTTAGTACAACAACCCCTGAATGAAGAAGCAGCAACTGGAATCTAACAGTATCCAGCGTCATTATATGTTGAGGGAGCTCAGGGAAGCAGTAAAAGTCTGCAGATGCTATGCATTCAATTTATATGTGGCGTCGGAGGAAGTGGGAAACTGCTGCTGTAACAGACACTAGAGATTCACTCAGAACAGTGACTAAATGAACTTGGCTGCCACAGTGATGTGATGTACAATCTATTTGTCAAACAAATTACACCCAGATGCCTCATGCTCGGTCTCTTCCTACGTCACAGAACACAAGACAGCAGTCTTTTTTTTTTTTCCTTCTTCTCTGCAAAATACAATGAAGCCAGTTTTTGAAGGGTATGTGGGTATGAGTTCGACAAAATATTGATAATCATACATGCAGCTACTTCCTGTTGAATTAATTCAGCTTTTAAGATGAACTTCCAGTGACCAGACTGTGTAACACCTGTACAGGGATCAGTACACAAAAGCTTACCAGGCCGTGGGGTCCATCTGGCGAGCTGCATCTGTGACTCACTTTAGTTACCTCACTGAATGATCATACTTTGCTCACTAATCAGGAAATACCTCTGCCCACCTAACACATGTGAGCTCCCAGCTGAATCACAGCCACCGCTCATGCAGCCCGTTGTGTACTGTAGATCCTGACTCAGTACTAGCATCGTATGCCACGCCGGTGCCCTGGCAACGTCACAGTAACGACAAGTTTGGCACAAATGTTTTGATGCTTGCGGTACTTACTTTGGTATGAAACAAACGAGATACAGCATGTTAAATAATGAGCTTTCAACAGAGCAAGGCTAGTTGTTTCCTCCTGTTTCCTGTCTTTGTGCTAAGGCTGTTGCTGGTTCTGGCAATAGCTTCATATTTCTTTATTTCTCTGCCAGAAACCAGATATTATAAATAAAAAAAAAAAAAACATGTCAAGTGTTTATTGAATGAGAGTCTCAGAACCTCCATGACGCAGTAACCTTAGCATATTATAATAATACTACTTTCAAACAGCACGCAGAGCTTCTGTAAGCATATCCCAGAAGTCATCACATTCTATTGCTCAACAATCAAGTCCTTACATAAAAGGCAGTTCAATCAATTAAGATTAGGGAAGCCTGGGACAGAGGAGTAAGCTGTAAACCTCCCATGAGAGCAGTATTTTAGGACTGGAAGCCTCAGGCTAGTGAGACAAGACTGTGCTTGAATTTGTGAAATATATTTTTTTATTGTTGTTGTTTCATCCTTTCTGTACTTTACATTATTCAGCCCAAATATATTCATAGCGGGGCAATAATTTAGTTTTGAAATAGCGGCAAACTTGTGAAAGTGTGACATCGAGCTATTGTCTGTGTGGTGTGTTGACACAAATGGAAACAAAGCATAATGAGTAAGATTCGGCCGTCGCTTGTAAAAGCCACAAAACATAAGCTTTTTATTTTTCATCGCACATGTGAAGTTGAATCCTGTGGATTCGCGTCTTCGCTGGAGGTCAGCGACAAAGCAAAAGGGTTACATTGTGACAGGCAGTACTGTAGTAATGACACATAATATAAAATTGCAAGTGGAATACCACTTGCAATTTCATACTGGATACAGCATGTGCAGCAGGGAAAATTACTGAGTGGAGGAGCCGTGGTGTGGTATACTTCTGTGTGTATGTGTGTGTGCAAAGCTGTTGAGGGATTTGAGCAGCATTCTGCTATTCAGGTCGTCCTAGGGCGCCGTGACCTTAGAACCCCGTGGACTGCTAGATTAAGTGGACTTTCGGCACCTCAAGCCAAAGCCTGAGCAAATAAAAGCTGCAAGTTCTCCCCCCTTTTTGCTCCCTGCACTCTGATCATTGAACACGCTATTTGCAGAGCCAAGACCTGGTCCTGAGGCAGATGCTGCCATGTGGAGAAACTGTGCTTTTCCTTTATTCAAAGACTGGTGATATACTGTCCCCTTTATGTATTTGCTGCTTCTTAGATGGGATGCAAGTCTCTTTTGTGCGTCTTTGAAAAACTTTAAGGTAAAATATTTCACTTTCCTGTGTTGATTCAGGGAAAAAATGGCATCCTATATTGGATGTATGCAGTTTTGCATTCATAATGCATTATTTTTGAATGTGTTTGTTAACATATTGTGGTTGTCAAGTGAGGACTGTGAAAAATGCTTGATAAAATTTTTGGGACGTTTAACATTTGTAATTTAAATGGAGAAGTAATGCAAATTTGTGCTGAACACAAAGTAAAATTCACCAGTGCGGAAAAAAGTGGATCCCTGGAACAGTAAAATACAAACCAGTCAGCATGATACAGCCTCATATGTTACCTTAAGTAACACTGCTACTATGTTTTCTACCATTTAGAATTCAGGTCATGACTAATGAATCTATAATCAAGATGACACTGATTGTTCGAAGTCCCTCACAGTCAAACCAAGCTCCAACTGGACTGAGAATCATTTAGGAATAAAATGAGTCAAATGGCATTTAAGATTATAGCAGGAGTAGGATATATGGGCCTATCATAAAGGAGGCAGGGTCATGAGATTGAGCCTAGATGGGCTCAAACTGGAAAATTGAAAATTGAACCGAAGAGATCGACTCTTTGCTCTTGGAAGGAACTGACTACAGCAGCACCATTGCTGGCCTGGACCGAAAAATTCTGCAACTTCCCAGTTTCACATCTGTCTCCAAAGTCATTTGCTGGTGGCAACGCTTTGAGTGCTTTTTTTTTTTTGTTCAGCATTCACTAAGCTCTTGGATTGAAGTTTCCAAATCAGTGACATTCACCAGATTGCCAGAGAAAGGCATATAATAAATTATGATTCACTGTATTTTAAGTTACAATTGAACTTTCTGTCAACCTAAGAAATATAATTACACAGACGTTTTAGACAATTTGGCCAAAACACAGAAAGTGGTAGGCAAACAGCCAAGGAGGTGGTGATAGTTTGAAATAGGGCTCTTATTCTGGAGGAGCAAAATTGAGTTGTCATTGGTCTATGCTTTTAATTTTCAAAAAGGAAAAATTTTACCCACCAAAATCTTAATCATGCCATGGGGTTGCAGAATCACAACACATAGCTTAAGCAGATTTTATTCTCATAGATACAACAGAGCTCATGAGATGTGATCTGGCTTCTTCTGCTGCGTTACCTCTCAACCTAAATCCAATAATGAAAAAAAAAAAAAAAATCACTGTCAAAACACAGCACCGGGAGTAAAATTTCATTTTCCATGGACCAACACTGGTAGGAGCTCAGATTCACACAGAAGAAAGATAAATTTCATGAGTAGAAACTGAGAGAGAGAATTCTCCTGTGTTGTGTTTTCTGGTGTTCTCCCAAGATCTTGGTGAAGAGTGTGTTTGCCTGATTGAGCTGCTTGCATAGTGTCACTCCTAATAAATCATGAAACAAGAAAAAAAAAATCTTCCTTCCAATGTTTTGCTCTAATGCTTATTGTCATTAGCGCTCCCTATTGCAGGTCACATTCTATTTTCTCCCTGATTGTTCAGAGCTGACTACTGTTCCTTTTGATTGTTATGGTCACTCTTTTCTCCACTGGGAAAATGCGTAGGTGTACATTTCTCACAGCGTAGGTATGCTTCTCATGTGTAATGCAATTTCCCTGAAGTAATGCTATCAGCTGAAGGGCTTTGGAAAAGAGAAAATAACCTCATCTCTGCTTGTGTTTGTTTTTCAGATGACTCATTTCAATGTAAAAAATCAAAACAAAACAAAGCTGATAGCAGCCTAGAGAAAGAAGCAGAGCTGTGTTTGGAGAACTGGCTCTCACTTTTGGTTTTCCTGTGGAGACTGTCATCTTGCCTTGGTGTCTTTGAGATCTGGCTGCCCACACCAATCTCATTTCAAAGAGAATCTCCTCTGCTTGCATGTGGCGGGGAAGGGTACCAGTCGCTATGTTTGAGCTCGGCCGAAGACACCCATCCCTTCGCGCTGCCGGATGGAGCGAGTTAGCATTGCAGGCACACCGCTTGCAGCTGTGGAAGGGGTCGGTCACACCCTCACTCTCCTCACTCATGTCTCTGTCTCTCTCCTTTTTTCAGCTAACACTGTCTCTTTTCTTCTCTCCTATCCTCTCTTTTACTGCCATTCCTAGTTCATGCTTTCTATGTGTTGCATACCGGATCCATATGAAGGCAGAGATGTCATTAGCTTACCTTTGATAATTCCAGTTTATTACAACCTGGCCATGATTTCTTTTGGCAATAATAACATCGCACTCACAAAGGAATTAGCAAAGATCCAAGAATGTGGTGACATTGCAAAAAAAAAGAAGGTAGACAGGGCAAGAAATACAAAAAAAAAAAAACAGTCCAACTAGATCTGCAAGTTGTCAGCACATCCCCAGTTTTCCAGGAGCACACTTCACAAAGATGTGTGGATGCTTTTCTCTGGTTTCTTCGCTGTGTGACTGGGCCTCTGTTCTCTTTCCCTTTCTAGTCCACTTCTCCCATCCTTCGCTCTGATATCACACCTCACTCCTTCCAGTTCTGCACAGAATGCTCACCAGCTTATCAGACAACGCGCCTTTGCTCGGGGGACAACCAGTCAGAGTTTATCGCCCCATGGAACTTAACTCACTATCCAGCAGGATGGCTGATATTTATGTCCTTTGGCTGTTTCAGCCGCTCCTAGCCAATTACCCTGCAGATCAGTCAGTGGCTCAGCCTGCCTCCTGCTTCCATCCTCTGTGGCAGTTTGTTAGCCAGGCCTGCTGTTCAGCTACAGATGCTATGCGGGTCAGGGCACGGCTCTGTAGTAGTTGCTAGTCTGCAGCAATGTGAATCGTACTGGGTGTGGGAGTTTATTTGTGGTGTGCTTTGGGGATTGGTGCGTATCTACTGAATACACACACCATGTGTATCACTGCCCTTGTGTACATACAGTATGCTGGAACATGTGTATTTTCATCTGTGTTTGTCTACAACATGCATCTCTCCAGTCAGTTGGAGAGATGCACAGACTCTTGGCTGGTTTCCTATTCAAAGCCCTGGTTCCTTCCTGTGCTGCATCCACAATAGATTGACCCATTGTGTATTCACATAGTGTTCGCCACATTGTACACATGATGCATATGCTCTTTGCTCTCAGAACTGAATTGGAAATTAGCTGGGTTATTGTAAGTGCATTTTTTTCCTCAGTTCCCTTCCTCTGTAGGCATAACAGCTTGCCTAGGGCTCTTTGTTTCATTAGCCTATCGCCGTGGCGGATCCTTGGCTGTCATGCTGAGAGCCTGACTCTCTCCATTATGCTGTATTAGGCAGCAATGAGATTGAGCTATGTGTTTTATCTTTGCACACATTAAGGCCTCAACCTATCGAAAACGTCTCAGGGAATTATTCTCTGAAGGGTTGATTGAAAAGGTCTTCATTTTTGGAAGGTGGATGAGTTTTGTTTGCTCATCGCTTGTGATTTGTACCTCTGATTTCGAAGGACATCACAGAACAGATTGCGTTCCATGCTTGACGAGCTTGGCTTTTGTTTTCATCTTCTCATCAGTGGGATTCTTCCTCAGGGAGTTGGTGTATTAACATACTGGGATAAAAAAGTCTAATAACTGGCTCAAAAGGAGAATGAAAGATGAATGTTCTGTTTTCATCATCTGCACATTGCTCCCCCCGTTTTCTTACATCCTTTCTGGCATTGGATTGGACTCCAATCTTATCATCTAAGAGCAAATGTCTGATTCCAAAGGGACCTAAATCGCATTTGGCATCACGGTAATCTAATAGGTAATGGCAAATTTTTGTTTTGCCGCTGGGAGAATGATGTCAACGTTCAACAACGAAGGAGGGCAAGACCATGATGGGATTATGAAATGTGGAATTTGAGTAATCCTCACAACATTTGAGAAGGATAAAACAGTTGTGGATTCAAGCGGACGCCCACAACCATATATCATACTCCCTTGTAGGAAATGACTGTAAAATGAGTTGATGGTACATTTCATGAAATAAAAGTGCAGCTTGGGTCATATAACGCCTGTCCCACTCTATATACTGTTGGGACTGTGTTGGAGGGTTAATGCATATCATTACCATTTGATAGGCTTATAGAATAGCAATGGCAAGTGGTTTATGGTTTGCAGCTGACTGTAATTCTCAGGCTTCTCTCGCTCCATCATATTTTATTTATTCTGAGGTTCCCTAGGTTCAACCAAGGAAGAAATATTCAATGTAATAATAATGGAACACAATTTCTATACAAAGCAGAACAGAATAGCCAATATCAGTCTGTATCTGTGCTCGGTTTGGAGAGGTGGTTGAAGTGATTTTGAAGTTCATTCATAACCAAGCAGACCAAGGCTAAATTTTCCACAAAAAGACCTGTTTGGTTCTACTGCCCTCCCCTCCCCTGTCTGTGTGAAGGATTGCTATTGCACCCAGAGGATCCATTATGTGAGCTTGCAGGCTGCTTAACAGCTCCTACAGGAAAGACCAGGTTAAATTTGAATATTTACTGTTTGACATCTCGGAGCGTGTGACACTCGGTGTCCTGGAGGTGTGAAACAGATTGCTCAATGTTCTATGCAGTTGTTGCAGTCCACTTTCAGCCGTTTTGCTGGAGGTGTCAAGTGTTTGCTTGGCTCTTAGACCTTGAGTCACAAAGGCTGAAAAGAACCAGTCAGGATGACAGAGTAACTAACATAAACACGTTCTCGGAGAGGTGTTGGTTTCCATCAGCTTTTCTTGCACATTTCATCTCGTCTTCTTTCATCCTTGTCAAAGCTCAAATTGCTCATCCATCTGTGATTATTGAGGTGCAGGAGGGTGCGAGAGAACATTTTTATTTCCTCCTCCGAGAACTCACTGTACACCAGTGGAGTCCGGCTAGTAAATTAAGACCATCTTCTGCATTGGACAACTGAAGCCTTTCTGGCGGATCGCCGAGAGCAAGGACCTGGAAAAAGTTAGGAAGTCGATCATGTGTTCATCTCTGTTTCTCTCTCAAACAAACACTAACAGCCTGCTGAACAGCACGGCCTTGCTGGCATTTCATTTTCCATTTGGCAAGCTCGATTAATCACAGCGCTCCTATACAATGCGACGCACATGGTCACCCACCGGTGCTGCCTCTCATTATTCCCCTACGCAGGAAAATGTACAGCTAGGGGAAAGCGAGGCAGTGAAAGAGCAAGAGGAACACCATAGCTACACCACGACATACACTGTATATATGAGCCAGAACAAACTCAGAACAAGGGACAAAGAGGTGAGAAAGGAAAGAGGGATTCAACGATAGAGAGAAAGATTTGGATTGCTGTGAATAGGTTATGGCCATGCTGTGAGGAAGACTGATAAAAGATTGGGGCTGCTCCATGTCCCCTCAAGGCTCAGCTTCTATCTGAATATTCATTGAGCTGACACTGGCTTTTCTCGCCACCGTCTATAAAAGGATGCCAATTGGCTTTTACCTTGTGGCTTCTAATAAGCCTCTGTGCCTAACATGCATACAAACGACTCCTCATAACGCACAGTGATTCCTGCACTTCCCTATAAACAGCCTTAAAACAGCTTAAAGTGCCTTAAGAATTTTCTCTCTTTATGTTTAAATTGCCGTGCATGGAAAAAAAAAAAAAACGCTTTACTAGATAACAGTTTTTTTTCTGTGACAGTTGTTTGCCTTTATATCTCCACGACTGAAACTGAGACTTGCTTTATCTTCTTTCATGCATGCACTATGATTGTTTATTCATTCTGTATAATGCTGCAGGGGGATCAAATTGTTTCAGGAAATCCTTCCGTTTGTCAAAAGAGATAGTCAAGTTTACAGTAAAGCAACTTTTATAAAATTCCAATACTGCAACACGACTGAGGCAATCTTTGCTGACAATACAGAGCCTGAATCTATTTTCTGGAAAAATCTGCACTCTGCAGATACAACATCCTGGAATGATCATCCATACTGACTGTTTATGTAAACAAGAGAAGTAACAGTTGAGTTTATTTATGGAAAAAAAACGTTTTTTGGGGTTTTTTTAAATACATGCTCACTGTGCACATGCAGAAACCCAAGTTTTCTCCTATTTTTGTGTCTTAATGTGCTTGGAGCGCATATCTCATCCAAGGCTTGAGTCAAGAAGGATTTTAGCTGGGGTAAACCACTCAAATCTGTATTCTACTCCTAATCCCTTCGCACAAACACAGACATACACACTGGATCTCCACTGAGCGGCTACATCTGAACCCTCAGATCAAAAAATCCTTTTTATTTTGTACTCCCAATTTGTTTGTAGGGGTCGCGCTGCTTCTCAGTTTGTATGCCAGAAGTGAGAACAGGCATGCATGTAAAGAAGAGAACATAAAGTGAACGTGCTAAGCAGCAAATATTTATCTTCATGCGGAATATACATATTGTAGAGTACAATAGTGCACACATTTTGTCTGTTTCCATCAAAATACTTTTAATTTAATCCATAACCACCTGCGCCATGTACAGCAATCTTAAATATTCAGGCATAGTCTTTCTGGGGCTCTTTCGGTAAGATGTAGAATTCAAGTGAGATTGAAATCAGCATCCCTTCCTTAGATAACCGTGTGCCACAAGGACATAATTTTCTTTTTCTTAAATTAGAAAAGATTAGGTTGAATCTGGGAGGCTCGGCTGAGAATTTTGCCACCCTCTGGGCAACACTTTATTTCCTAGTATTTCAAAAGTCTTCCAACTTCACCTTCTGATTTAGTTGATAATTCACAGTCGAAGAAGAGGAAAATATGCGTGTGGGCTGCCGACCGCACTGGTTCATAACGGAGGAAAGTAATTTGTCTTTGTGTGAAATGAACTTCACTTATCTTTTCAAAGACCTTTGAATTGCTTGCGTCTGTTGTTTGACACACATGGAGCAAAACACTGTAGTAAAACATGTCAGTCTCCAAAAATCAGCTATAAAATCCATCTAAAACCACATGCAAAAGCCCATTCCACCACACTCATGGCGTGTAATTTCTTGTGATCACGCATGGAGATTAACTCATTAACATGAGTTAATCCACAGCCACAAACTTCATTTCACTACACCACAAAGAAAGGTAAGAGGGAAAGAAAATCACAGTGTCGTACATCAGACAGAGGAATAAAGAAAAGCTGGTAGTGGAAGAATTACGTCCCCCCCCCCCAAAAAAAACCTCATTGTGTGCTTGTAGCTTATAAGAGAGATTGACTGTGATCAGGAGGAAAGTCTGAGGCATTGATTTTATCGTGCTCTGCCTCTGAAGAGGCGAGGCTTTGTGGAAACCAAGATTGTAGTAAGAAAGAACTCAGGGAAAATGCTTAAATTGAGTGTGTGGCGTGGAGTGCTTTGGTGTGGCTTAAATATTCATTTGCTGGTGGCAGTAGTTCTGGAGGGAGGTTTTAGCTCCGAGCAGTGGATCTCGTGACACACTTCTTTGTCAGACATCTATGGTTTCTCCTTTTTTCTGCTAAAACAAAGCTGATTTTAAACAAAAATTTTAAAAAATTAAAAAAAAACAGCATTTTTTAGTCTTATAGTTTCAAAGGAACAGTTTGTTTCACACAAACACACTCAAAGTAGCAGGCTCTCTATTGCCTCTCACAAGCCTGAAGCTTGCAGGCGTGTTTAGTTGAGCATGTAGTTTATATACTCAGTTCTGACTGTACAGTAATTCAAGTAGTTCATTTCCCGAACGATGTGTTTCCATACATTGCTTTCAAGTTATCAGTATTTTGAAAAGGGAAGCTTTGGAGCATGACGACCATCTTTTTTCCAGGTTTAATATTCTTTTATGTAGCTGAGTAAAAAACAGCTGAGGATATCAAAACAAGTGTGTTTGGTTGTCGCTTGCTTTTATCAGCTTCTCCATGTTGCACTTCGGGAGTCTAAGATGTTAGTTGAAGGGTGTTTGAGTCCATATGCGTGAACGGGGCTTAATGCATGGTAGGTTGATAGCAACCACCCCCTCCTACATGGTGGCACTTCTCCCAATTCAAACTTTTGCACTCTACATACTTTGTTACTTAACTTCCTCCTTTGCTCCCATCATTATTACTATGGATCACAATAAGCTGCTTGGCCAGCATTTTTACATGAAGACAGTCTCATAACAAACCGTTGAGATACCAATCTTAAAGGTATCCTTGGTATTTCTTGTGGCTCAGCATGTCCCAGCCATGAGAAGCCGCAGTAGTAGTAGTAGTAGTAGTAGTAAAATGACATTGCTTTTTATCAGTGAGTGTAGTGTTTGTGTTTTGTCAACAAGCCTCAAAATCTCTTTTGGGTTTTCTCGGTGTAGTGCTGATTGAGATTGGGTTTTCCATTTCATTAAATTTGTGAAGGATTTCATCAGCTAGAGGCAACCGTTTGCCTGGGGTTCAGATGTGTGAAGCAACAGAAATCATAGTATTCCGCTCTAAACTAACAGATGGGATTATGAAGTATTAGATACTGAGCGACAAAAGAGTTTACATCAGGGCAGAGGAAGAGAAACAGCGAGTCCCTCTTTTGTGCCAAAGGTTTCATTGCATGTATTATAGCAGAGGGGACAGCGAGTTCGTAATGACTTTCCCACTTCTGTCGTTGCACTTTTTTTTTTTTTTTTTTCCTTTGAGCAATCTGTGCTGCAACTTGACCAGCATGATTAGCCAGCACACCAAAGAGCAGCGTTTCATTACATTGCAGAGAGATCTTTATTTGATCCTACTCCTTTAGCACATTTCCCTGTTAATACGCCTTCTGATGTCTGATTAAAACTCTCGCAGTAATGTGCCTACACCCCCCTCCACCCCACACCCCCATACACATACACACATCCCCTCCATCAGTCACAAAAAGCCAATTTGAGAAAATTAAAAATCTTTTAAAAGGATGTAGTTATCTCACCCTATTCCGACGGACATTTTTATGTAACTCAATTGATGCATGACTGCTTCCATTAACTTCTGATCCCTAAGTTGGTATAAATACTCTTTTCAATTTAGATAGTGGCGAGTGGTGAATAGGGCGTTGCGTTGGCGTGCATGTAAGAGTACCGACCTCCGCCAGACTTCTTGAAGAATCATTCATTCTTTTATGATTTAGCTGATATTTACCTACTACTGCAGCTCTGCCTGCACATTCAAAGACCCAGTTGTCTTCAGCGATGTGGAGATATACATTTCTCAATCTCTTATGGTGACTAAAGCCTGAAATTGCATATGTAAATCTTTTGTAACACAACCCTGTGCAATCTGATTTTTTTTTTTTTTTTTTTACATTCATTCTCAGTCATCCCAATCAAAGTGCCTTCCTTTTCTAGATGCAGATGCTGGTTATTTATCTTCTCTGTCATCCTCTTCTTCACTCACTCACCCAGGTTTTATGCAGTGTCGGAGAAACCTTGTAGTTTTGCCCTCACACCCATTCCTCTGAGGCTTATAGCCTGTAAGTGTATGCGAGGAAGTGAGTGAGAGAGAGAGGGAGAGATAGCGACATTCTAATGGGGTTTATCAAAGTCAACCTGAATACTCTAATAGTCTGGGCCTGAACATCAAAGCCTACTCTCCACTCCACTGCCAACTACTCTGGACATCCATCAAACACCCAGGCAGGGGGGAAAGCCTAAATAGACTAAATTGGATGACGGAAATGTTTGTATTGTAAGGACAGATACTCTGATGAAGGTCTAATCCCAGCGTATCAACGTGACTGTGAATGAACCTGACATTTTCGGGAGTTAGCTCGGAGGTGTCACAAGAAGCTCCTTTCGATTTGAAACTGTGTGGGGGGAAAAAAATGAAGAAGCAGTCATCTTCACTGGTAGATTATGCCAGAATGCTGCAAGGTCTGTTCTAACATAACTTTATGACATGCTATCGATTCAAAAGAAGATGAAAGGAAATGCTGTGTGGATTGATATCTCATTCAGGGGTCTTAATTCCCACTGACATGCATTGAGAAAGAGACGGTCCTTTTGATTGCAGTGAATCTGACCAACAGGGTTATTCTCTCTGGCAGATCAGAGTGTTTCTCCTCATTTTTATTAGACTCTCATACGGAAGTAAAAGCAGTGTATATACAGTATATGTATTCATCTCTTTGATAGCTGTGGACACCCTTTAATCCATCATGAATCTGTGTGTTTGTGCATGTGGTCATTTGGGTGCAGAGTCATGTTTGCATACTCTCCTGGCAGAGACAAATGAAAATCTCTTTTTTTCTAATGAAAACATATTGACGGTTTGCACAGTAAAGCAATGCAAGGGATGAAAATCCATTATGTGAATTGTCCTTTGTATCCTCCATAGGTCACAGAAACAGATATTTGCATAAAGCTGATCATGCTTCACTTTGAACTGCATAGTGACAGATCATCTTCTTAGCAGCCATATTTTGCCACTCTTAAATGGAGCTTTCTAGTTAGGTCTGGGCACCGATAGAAATGGATTTTGGTATTATGCTGGTGCTCAGTGAGATTACAACCTCTCTTCTTGGGTGTATTTATGGCTGTAATATTGTGAAAGGAGAGGTTAGAGATGAGATAAAGGGACCATATTGACCCTGTGCTTCAGTTTGTAGCCGAGTGGTGCAGGAAGGTGCTCAGTCTTGAGCAGATGCAATATAATCTCTCATAATCATTTAAAAGGATTTCCAGAAAATGCTTACAACTCAGCACATTCAGAGAGAAGACATGGCAACACGGCCTCATATTGAAATTGAAATACAGTTAATTTAGTCTAGCGAGTATAATGTTCAAGGTCACCATCTTAATTTTAGGGTGTTAGTATGCCAAACTTTGCTAACTTGCTCTAAACACTATTTTTGTAGATATTTGGTCATAAAACAAAGTCTTAGCCAAAAAGAAATTTTGACATGATGGCCACCAAAATCAGTAGGACTCATCTGCTGTGGAATATGAATATCTGTACAAAATTTCACGGCAAACCATCCGGTTGCTGTTGCTCATGTTTGTACTTTCCAGTATCAGCCTTGTTTTACTGTTTACTGATGGCAGTCAGCCATATTGGAGCTGTGTTACTGCTAATGCCAACCAAACTCTTCCAGCTGTTGCTGCTTCAAATTAGAAATATTCTACTGGCGAACCGGTGGGATGCTTTTATTGTGAAGAAAGTATAGGGAAGTACAGGAAGTGTAATGTGTTTAAACGACTTCACCTTCCCTTGCTATACAGTGGAAAAACACATACTGTGCTAGGGCGGCTCTACTTCTCGCCGCCATTCACGGCATGGCTCCGTGTGACTATCTCCCCTAATATGAAAAAACCCAATAGGTCAGCCAATAAGTAAGAAGAAATGTCAGTACAGAAATGCCACTAGATTTGTGGCAATTTAGAAACTGTGTCACCATGACATAGTTTTTCCACTGAAGAGCACTGGCAAGTTGATTTTATGTATGTTTGTCACAATAAAAATTTTTTTTTAAAAAGTCAGAGCAATCCTTATCACTATTGATTTTTAAAATCCCCAAATCAATATCAGTATCGGCCACAAAATCCAGTATCAGTCTGGTTATCTTGAGCATAGTGGTGGACAGACAGGCAGACCAAAATAACCATCCCTTAGAGACGTGCTGCTAGCATGGCTAAGTAATTACAGACAGACAAACATGCTCACGCCCCCATATCATTCACATACCATATATTTCTATTAACCACATAGATGCAGTGTAAGCAAACTGCAATGGTCAATGCACCAGTAACACACATACACATGCAGACAAGCGTGCACACACACACACACACACACACACACACACACAGCATAACTCTGTAGTTATTGATTGCTCTTCTCTATTTTGCTGAGACAGATGCTGTTTCTTCCTGGATGGTACTGGACCACTTGGCTGGTGGCCTTTCTCTCTCCCCTTTGCCTCCCTCCTTTTCTTGCTAGATAGCTATCTTTCATCAGCAGCCACACACACACACACACACACAGGTCTTACCTCGAGTCATCACATCGCTACTAATCACCTGCCTCTCTCTTCTGAGTTTAGACAGCTTGCAGTCCTTCACTTTTCTCCCATCCTTGCCTGCTTCTGTCAGGCTCTGTTTGTCCTTTTCCCCATCACTTGCTTTTCCCATTTCTCGTTACTGCTTCATAACGCGTATTCTTTCACTTCCCTCCTTTTTTCCTTCCTTATTCTCTCTTTTGACTTCAAAACCCTTCCGTGTCTTTGTCTCTCCAGTCAGGACCAGTTTTTTGTTTTTTTTCCCCCATGTCAGTCTTTGTGTGTCAGCCTGTTATTCCTGCCATTTTGCTGTGGACATGTTGTACCCTGCCTTACCCTGCCATCTCTTAGCACCACGCTGGGCATCTTGCTGACTTCCCACTCATCCTTAATGAATACTGTCTATGGCACTAGATGATTTACTAAGCTGTTTGTCTCCTTTTCCAAATGTTTCATTGCCAAACTTCATGAGTTTCAGCGTGTTTAAAAATCTTTTTCCTTTATCCTGATTATTACCTAAATTAGGGCTTCAAGTAACAATCATCTGATTTTTTTTTTTTTTTTTGATGAGTTGTTTAGTCTGTAAAATGACTGTCCAAACTCCCAAACTCCAGTGAGACATGTTCACGTTGCTTGTTTTGCCTGATCAACTGTCTAAAATCAAAATACATTCAGTTTACAATACATGTAATACAAGAAAATCAGCAAATCCTCTCTTTTGAGATATTTGAGGTACAGGGTGTTTGCTATTCTTTCTCACCACCATGATTTAAACAATCAAAATTGTTGCCAATTAATATTCTGGTGATCAACTAACAAATTAATTAGTGTTTGCAATGTATTCAGCTCTAACCTGAATAAAATCAAATATACAATATGGATCTTCATATTTTGGTGACAAACGATTGTACTGTTATCTTCCTTCTGATCAAATCGGGCATTTTTCCGCAGTGGAGGCACATTCCTTGTTTCCACAGTGAAACATTGCTTTATTTCTGCATTTGGATAAAATCAATAAATTGCATCATTATGGAAGAAGCAACGTCTTTTCAATATTCTGCTAAGTATGAACCACAGACTTGACTATGTATTGTTTTCATTCCAAGCTAATTTCTAACTAAGAATGTCCACCAAAATAAGAGAGATTGTTTCTGATGCCAATTTGTAAAGGCTTCAGCAAGAAAGGAAGAAAGAAAATTCAAATATCAGGCTTAATAGTGTATTCTTGCATGATTATTTTAAATAACATGCTTTCATTTCATCTCTATTGTGCACCATGGGACTATGTAGAACCTTTATATTGTACAGTAGGATATATTTTTTAATTCAGAGTCGCACTGAGTAGTTCTACACATTACTGCATGTCACAGTAGTTCCTTGGAAATATTTCCCACCAGGATGTGAAGCTCTGATTGCTTGGCATACCTTTGACAAGCACATACAGACTCGCTTGGTTCAGCAAGGTGTTACTGAGCACTACTGTGTCTCTGACATTTTCCATTCAACTCAACCAGCCCCATGACTTGCAGCATCTATATGGAATATGTAGCTTTTTGTTGGGTTAATGAATAGACAGCGCACAGGCATAATTTAGCACAGGAGGTGCTTGGGCTGCAGCAGTATTTCATTAAAAACACAACTGGGTTTTCTCACACTCCTTATTTTTGCTTTCGGAGAAATAAGCAGTGGGGGTAAGGGGACCTCCGCAATAGACTCGAATATTGAATTTGGCTGTTTGACCACTGTCCTTTAGAAATTAGTTTGTTAATAGAAAGTCACAGAAAATATATCACCTTGGAACAGAACTAATTAAAAAAAAATATGACCACTGATGTGGTAGTAAATTATGGTTTTAGGCATCCTTCATGTCCCCAGAAGGATTCCTTGTTTTCTAACAAGTGAACTGTGACCTGTTGAGTAATTTGGTTGTGGGAATCACAGTTGGAAAGGCTTAACCAGCACTAATCTCCTCATCTGGCACTATGTGCTGTGTCAAGAAAAAGTGTGCTTTCTTTCACTTATTCAGTGGCACCCATCAAAAATACATAGAACTATTTTTAACTTGGCACCTGTGAAATAATGCATATGAGGAAAAGATAATGAATGATCATAGCAGGTGTCAGAAGTATTCTGGTTTAAAGCCTAGGGGCTGAGGGAAAATTGGACAGATCTTGCTGTGCTTATTTATTCATGCCCGAATCTGGCAGACATGTTGCAACAGCTATGTTGCGGTACAGATTCCCTGCTGCTTAGCCCCCTACAGCTAGTGCTGAGAGCTAGTTCTTGGCTAGCTTCCTGTTGCCTTCTTATTGTGCTGGTGGCAGGCAAGAGTCCCACTGCCATGTAGGCCTTATCCTTACTTAAAGCTGCAAGTATTAGTTGGAAAAATAAAAAAGCACCATCACTGCTGATAAATGCGATTGCAGAAAATTTGAATTCCCTCAATTATAGCTGAAAGCTAACTTTCAAAAACTAAGAGATCCTTCTTGAACATGTATAAAACCAAATTGTCTTTACAAATTATAGGCTTGTTAAGGCCACAAATAAAGTTTTACTTGTGTGTGTTCACCAATGAGCTCTAATTTAAAAATCCAAGAAATCAGCATCTCCTTCACATAATGATTGCGAATTTGACTTTCCAATAACACTAAGAGGAATATTTGATTAATTTGAATTTAGGAATCTTGTTGCCCAAAGGAGGAAAAACACTTCAGCTGTGCTTACATGTTGGCGAATAACTCCACTTTTTTATAAATCCTGCTGTTCGTCTCATAAACAAGCACGTAAAACACACACAGGGAGGAGAGCCTGTCACAGACACTGTATCAGAATCTGCACTGACAGAAGGCAGATATTTGCCCAGCTTGTGTTAGTTATGATAAGGCATGTGTTTCTCTCACTGGAGGAGGTTAAAAATGTCTTTAATGTTAAATGGTTTTCCCCAGGATCTCTGCAGGAGAGGTTTAGCGATATGAACAAGGTGTTCCTTTGTGTGTTTTTAGCAAGCTCAAAAAGGAAACCCTTAACTTCAAGCTGCCGCTAATCCCACCAGTGCAGGCAAAGGGGAAGCTGGGGATGCACACTCACACATACACGCTGATGAAGAGCAAATCTATGTACTAAACTGAACATCTTTGTCTGTACACCCACACTGTGTACATACCATATGTACTGTAACTGTAATAGTAACTCAGACATACACACACTCACACTTGCACCAGTGCTTTCAAATGCACCCTCATAAAGCTCATGATGCAAACTCATAAACAAACACTAACACAAAGTTGTTGATTTACACTCTGCACCAGTCTGTGTGATGAAAATTTTATGAAAGGAAGGAACACTCATATCTTTGTCACATTTGCACGTCTTGTTGGACTGTATTGGTCTGCGAGACTCATTTGGATCAGTACCATGGGCACTATACATCTTAACACTGTGCACTATAGCAGAACAAGCTCCTTGATCTTAAAGAAAAGCAGAGCTGGCCATAGCCGGAAACTTATGATGCTTCGGGCAAGTTAGCACATGCAGTTTATGAGATATGAAGATGCACAGACCTGAAAGCAATGTAGAAAAGTCTAAGTGGTTTTTGAGATCATTTGGAAGCCTTGTAGTTGACGTAATCCACTTCGATCCGGCTTTATTGATAATCATCTTAATCATACAGCTGACGGTGTAAAGCATGCGACTTGAAAAAAAGCTGCAATACTTTTGAAAATGAAAACTTACATTCTACCTGTTTAGCCCCTGAATGAGAACTGAAGTGTGAAAGATAACAGATTATTGAGATGTGAGATATTTTTACACATACAGTACATTAAACTTATGAAACATTGTCAAGAGCACAGTTACTATATAGGGTGCATGAGGTGTTACCACATAAGAAAAAGATAAACTGCCTGTCTTAACTCATAATTGGAAACAAAAGCCATACTACCATAGTGAAATCATTTTAGCTGACTGACAGTATTAAATGAAAGATACTGTGTGGAGTTTTTGGCCATAAGTAGCACTATGGGAGCAGTGTTGTAAAGAGGGGATCCCCTCATTCAAAAAGCTGGTGTTGCATGTATTTTTTGAGGAAGAAAATGATGTTTGTTATAGCATAAGGATAGACCAAATGAATAACCCTCAACGTAATTATAACGTTTGTTTGGAGATTGTGCTGGTCTTCATCATGTGAAGCCACCATCTAGTCCTTTTCTTCTAGGGTCATTATCTCGCTGTAGGATGAACCCCTGTCCAACCAGTCTGCCCTCTTTTCTTTGTCGCCTTTTCCTCACCATTCTGATAGCAATACGCAGACTGCTTCCTGCAGTACAACCAACCATTGCAGCCTTGTGTATCACGCTGACATTGCTGCCCATCAAGTTGGGTGTCTTGACACAGGTGTCACATTACTAACAGCAAAACGCTCAACATCCCTGATGCAAAGTGTTGCTAGACACGTGTGTGACATGTGGAAATGATGCAAACCTCAGGGTCTGAGTGTGGTGTCTTTGTTTGCGAGCTGCCATCACTCTCACGAGTCCAAAGCTAGTGACCTTAGGCCTTCACAATGACAGCGGAGCACAGAGACCACAGCCCCCCTGAAACCTATGCTGAGACTGTTTATGTCAAACACATGAACTCCAGGATACGAGAGCTTCGATGTTAAACAGAAACCAGTGCTGGGCATGTGTTGGACACTCAATTTGATGGGTGAAAATGTTGACAGTGTGTCATACAGTGATACAGTGACTGTCTCTTTGACATTTCTGACTCAAGAGTGATAGGCAAAGTCAGAAAGATGAAGGAGTTCTGCACCATGGGATACAGAGCATAAGTGGGGAGAGGCTGACAGGACAGGAGAGAGAAAGGCTGGCATGTTGACAGCTGCAATCTCTCTTTTGCTCTCTCTCTCATACACACACACACACACACTCACACACACAATGTACATGCATAAACATAATAGGGGCTGATTTTAATACAAAAAAAAAAACAGACGTATGAGGTCTCGCTCCATTTGTACCATTTAACTCTTGTCAAAGGTCAGGCGTACGGCTTTTCTCATCATAATTTGTTTTAAAAAGCAGGGGTGCCCTATCAGCGCCATCACCTTGACAAGTGAACTATAAAAGTTAGGTTTTAGCATGCAAAGTGTGCCAGCAGCTCCCTGAAGAGCACTGTTAAAATAATTTACCAAGATAATATTAAAAGTGTACCGCAGGAGCTGATAGAGGGCAAAGCTATCAAAACTAAAAGTACACAGAGTCCAGAGAGAGGATCTGGCAAGGATTATTATCTCTTTTTTTCAGATTAAAATCAACCAAACCTTTAGTACAAAATATGGATCATAAAGAAGCCTGTGTTGTTTATAGTGATTTTGAAGAATTAAAAAAAGAAAACACACCCTGAAGACTAATTTTCAGTTTCATATCATGATATATTTTCCTATTATAAACTGCTCTCTCACTATAGGCTACAGTAAAAAAAAAATAAAAAAAAATCTCAATATATGGCCAAAAAGATTACTGAATTGATACCCATATCCAACAGTTTCCTTTCCTTTTATCCATACACGAAGCAGATATTTCAGTGGGGTACCGAGGGGTTGAGAGCAGTGGTTTACAATGGAGATTGGAAATAGACTGGTACTGAAGAAGGGGTAAGGGCTAAATGGAAAGAAAAAAAAAGAAACAGGATATGAACAAGGTCCGAAACAGGCAGCGCTACAATGTAGTCATTAGACTTTCCCCCTTACTCTCAAGCCCCTGAGTCCTCTACGTCCTCTTGCTACGTTTCATGGGCATCCACATTTCATGGGCATTCATATCCCTGTCCTACCTTCACAATTCTCCAGTCATGACAAGATTTAGCTTTTTCGGTAACATCCTATTTTACATTCATGTGCAGTGACAAAGTTTTCTTCCTACCTGGCATCTCCTCACTACAAGCAGTCGGTGTTGGGGAGTTGGGGAGAGTGTTAGCTATTCACTTTGTTTTCTCAGATTTCCACAAGCAGCCCTCAAGCCTTCTTCTCTAACCTTTAGACCAGTCTACCACTGTGCAGTGGTGCTTTGAGCTAAATGCTAAATCAGCATGCTGACCCTTCTCGCGGTGACAATGTTTACGTGCTGATGTTTAGCAGCTTTATAGTTAAGCATGTTCATCATCTTAGATTAGAGCGTTATCAATCTAAGTTGTGCATGCTGATACAGCTGAGGCTGATGGCTATGTCTTTGAATTTTGGACAAATTAAAATTTTGAGGTGATGCTCACACTATATGCAAAGTCAAGGGATCACAAAATTGATTGTAGTTCTTCTTCTCTCGAGCAGTAATCTCTTACTGCTTTAGAAAATAAAGGAGAAACTGTTTCATAGTCTATTGAAGTGTCTTCGCTTTGTATGTGCTCGGACTGTCAGAGCGACAACGCTGAACAGTTTGGACGTGGCTGTCTATCAGTGGTTAAAGTGCAGACTCTGGCAGCAGTCCAGTCTTATTAGAGGGCATTTCAGAGGCCTTCGCTAACTGAAATGATGAGCCCTTCACTAATGGCGTGTCCATATGGGAGCATGTCAGAGCAGTCATAAAAGCAATCATGGCGCGCAGTATGACAAAATGGAACATCAGGGCGCTCAAAGCCAGACATACATGCAAATCTTGAATGTGCACATGCAGGCAAATAATTGGATATGGGCACGTCTGTATGTGCACTTGTATGAATTATATGCACACATATATGCGCGTATAGATAAATGCACGGTCCTTCATGAACTCTCCCTCCAGGATCTGTTACCGAGAGTTTGATTGACCACAACACCATAACAACCTCATATCTCACCCAGCTCTCAATGAAATCTGTCAGCGCTGACAGTGATCAGTCATATTCTGGGATGAGGACGTAATGAAATCTGGTGTGTGTGACACCCAAGCATGTCTCCCCCCTATATAGCACGATGATGGTGAGACTGGCGTGTGAGGGGAAAAGATGGACACAGTGGCGTGTGGGTGGCTTTCAGTTGATAGTTCGTCGGGAGCACAATGTGTATGCTGATATTTGTTGCTGTGCCAACAGGGACTTAATCAAGTGTCACTGCAGTGAGTGGAAGTATATTTATGTGTGTGAGCCTTTTTGTGTCTGTGTGAGAAAGTGGGCTGATTTAACATCTTGTTTAGTTGTAGTGAATAAATCTCAAAAGCCTTTTCTTCTGTGAGGGTGTTGGTTTATAGGGACAGTTCGACATTTTTGGGAAATATGCTCATTTGCTTTCTTGCTGAGAGTTAGATGAAACAATCGATCCCACTCTCATGTGTTTATGGTGACTGCTTAGCTTAGCTTAGTATAAATAATACTGGAAACAGGAGGAAACGGCTAACCAGGCTCGCTCGCTCTCTCACAGTAATAAACACATTACATCTCATTTGTTTCATCCTTATAAAAACCTTTGAGCTTAGGCGGCGCTCTTAGGTGGATTTTCTTTTGACTGAGCCGGGCTTGCTCTTTCAAGCCTTCATGCTAAGCTAAGCTAACATTAAGATATGAGAATGGTATTGATCTTTTCATTCAGCTCTCGGCAAGAAAATGAAACAGCAATTTTCCCAAAATGTCAAAGTGTTTATGCATCCTGCAGCTTACAGAGCTATTAAACAAAATTAAATACTCATTCACACCTTGCATAAAACCCCAGACATTTGTAGCTGTCATTACGCAGTATCTCTAAATGCTTGTGTGCATGTGGGTGTGCACTGGCTTTGAAGTGCTGATATCTTACCACTGTGTCACTGACTATTGGCTTCCACCACCAACAATAAATGAGACTGCAATCTCGGTAGATGAAAGCAGAGTAACCGTGACTGTAAAAGTACAGAAATGCTGAGCTTTTCAACCTGGATCATTATTAAAGAGGAATTGACAGATACTCAAACATTCTGACCTGCTCTGCTGCACTGTGAGTCCAGGTAGGAAGTGCTTTAGTCAGCTTTTTTTTTTTTATACAGAGAGTAGTACCTGGTATAGAACACATCCCTCTCTGCAGTTTTTTTTCCCCCTGGAGAAACACCTGCAGGATTTTTTCTCTTGAGGATAAAGCAACAGTTAAGAAAGCATGTGGGATTTGTGCAGTGGCTTCTTCATTTGATAGTTGGTGTGTTCCTGTGAAGTAAATCTCAGTGGACAAGTGAATTTATGATATGATGGTTGCATGCTCGAGTTCTTGCTGTTGCTCTGAACCTTCCAGTGGAAGCGGGGTGAAACAAGAAAAGTTCTTTTCCTTTTCTTGCTCTCAAACTTTATCTTTTGTCAACCTGTCAACACCATTATTACCCTTTAAAGGGGATAAAACGCAAATAATAAGGGAGTTCGAATTACTGAAATACTTAAGGGTGTGAATTTCTAAAGCAAACCTAATTTCAGTTCACTATTCAGGCATTTCAGCTGTTTCATTGTTCCAAAATCGCTGGCAAAATGAAGTCCAACACTGCAGTCACCCTCCATTACCTTCTAGTCTGCTCTGCAGGGAGTTGTTTGGAATAGTAAAACCTGAGGTTGCAAGTGTAAATGCAGTCTTCAGCGTGCAGATAGAAATTTAATTTCCATTAGTATGTGACTACAGTACCACCCTTCTCTCTCCCAGCATCCCTCCCTCTCTTTGCTTCTGCTGATTGCATTTACTTATTTGGATGTAATGGCCGTGCCTTGAAAATATGCTATGCTGCAAGGAAAGCACTCAGCCTGGATATTTGCCATCATTGTGTTTATCCACACTGGGTGATTACTTACCTGGCAATTTCATGTGATTTCATACTTAATGTGACATTTTGGGAGAACTGACAGAATCTTTGATGTACACAAAGTTAGGCCTCATTTTCTCTAAATAGCAACGAAATGAGCTTTCGGTGAATATGACGCCACATTTGGCCGTTCGCTGCCAGTCACCCCATCGAGTAGTCTCTCCGAGAATAATTTGCTGACTGGCGTAAATATTTTCGGCTTGTTATGTCCTTAATGCACAATCAGGATTTGTAAGCTAAATTTAGCAGGCTTAATTGTTTTGGAAATAGACCGCATAGAGAGTCAGGGAGGGTAAGAGTGAAATAGGGAGCGAGACAATGCCACATGGTTTAGTCCTTTAACAATGAGTAGGGTATATTACTTTTATTATGAGCTTATGATTTTGCTGAGAGGAAACAAATCCAGCTGAATCCAATTCCAACTGATCAAACCTGCTTTTATTTTATTTATGAAGCAATGATTATGTGAAAATACTGTATGGAAAAGAGGAAATTAATCCAGCTCAGGTTAATCAAATTTCAACACTGGAATGAATTAACAAGAGGGTCCAAAGCGGCCTCATGTGTCCCCATACAGTTGCTGGTTGAAGAGACACCAGCCCTGCATGGATTATCCTCTGAGCTCAGTAGAGAGAGAGAGAGAGAGAGAGAGACTCAGTCAGACCTAACTCAGGTAGCCTAACACACTGAATATTTCCATTCCCCTTCCAATTTAACATCTGGTGTATCCCAACAGGCGGGGGTCAAAAGAAAGAAGACAGAAGATCGAACCTTGTGGGTTTGTGCGTGTCAGGGTCTAGCAGCTTCACTTCATCTTTCCCCATCACACGCTCACTTGGCCCGCTTGCCCACAGTGTTTGTGTGGTCAGCGAGGCCAGTGCTGGGGCATAAAAAGAACCTGCATCTCCTTGGTGACAAGGGACGGCAGCAGCTCGCTAACATGTGTAAAGAAAGTGTGGTAGCTATTAATGTGACTCATTAAAGGTGCTGCTAAGCGGGAAAAAAGTCCCTAAGAAGTCTTGTCACAGCTTAGCATCGACTCGGAGGCTGCTGTATCTTCTCAGAACTAGGAACTGTTAGTTCACCTGTAAGGCCGTAAGCCAAAGACAACGTTAGCCGCATTGTGTCACATAAAGCAACTGGCCCAGATGGATGTTTAAAGGAGTACTAAAAGAGTGCTTTCGCATTGTAAGGTAAAGCTCCAAAAATGCTAAATCCTCCAGTTCCCATGATTAAATTATGTCATTCTATATTACACAACATAAACACTTAACTCTGGGTAACAATTGCTGTTTTCCAGTGTTGAAAATCAGTTTTAGATTATTCCTCAAATGAAATGTGTCATTCTGGTAAAAGCCCCACTTGTGGACCAGTAAGCTGCACCTCATGCCTCCAGCTTTATTTCTAAACAGATATTAGAAATAGATGTGAAGTAGTCCATGTGTTGTGGGGCTTATGTTCTCAAAGGAAACATGAATGTTAGAAGTGTATCCAGCACAGCTGACAGTTGTGATTGTTTCCAGAGCTGTAGGTTTTATAGTTTGCTCTGCCTCGGGCATAATGACCAGTTCCCCTCAGAGCTCTTGTTGTGCTACATAGCAGCACTGGTGGTGTAATATTCTTAATGCAGCTGTAAATCCTGTAACAGTTCTTTTCAACAATTTGTCAATCACTTCAGCGATGGAAACGTATAAGAAACTGTGGAGCTCAGAGGCCAAAATCTCTGTTTGAATCGTTCTCTCGGTTTCTTAATCTCTCCCTCTGCGTGTCATTCTCTCCGTCAGTCTCCACGGCCACATATTCAAATGTTTTTTCCCCATACTCCCCTTCATTTTACCTCTGCTCACTGATTCAGAGTTTATTTAAAGGCTAATACTGCACACAAATTCACCTTGAAATCACATTATTTCTAATCTTGAACCATAAACCTAACACCGTAACTTCTTCTGCGCTAACACAGCAAGCAATTTGTTCAGCATTCCTCCCTCAAATCCACTTGTGTTTGTATTGGCTAGTAGCTAAAGTGTGTTTGGCTGCAGTTTATCACCCCACTGGGTCAAATTGTAGCCTGATGTTGGCTTACAAAAGTCTGTGAACCATTGATTCCCCCCTGGGCCCTCTGCAACAGATGCAGAGCAGCAGTGAAAATTGAAACAGGAATGTGCTACCTCTCATAATTCCATGACAGTGAAATGAAACACTATCTCAAGAAAGCAATCAGACTCTCAAATTACCTTTCTTTGTGTGGAGGGGGCGGGGGGCATTGTTTGCAGATCAGCAGAACTATCCTCGCTCTGTCCCTTTATGTCACTGTATCTCTCTCCATTTCTCTGCCTCTCCGACACTGTGTGCAGTAATGAGTGGCAGAGTGGAGATGTTGTGTTGATTTATTGCATGGTTGCCCAAATGGAACTTGGATGGAATTTGTCTGTCATTGGGGCATCACTTAGAAACACCTGTGATGCCTAGGGACAACTAGCCGCTCCATCAGGAATGGGTTCCCGCCCGAGCCATCAGTGCATCTTACACACATGTACAGCGGCGCACACGGATGCAAAGTTGAAAACTTGAGCAGTTCAAAACAAAAGACGTCCCTTGTATTAACCAAGGCTCTGCAGTCGTTCACACAAATTTGCTTGTGTTTAGAAGTAGCCGCACATGCAGTACACCAGCATATGTGCCCAAGCTGTATATTTATATATTTTTTGGAGGTTGGCTGTTTTGTTTAGAGTTGGGGGGGTATGAAACTACTGTAATGCATTACTTTTACTGCAATTAGTAATGTCATTACCTTTTCTATGAGTAATTGATTACAGTCTGCATACAGGTAGATTATTTTCAGGTAACATGCCGAAGAGTGACAGTTTTTAGTTTGAGCAGACAAAAGATTTTCACCTGATCGTCTTAAAAAAGAAATTAAACTACCCAAGAGTTAAGTAGCAAAAAGCTTCACAGCACACCCACCTACCAAGACACCATTAAACCACTGCAATATACCAGTGCTTAACCACACATGCACATCTGCACATACAGTATGGGACAGTGTTCACAAGGTGCTGGAGTAGCGTTGTTGTAGTATCATCTGTGTGTCCTTGTCATTGTTTCCCAGGGGCATTCTGGGAGGAAGGAAGGAGGAGAGAAGGAGGAGAGCAGTTAACAGCTTGATCAATGAAAGAGATGGAGGAACACACATTCTCACACACACACACACACACACACACACACACACACACACACAGCTGTGGGTGCGCACAGACACAAAGCCATAAACAGATTTCTCAAATCCATCAGTGTGAATAAAAGTGCAAAATGAAGTGAAACTTCATCTCACTGACCAAATTTCCTGCTGTCCTCTCAAAGTAAAAATCTTAATGGACACTTTCGTTCAATGTGGCGTAAATGCAAAATTTCACGCCGCCAACACGCTTTCCTGAAAATTAGTTTGCAAGCTGCGACACATACATTTAGCACAACAATCACGTTATGACCTTATGACATTTGTACACAGTACACGTGCTGGGGGGGGGGGGGGGGGGGGGGGGTGTGTTTCCGCTCCCCGGAAAGGTTTTTCACCTTTTCTCCCCCAACCCCCCAAACTTTTCCCAAGACCCTCCCCCAAAAACCAAAAAAACCCC
>JBBMJY010000013.1:9467083-9499229 GCA_037833715.1 Toxotes lorentzi
ACAGGTGTTCGGACTGTCTACCGATGTTATCATTCTGTCTCCGTTCCTCCTCAGATCGGGCTGAGATGTCACTGATCGGTCCTACGATCCGAGCTATCTTCTGGTGTAATTCCGTCAGCCGGGTACTCATGAACCTGAGATGCTTTTTTATCTCCGCGCACAGCGGTTGTGCCGATTTGCCAGCAGTGGTTTTTCCAATTCTCCGATAGAGCACGGCAATACCCAAGCATTAGCTACACAGTAGCATTTGTCACTGAAATCAAAACTAATTAAGTCAGCAAATGAGCAAAACACATAATTAAGGACATCACACCACGTCAGTGTACTTTAATAATATAATATATCAATGGCAGTGCAGGCAGAACAAGCAAGGCAAGCAGTGCTTGACCGTTCAAAGCTAAAAAAAAAAAAAATACACATTAATGTCCCGTTGACAAAAGCTGGGGCTTGTCAAGCACATGTACTTTGTGGATAATCCCAGGATCTTTGGCAGATGACAAGCTGTAGCTAATGACAGACAAGTGTGCTTGTCAAGCTGTCCTTGAGTGACCTAAACACTGACATTTTAATTTTATGAAAAATGTAGCTGTTAATATTCACTGTTATATATATTAAATACTGTTAAATGACATCACTGGCCTGTGAGGCTACGCCAGGCAAAAATGGTTGGGATAGGATAGAAATGAACCTGATAACTCTGAGAGACACACGTTTGCTCTGCTGAGGTGTCCTTGACTAAGACACTGTATCCCCATCTGCTTCAAGAGCTTTTCTATAGCTTCTTCCCTTATGGAGATCAATAATGTATCACATGAATCATTAGTTCACACGCAAGGGCAGAGATCACACAGTTCTTGTAATGTATATGCCTCTGAAATGCTGTGACAGTCTGTCCTCCAGGCACTGACAGACCTGATAGACGATCTTTTTTTTTTTTTTTTTTTTAAACTGATATATCTGGATACTGAGCATCTCCGCTGGAACATATTGGAGTTAAGTGCTTTGCTCAAGGGCACTTAAGCCACTGATGGTTGGACTAAAGGTGGGGATTACTTAGCAGCTTTTTTTTTTTTTTTTTTCCCCCCCATTGAGTATTTCCCAGTCATAATCTCACCTCACGGCATCACAGTGTGAAATCAGTGTGTTTAGTTGGTGGCTTCTCTGATAAATAGAGGTCAAAGGTAGGTTATCTGTATGAATGTGAAGCAGACTGAGTTAAGCTTGCCTGGATGAATAAAAGAAAAATTCCTGTCTCTTTTTGCTCTATAAGCACAAGGCACGCTCCTTTTATTCTCCGTCTCTTTGCCTCTGCAGACTAGTTCAGTACAGTTCTTAGGCGGCTCGTTGGTGTGTAGCTGGTGTTGTTCGCGGCATGGCATTGGGGTACACATCGCTGCTAATCGCTGTTCAGGGCACAGACCCAGCTCACTGGCCATGACACCCAGGGTGTGGTGAATCCTATCAGTCCTCGGCAGATCCTGTGGCCTCCTCTTTTCACAGCCACTGTTCTGTATAGTTGGGCTGTCATCCGCGGGGTCAACAAAGCACTGTCGAGCGGGTATTAGCTATATAGCTAATCTTTACAGCACCGTTTGATCAGAAAGGGGTTTTCACAATGGCCCTTTGTTTGCTCAGGCAATGTTTTTTGAATAGTCCACTATGTAATGTGTATGTTTGTTTTGGGAGTATGAAAGCCTGGCTAACTTTGAGATTGAAAACTGCAGATACGCACTCAATACAGGAACCTGTGAAACTATGACAGAGACAATCACGTCTGCCAAAATTGCTGTGATTGAAAGGGCTGGAAGTAATCAAAGTGAGGAAAATCTTTACTTTCGTTTCTCTGTCTCTCTTTCTGCCTCTTTCTCTGTCTGTCTCTCGAACTCCGTCCACAGCTGTGCCTGGTGTGATTAATGGCAGCCATTCATTAGCTTGATCAACCACTTTAGCAGAGATTATTAATCAGATGCTTATTTAAATGTCACAGCTGAGCAGCTGAGAGGAAATGAGGCCACTGGGAAATTGAGTTTTTGTGTGTGGGCTCCTTGTGTGTGTGTGTGTGTGTGTGCACTCTGCATGTTTGTGTCCTTTGGTTCCTGAAATATTGCCACACACTGATAAGCGTGTGCCTCATTCATATGCTGTTTTACATACAATGGGCTCAGCAGCTAATACTGAATGGATATGTAGCAATGGAACCTAATGTTAATTTCTTGTGTCTCATTAATAAAACATAGTGTTGTGCCTGTATTATGAAGAGCAATACAATACTTAAGGGAATGTGCAGTTATTAGAAATCTACATTTCCTGACAGTTCTGCAGTTCTGCAGTGCTCTGTATCATTTGTGTGTGTGTGTGTGTGTATGCGTATGCTTACACAATAAAGGACGTTTCCCACTACACAGCTTAATGGGGCTAATCAGGACCTACTCATCATTTGTTTCAGAATTTTTTACTTGAACAAATTCTTAATGATTATTTTTGTGTCTGCCTGCCAAACTGAATTACCGCTGCTGCACTGCTGGTATTATGAACACGTTTTTGAAGTAATGTGATGAGCAAATTTGAGCTGGCATCTGCAAGCTGTTTCTGTTTGTTTCTGGGGGCATTTGCACATAATTTCTCCAAATTCTGCTCTGTCACACTGAATCTCTCTCTGAAATTTGCTAGCAATGCTTTCATGTCCAGGTGTATCCCTCCTGTATACTTGTGTGAGTATTTTTTTTTTTCTTTTTTTGTCAGGATTCTGTTTTGGAGGATAATGACAGCATTTTGCTGTTCAAGTATGTGCTTGAACAACGCTGCAGGGCAACTTAAATCCATGTCCTGAGCTTTAAAGTGAGCATTTTCTGTGTTGCAAAGGGTAAATAAAGTAAGCCTTAGAAAACTACAGTCTTTGTAGAGCTTTATGAATAGAGGAGAAGATGTGGCCATATGTGGATGTGCTCTGAATTCGGCTTGCTCAGGCGAAGGCATTGATACAGTGCAGTGGAGAAAGCAGGCACCACAGAGAAGCTGTGGTATGAATATAGTGGTAACGCAGGAGACACACATTTCATGTCAGCATGTGTAGTACAGTGTGCTGTGGTGAAATCTGTGCTCACTGTGATGTGTTAGGTATTTATTATGATATTTCTTTATGCATTGTAGCAATAACAAGGGATGCTTTTGAAGAGTGATGTTCAGTGCTCATACTTTATATAATTCATCAATCATTTTATCAATCCATGTAATTGATTGACGTAACTGATTAATCAAGGAGGGCAGAGAAGGAGAGGAGGTGATTGATGGCAGAAGGGATGGGACCGACCTGATTGAAATTCTGGAGCCCGAGTCTAAAAAGGTCATGGGTCGCACAAGAGGTATTTATAGGCATAGAAGCCTCTTAGTGGGACCTTTGTTGCCATGTTGAGAATAGCTTTTGTCAAAAAGAGCATGTGTGTGCTTGTGTGCGTGTGTGTGACTGCATAGAAACATGCATCTATTCCTCTGAGGTTGCTTGGCCTTGTGATCGTGGTGGGTTAAGCGATGCCAAAGCCCAATAATAAATCTGTGGCGCAACCAGCGCGGACGACCTGAAGGTCACTGTTTCATTAAGTGTCTTCCACTTTGATTTTCTCATCCCTCGTGCCTGTCTGCTTCCCTGCCTGCGCACCTGCCCACCACACACGCACACCTAAACATCCTGTGGAAAGCAACGTGGACAGACACGGATGAAGAGGATGCTGAGGGTTTTGTATGTGGTACGAAAGTCTCCAGCACAGTATTAAATACCTACGATGATTAACTTTAAGATTGAGACCACTGTGAAGCTGGAGCCAGAAAACAGGTAGCTTAGCTTAGCATGAAGACTGGGGACGTGGGGAAATAGCTAGCCTAGCTCTAAAGGTAAAAAAAAAAAAAAAAAAATCCATACACCAGCACCTTTGACACTCACAAAATAATTATGTTTAATCTGTATAAAAACAGATTTATGGGTTTATGGGGGGTTAAGTGCTGGACTATTTCTTGGCTCACAGTTTTAAGAAACATAATGTAAGGTCTCTAAGTGAGACTAGCTTTCTCTTTCATTTCATTCAGGCTAAAAGCTTAAAGCTAACCGTCTCCTAGTTCTAGCTTCGTATTGAATGGACAGATCATTTGTGTGTTTTGTTTTGTAGTTAATTGACTGTCTTTCACTGTTTCTTGACACTTTGTAGACCAAAAAATTAATTGATTAATAGAGGGATAATCAGCAGATCAATCAATAATGAAAATAGCTGTTATTTGCGGTGGTTGTAACAGAGGTGGCTTATGTGTTTTCTTGCTCAAATATATAGTCCCTTGGCCATACAAGGAAAAAATGGAAATAATGATATAATAGTGGTCTGTGCATTTGTTTGAACAAAGAAAGAAGGTGGACAGTTTTGATTCACTTCCATGGGAACTAAGTAAATGCCTGTGTTTTGCAGTTCCAAGAAAAAAAAAATGTCACTTTCAAATACACAACTCACCACCTCTCCAGATGTAGAGAGGTTGTGTAGGTGGATTTGTTTGAATGTTACAAGCAAAGGCTTAATTTCCGCCAAAGACAAAGGAAAAAAAAAAGTTGTCCCCTACCACTTAGCTGTCCCTACCACTTGCATTTTTAAATTGCATGGTATTCCCCATTCAGCTTTTATAGATCGAATCATTTGAGCCTTAGTTGAAAGCAACAATTAATCTGGCGGGAAATGTAGCGAAAGCCTCAGGAGAAGCAGTAATACATGAGCACCTCTCCTGAAAGCTTTTGTGTTCAGATGAATGTTTTACTGTGTCCCGGCTGGTGTTGAAAACACCAAGGAGAGAGGTTTTTCTGCAGCCTTTTTTCTTTTTTTTAGATTTGTCACAGGTATTCAACGTTCTCTTCTTCTTTTGACCGTAAGGGGAGGTTCATCTATTCTGAAACCCCCCCCACACACACACACCCCACACCCCATCCCATCCACTAGAACATGGCTGAAATCGGGCCAAGAGTCTCTCACAAGAATCCCCAAAATCTCTCCCCTTTGATTATAGGTTTTATCCAGCGAATGTCATCATCAAACACACTGAACGCTCATCCTCCCCTCACCCACCATTTCATTCACTTTTTTTTTTCCATCTAGTGCTCCATCACCAGCCATGGAGCGGTCGGTATATAGGACTATATAGGATATATATATATATTTGGGACTTGCTCCTCATATCCACGGTGAAGCTCTGACTCATGTCTAGACAGAAAAATTAGGGCATACATACAGACAAAAAGAAGTGTGACATTTAGGCAAGGTGTTCACGCTGTGCAATCAGAGCTCATTTTCCACACTGAGCTCAGCCAGTGGTAGCCATGTCTCGATTTGGCGAGGAACAATCAGATTTAATGTGAAGCCTTTTTTGTGCTTCCTCTTTCCGCCGGCTCTGTCCTCAAATGAATGCAGCCTGCAGCTCTCAGCTAACGGCACATCTTTGAAAGCACAACTGCTCTGTCACTATCGGTTGGCATAAAGCGGAATCAGCAGGAATGTATTTAATGTGGGGGGGGGGGGTGAAGTCATCTGAAGAGTGTTATTGAGTCTTTGGGGATAAGAGACGAGACTATGATGTTGCACTAGCAAGATGAGGTAACACACCTCAGCAAGGCCGGGCTTGTTGATGTAATTTATTGCAACGTTACACCGAAAAACTGCTTAAAACCTTTTCACTTCAAGCTGACTTTCAAAACTTCACCAGACGCTTCCCTTATCTTACTCGACGAAAATGTATGGCCCTAACTCAACTTTGTTCAAGTTTTTTTTTTTTTGTGTGTAAAAGTTTGGTTAGGATTTAGATTCACAATCCCCAGCGGTCTGCTAAAATTTTCGGAAACCTTTCTTAAGGACATTTTTATGTGAATGTTTTTCGCTCTCTCATTTATCTCTGTTCAGCCTTAGTTCTGTTGCTGCAAAATAGAACAAAGATAAGACTTAAACTTAACTCGAAGGATTTCTTACTGATAGTATGTGTCCCTGTTATTTTCTTATTGTGACTTACAGTGTTACCAGTACTTTAAGTCAGCAAGTCAGTAGTAAGATGACAGTGACCCTACAGTTAGGACACGTGACCACGCCTACATCTTTAAAATGATTGGCTGTTATTAAGAAAACAGCTGCGGTCAACTGGTTTCTGTGGATTTTATCCATGCCATTGATTTTTACAGCTACTTTGTTCCCTGAATGTATCTTCATTCTACCAACCCTAATTAAACCAAATTACTGTCGAAGTTGCTCGGAATCCCAGCTGCAAATTTTACTGATTATCATGTTGAATGAAACCCCAAGAGAACATCTAGTGCATAAAAGACTGACCTTGGTCCTCTAAATTTACTTGCAAAGCCTTAATTGCCAATAAATTTGGATGATTCCATATTTTGACAAATGTAGCCCTAATGAGGGCAATTTACATAATTTTAGAAGAGTGGAGATATTGTGGTGAACTCATTCCCTCCATTTGTTTTTCCACATGAGCAATTAGGAATTCTAATTTTATGTTTTCGGCAGGTTGTGAGATTAACAGGGAGGATTTTTGGATCTATGTGTTGTGCAAAGATGTCCTCAAAAAGTGCGTCAGAAGAATCTCATGCTCAGAAGCTCATGACCTTTGAGCTCAAGTTTTTGACTCGTGGGCATGACATGATGATATGTGTGACAGCTAAAATGCAGACAGCTCTCGTTTAGGTGACTCCAAAGACGAGAGAGGAGCAAAGCGTTTAAGGATCCCAAAATAATTTAGGAGGGAGGGCAGCTATTTGTAGTTTTCTTTGCAGGAAGTTCCTCAGTACATTGTTACACCTGCTTGTTTTTGCCTCTGTGAAGATCCTGATTTTGTAATCATGTATTAAAAATGAATGCCCCCTCTTCTGCTCTCTCCTCAGATCCGGACTTTGCAGACTTGGGAGTACCCCCACCTCTGCCCTGTAGGTACACTCCTTCTCTCCCTCTCTTTCTTCCCCTGTTTCTTCCTTTCTCTCTTTCTGTCTCGCTGTCTTTGTCTCGCTTGTCTTTGCATTCATCCTCTTTCTCAGCACTCTTTTTATCTCACTAAAGCCTACACTGTTTCCTCCAAATATATGTATTTTTTGTGCTTTAGTTATCTAATACTTGCTTGTAGGTCGTTTGTGTGTGACTCGATGTGTGTTCGCTTGAACCCTACATGTATATATGTGTGCGTGTGTGTTTACGCATCTGCGTGTGTTTCAGCCTGTCAGTATGACATGGTTGGTCCAGAAGGTATCGTTGAGTCTCATCAGATCACCAGAGACGGGAAGGCTGGCGCCGCCGAGGCCGTTGACTGTAAATGGTACATCCGCGCTCCGCCGCGCTCCAAGGTTAGTGACATAAGCTACGCTCGCATTCAACTGATTGAAAGCCAAATTTTGAAATGTCACATAAAATGGAAATTGTAATGGTAATTGTGTTCCACTCAGCTGGGTTGATGTCAGCAGAGGGCAGTTATGTCAGAAAACATATCAACAAGAAAACTAGATGCTACAAGACAAGACAAGTTTGACATATACTGTATGCCTTCTTCACTATTCCTTGTAATGTTTTCAGCTTCAGCTTTTATCAAGATTTTGGGTATTTTTTATTATTAATTTGCTGTTTCCATTCAGCATTCATCCACACATGCAGCAAGATTAATGGTTGCATCAGGAAGCTTTGATATTGCATGGGCTTGTCTGGAGCTGTCAGCAGTATCCCAATGTGAGTGTTCGTGGCTGCGGGGGAACTTGTTCCCCCTGCTAGGGTCAGACAGATAGGCAGAGGGGTTTACTTGGGGTCAGGCCCATTTTTTTAATCAGCAAGCTCTTGCCAAGAGGAACGGAGGAATGGAAGGAGAAAGCGAGAGAGAGAGAGAGAGAGGAGGGGAGTGAGGGTAGACCGGACAGACAGAGAGAGGGAGGGAACGTTAGCGCTGATGAAATAGTGTTGCCATGCAGTTTGACCCTAAGGCCTGCAACAGCCTGTATTTGTTTTCTCTGCCAGTGTTCTCCATGCTGTCCTGCATGCATATACAAATACAGACACCCACACACACATACACACAACTCTGCTACATCTAACACATGCTTCCTTATCTAACAGAGTTACCCCTGCTGTATTAATGCTACAGGATTAAAAGTTTCCTGAGGGTATAGAGCGGCAGTGCAGGAAAAGGCCACATTTTATAAATGCTATAACTTCTCTTATGAGTCTATATGGCTTGATCGTATACGCACATACACAGTCCGGTCCATGACTGCAGTAAATCCACCACTAAAATAGTGTAGGTCCTCTTCTGGGTACATTTAATGTAACAAAAGAAGACCACCTTTCTACTTTGATTTTTATGGTTAGAACAGTTCTTACAAGGACAGGAAATATTATGAGGCTTCAATATGAACATTTAAAAGCTTTGGTAACATTTATGATACCGGTATTGTAAGTGGTGAGGTGAAATGGCCCTTTTTATTCAGATATTTTTAGAATGTGTGTGAATGTATCTAAAATTTAGATTAGAAAAGCCTCCTCTGACCAAAATTCTGTCATAAACTATTGGGGAAAAAAAATGGAAAAGTCAGCATATATGAAATAATGACTCAATGTATAGGTTTCAATTAGCAGGGTTTATTTGTCTCTGTGCATTCTCCCATTACTCCCAGGAGTGAGATAAGGCAGCTGCAATGTCAGCTTAACCGTGACACTATTTGTTTCAGTAATTCAGCGCCTGTTAATGCTACAAGATGTTATCCTTTCCTATTTGTTGCCACCACAGAGATCTTTCTAAAGTCATTCAATGCAGATTAGGGAAGCTATCAAGCTGCTCCATCCGTGATGGAGATTTTATTTTTTTTTAGTTCGTAGTACTTTTCCATGCAGTTTTCGTACTATGCTGCAGGCTCTTTACTGTATACACACACACACTGGTTTATGATATGACTGGCTGATAATAGTGGTGTGACTGTGATTCATGGCCACAGCAGTAGCTCTTATCTAGCATATTCTTTGGGTTGCATATTTCCAGCTAATGCCCTTGTTTCCCTTCAGAACTGTCCTTCAGATTCAGCCACTTAAAGCCCCAAGGCCCCGGGAACTGTGAGAGTGCGTCACCCTATAGGGCCATTCTCTTCACCAATCGAACTCATGTGGAGCTGTGTAACTTATTGAAACCGGTATTAGTGAGGACCTGGACCCTTTTAATGTTATGGTTGATTCAAAAAAAAAAAAAAAAAAAGCAGCATTGATTCTTCAGTCCCTCTTAGTGGAGTGCGTAAGTCATGGCAGTATATCATGGCTACAGAACCAGAGAGGGCCATAAGTCAATTTTGTGTGCGTCACATGCATGCATCCCTGTGTGTGAAGCCGAGGTTGGGTATGCGCGTGAAAGACTGACAGAGTGAGCGAGCCTAGCAGTGTGATGTATTTTACCTGGTCTGAATAGGTGTCATATTTCGCCCCGCAGGAGTGTCTCACAAAGTGAGTCGTGGGCCAAAGGCTGACAGTCATTTGCACTGATGGACAAGGCAGCAAATATAATTTTTAGCACAAATCTATCACACACAGTCCTGAAGCTCTTTGCACCACCACAACTGCTCAAACCCAGTTAGACACGAACTATATAAAACTTACAGTCTCTCCCTTTGGTCTCCTTTGGTTTCTCACTTCATCCTTCTGTCTAAAACATACCCATTCATGCTCACATGTTACTGCAGTGAAGGAGATGCCGAAGATGCCACACCCCCCTCCCTCCACAATCACAGTGTGTGTTTGCGTGCATGAGGTTGCGCTGCATGCAGGGCAGGGCTTTCATTTCCCTATGCTGATACAGTACTGCACTGTACCCAGTGTGCCAGAAACAGCAGAGAGATAATGACTTCCTATACCGGAGGCTCTAATTAGACTGCACCGGAGCGCTCCAGAGAGAGAGAGAGAAGAAGAGAGGGACAGAGGAGGAGGAAAAATGGGAAAGATATACTTAATAATGCATTTAATCGAAGATCTAAATGTATAGGGATAGAGTTTAGGGGTCAGATGGCAGATGGCAGAGAGAGGGATGGCAAAGGGGAGTTAAGGAAAAAGGGGAGACTGAAAGATATACCTGCAAGTAAGCAATAATGACCATGTGTTGTTGCCAGAAGTGACAGCACTGCACCAATTTTAAAGCCATAATGTGATTGCTTTATACCGCCATGTGTCATTTTAATCACAGCTTTTCTTATAAATAGATTTTTCAGAAACTTCCTTGAAAGACCAAAGTAATTAACTTGTATCCAAAGTAACAGAAAAACAAAAACCAAAACATGCAGTCAGTGGCAACCATGAGCAGCACAGTATCAACTCTTAAATACATGTGTGCAATAAAAACCTACCTAGTGAGTACATTAGGAAAGATAAAGGCATAAGTGATGTTTCACTGAAAATAATTGGACACTAAATTTGTCAAAATATCGACTCCCATCAACTGCAGGCTGTTTTTCTAGTAATATTCCTGTTTCTGTTTAGACAGCTGTCCAAACTCAGCTGACAGTTGTTCGCTGTGGAGGAATATTTTTACCTACATTTTTTGCCTCATAACAGCTACTGCGTCTTCCGCAGGCATCATTTGTGTGTCCTGTCTGTTTTACACAGTCTGTATTTTTCCACCTCGCCTGCCTGCACTGTCTGACGCCTTCTGTTTTTTTGTTTTTTTTTTTCATGAAAGATAATGGCCAAAATATGGACATTCATTCTGACTGTAATGAACAGCACGAACACTGTTACGGGCACCTTTTAAAAAAACAGTGAGAACATATTCTTCCCCAGTCAGTGATGGATTCTGCGCCATTATTGGGCGCCGCAGAATCAATGAAGAGGCAGCCTATTTTCCTGCTGCAGCCAATCTCTCGCCTTACAAATTGGTGACTTTATCTATCTGATCCATGGCTGTCATTTGGCTTTGTGACGCCATGTGCACACAGATTTTTCTTCATCATTGGTCAGATAGTAGACTTGAGCAACAAAACCGGGGGAAAAAAAACAACCTCGAAAGCTTTTATTTGTGTATTTGTTGGTCTCTCTCACAAACAGTAATGAGGCCTCCTTGATCGCCTTTCCAGTGAAATCTATTAACTGGCATCTGTCAGACGTTGCTTTGGGGAATGCAAAAGTTGAGCAAAGATATCACAGGCATGAAAAACTGCAGCTATTAATAAATCTGTCATCTTTTACAGCATAAAAGGATGTTTATGGCAGCACTGTGTGGAGGCTTTTTTCATTTACAACTGTGTTAACTCACTCTGCTAAGGTAGAAATAATTGAAAACACTTCTGTTACTTGCTTCTTTCAAGTTTATCCTGCATATTAAAGTCGTAGCCATGTCCAGAAGCCACACTTCTGTCTGTCCTGTGCTAATGTTTCAGGTTTTACAGTTCCCACTGGCAGTGGGATGTGAATCATTGGATTTGTAGATACAATAGTACATTTATGGTATCTTCTAGGTACAAAACCCAATAAATAGATTCAGTGAGATGTGCTGGATCGGTTTATTTTGCATAAGCACGTCAAAAGTGATCATCCTGTTGCTCCTATTGCACCACAACCCCTACTCTGCTTAAAACATCTAGGAAACTAGCATGACAAGGAAACTGTCCTCATGGGAGGACAAACCCATGAGCTGTAGCAACAGCATGAGGGACACAGCAACATCTACAGGCATGAGCACGAGAGTCCTATTTGTTCTGATCTACTTTGAAAATAATTATTACCCATTACCTTCTTAAGGGGAGGAGGAGCAACAACTGCAACTCATCTTTGATGTTAATGTAGCTCTTATAAGCTGTGAAAAGTTGAATAAGACCTTATGTTTAGTTTGAGAAAACGCATATTGGGGTGAAAACATAACAGTTAAGTGTTTCAAGTACGGCTCTGAAATTTGCCACAGAATAATAACAAGATGTTGAGATAGGCAGATTAAAAACCAGGACATCACCAAATGCCCACAGAGGAATACTTACAAAATTTTATGGCAAGCCACCCATCTCTGGATGAAATCCACCCACGACCTCCCACTTCATGACTCCATCTGGTTATCAGTTATGATGGTCAAACTGAGGGGATTATGCTCTTTAATGATGGTAAGATCATTGCTTTAATCAGCCATTAGCAGCAAATGAAGTGTATTTTTTTTTTTAAAAAAGAAAAGTGAATGTACACTTTATCAAGTATGTTCTGTATTTGTAATTAGTCTCCCCTGATTGAATTCACTTTTATTGGTTACAGACCACTGCGTTTAATGCATTCTTTGTGCTGTGGGTAGAAAACCTCATGTCTAATTTGACTGCCACAAGCTAATGATGGAACGACTGGGCCAAGTGTCCTAATTAACACGCTTATTGGTACTTTTTGCAATTATTTGCCTCTTGAACTCCAAATCAAATGGAGAAGAATTTGGCCGAGAGCACCTAACCATAACCTTAACCTTGACTACAACCTTTACAATTACACATTAAAATCGGACATCCCTGGAAAACATGCTGCATAGAATGGAGCCATTTTCAAACACATGCTACAATGTCCTGACATTTCTCTCAGATCACTGACCTAATCACTGTATCTCCCCGAGTTCCTCCCACCATCCATACAAACAAATTTTAGCCACTAGAATAAGCTTTCAATCACACTTAAAGGCAGCGTGCTGGAAACCCATGCAATACTGACAGCACTCCCCAGTGACATCTGCTAAAAATGTCTTCAGAGCTTTTTCAGTCTTCCTGCCCCGCCTGCAGGGATTAAGACATTATTATCAATACACGTCCATACATTCTGTGGGACAAATTAAGTTTAGAAAAGGCACGTACTCCCCATTCGCGTACATCCATCTTTGCATCCTGAAGTCAACAGTGACATTGAGCAGAATTTCATTCCACGATCACAGCAAGACAAAAAAAAAAAAAAAATGCCCCGTTTCTTGTGACAAAAGCTAATTTAGCCAACAAAGCGGCAGAATATGACAAATTTTTATTAGATGGAAGATTATTGACACCAGTATGAGACCTCAGGGGAATTTGCTAGCTCGTTTTTGCCCTTCGATTCATTTCACTTGTCATGTTGTTGACATTGCATGGTCCATTATCCTGCTCCATCTGCGGCTTTCGTCTTTGGGCATTTAAAGCCTCACATTTCCCTGTCACAGTTCGGGAGTGGTCCACTCATTAACCGTAATGATGGCGAGTGCTGTGCGCGGCCGACCAGAACCATAGCTGTGATTGGGTGATCTCAGCCTTGTGAATGACTGACAGACAATGATGTGGAGGCAATTGGGAAGCTATTGTGAAGAGTCAAGGTGGATAGCAAGGTGGATATTTCATTCAACAAGGGATTGTTAGGATAATAAAATAGTCCATATACTGTACATACCTGTCATGGTTGGAAAGTCTTTGTTATATACTGTATATATTTGGAGTCCATTGATCTAAAAGTTACTTGAATTTCAAAGAAATGGCCTCTGTGTGAAATGAACTGTAAGTAGATGACTTTTTCTCTCTTGAACAGCCAAATCTTGTGGCAGAATATCCAAGGTCTCCTTAAAATTTAACAAGGGTGTAGGTTTTTGTACAATGCTTTATCTGAACAGATATGGATAATGAGTCTAAAGCTAATAAACTCAGTCCGTCGCCGACTCCTCATTTGATATGCGAATGTAATGACTTTGTACGGGCTGCAGTCTGTCAGTCTTATTTCATTACAGGGCTGCTATATCAGGCACTGGGATAATGAGTAAGATGCACAGGCCATAATAGGAAGGAGCTGAAATCTTTTCCCTCACTCTTCTTTGCACTGTTTTGTTCACCTCATGTGCGTTGTCCAAATGTTGTACCGTCCTTTAATTTTCTTCACTTGATCTCTTCTTTTTTCTCTTTGTATTTTCCCTCCTCTCTGCCTTCTTGCTTGGGACAGATCTACCTGCGTTTTCTCGACTATGAGATGGCCAATTCCAATGAATGCAAGCGCAACTTTGTGGCGGTGTATGATGGCGGCAGGTGTGTCTTTCTGACATGCTGACTCTCTCATTTCAATAAATCATACAGAGGCTCAAAGCTGCCATATTGCATTTTTTAGACCCTTTATCTCATTATCATAACTTAATTTTCTCTTAATCTTGAGATAACAACTTACACTTTCTGCTTTCCTTGTGGACAAGATTATGTCAAGGCAAGAAAGTTTTGCTTTTGACAAGACAGTTACTTTACCCTAGTGTGCCCATGTTAGCTTAGGCTCACATAGCCAGGCTGAGACTGATAGTCCAAGAATCACATTTTATTTTACATGAATCAATTTCTGACATAAATAGAAATAATAGAAATATGATTTTATCTTTCTATTCCAGATGAAATATTTTTTAAAAAAAGTAAAACTATTTCTTTAATAGAATAGCCTGAATACAACTTTATAGGCATCTTCGCTTGAAAACAACTTTTTATCTCAAGAGACTCATATATTAAAATCACAATCAAAGAAAACAATACTTGATATGTTGAGATGAGGGTATAATGGAATCAGTAACTACAATGTGCTTTAAAACAAATAAGAGTTCCTTAATCTGATTTGTTATCTTGAGATAACTGCAGTATTCACTACTGATTAAGGGATAATGGGACTAAAAAATTTTGAGCAACCATGGCTACTTTGAATATTCCGTTGACAAGGACGGCAAATGAGTCTTGAGTTACTCGATAATAAACCATGCTTTCTAATCTCATCCTGTCTCGTCTCAGTTCGGTGGAAGACCTGAAGAGCAAGTTCTGCTCCACGGTGGCCAACGACATCATGCTGGTTTCCACGCTGGGTGTCATCCGCATGTGGGCGGACGAGGCCAGCCGCAGAAGTCGCTTCCGCATCCTTTTCACAACCTACCAAGAACGTAAGACGCTACACCTACTCTCATGCGCGCACTGTTTATCATAAAGATGTTTACTGCAACGTGAACCCACCCAAGGGAGAAACTGATCAGCTTTATTAATCAGACCACCACTCCATGACAGCGACACTGGTGCCAAAATAAAAACAGGGCAACTCTTTAGTGGTGGCTATTAAAGGAAGATGGAGGCACAGTGACCGCTTTTATGGTGAGTTATATCAGATGCCATTCATTGGAAAGGTGCTGTCAGAGGTTTCCATTTAGTTTTATGACCATTTAAACAGCACCAAGCAGGAAACCAACGAACATGATTTCCATTATAAGGAATATTGCCTTTGGGTGATTGTGGATATGACGCCGTTGGTGGATTTGAGTCTGCAGAGCTACCACAGGTGGGGCATCTGCACTGGTTAATTCCCTTTTTATTAAAAAGTAAAAAGATCAAGATAAAGAGAAACCGAGAAGGAGACAGAGCCTGAGACAAAGGAAGGATCAGGCTGTATGTATGCTCGCATCTACACATTTTCTTTGAGCCAAACACTTGAGACAGAGATTAAAATTCACACTAACACACACACACACACGCACACACACAAACATTCACACATACACAAACACAACCTTCCTCTTTCTCATTCAGTGGCTTCTCAGTGATGGAGCTTGTAGTTTGACAGGGGTTGCAGAGGGCATTCTTTGTAGTAGTGAGGTGAATGAAGAGGGTCTGAGGCTTATGGGTATACAGTATGTCAATGTCATTCAAGGCCTTTTAATGCCACAGATACAAGCACATACTTAAACACACACATACTGCACTATACAACGTTGCATCGGCATTTTTGTAGCTTGAAGAGGAATCTCACAAAGCAAACAGGGTGAGATGAAAATGAAAACAATAACCGGCAGCTAAAAAAATGTATTATAAATTACTCCAAATGCAAAAATTATATTAAAAGTATTATGAATTCCTAAAAGAATGTTTACAGTTCCACTGGCATTTCAAAGAGGTGCTTTGGCCTTTATTTTTATGATGGCATATGCTTCCTTTCAGAATGCTCTGTTGATGCCACAGTGAGTCATATTGGGATTATGGATATTAAGAAGCAGAAATAATTCATATTGGATAAAGTCTTGTACCTAGAATGGTTATTTGAAAGTGAGTTGAATTCCTTTATACCGCATGGTTGATTGGATTTATTGAATGTCATAAAGTACACCCACACCAATAACGAATCATCAAACCCTGAAGGACAATCAGTCGATGCTCCTTGTATATCTACAACATGTCTCTATTAGTTGTATGCTGTAGCGATAAGATAAGATAGTTTAGTTAGCAGCTTCTTCAGAATAGGTGACAGCCGCAGCTGGGTTGTTTGTGTTGTGAAATCAGTGTCCCTTTTGTAAGGCCCTCTCACCAAGCAGAGCCAGGATGTGCTGTTGCCGGGGCAACGCTTCTGCCTAAGTCACTCAGGCGATCCCCCAGCCAGACCTCAGCGTTTAGAGCAACATCCACCACAGCTCAGCAGCACTGCACCAAACCTGTCAACAGTCAATGAACAGGTGTATCAGAGCTGTGGAAAACAGACACCGTGGAGCAACTAATTGTCTTGTGTTCACTCATAACTTGTTTTTAGTGCAAATCAACTTTTAATAAGCTTTTAAAGGACAAATCCACCCTAAAAAGTCATTCGCTGAACTATGACAACCTCTATTTGTTATGTGAAGTGTAAAAATCTTTGGCATGTAAGATTTAAGACTGCCTTTTATTTTATTTTACCTTGAGTTAAGATTGTTCTGTCTGTATTTGGCTTTGTGATGCAGAAATGGCCATAACTGCTATGTGTCCTACAGAGGCATCATAAGAAGTTACTTCTCCTCACCTCAGGTGAAAGGAACTGTTACAAGTGACCGTGTTACTCTGTTACTTTGCTTTTAGGGCGTTTTTTTTACAATAAGTGTTCCCCAGCCACGATAGATCCTAAGCCTTGATGTATTTTTTCACAGCTGCTGGTTCCCAGTGGGACCAGCAGCCTTTAGAGAACCATTCACAGCTGTGGACTCCGAGCAAGGTGCTCCAATGGGAGAGCAATGTTCCCTAACGCAAACATCCACTTTTATCGTCCACGCCGTGTTCACACCTGCTGATGCTACTGATCTTGCCCTGTTTCCTGGCCCAGACACACACACAAAGACACACAGAATCCTATGCAGTCCAAACAGTGTAAGTTTACATACAGTATGTGAAGTATAAGAAGTCAGACAGTTATGAAAGCAATTATGTCTTCGGTGATAAATTTGCTTGTGTGACATCTCAGCTGTCAGCATTGTTACGCCTCATCAACAGATACCTGTCTCCAGGGTTGCACGTGGAAATTTGCTCCGGCTTCACTACACACATCACTTCTCGTCTCTTGTAAAGCTTCTTCATTGTGAGCATGAAACCATTTGAGACCAGCATAGCAAAACATATGGATCTTTGCTATGTCTTAGATCAGATTACACCGTCTCTACACACTTGTTATCTTGCTTGCTTTGGGATCAAGAAGAATACTGTGTACTAGTCATTTGTTAACAGTAAATGTAATCCACTTAATTTGCTGACAAAGCCCACTATCTTTGGCTAGTGTATTTATACTCCATACAGTCTAATCCATGGCAACACTTAAATCAAATTAAATTAAATTAAATTTCTCTGCAAGGTCAAGCAGAATACAAGCAGAATTATTAGTCTAGACTATCGTATTAGTCAAAAGAAGTCAAGTGTACCAAGATACAGAAAAATTTCAAGTACAATTTAAGAGGAAAATAAAGAAGTAAATACGAATAAGAGACAAATTTAAGGTAATAGTTAGACACACACACACACACACACACACACACACACACACACACACATAAAAGCTAATGTCAGTCCATGCTATGCTGTAAAAACAAATAAAATAATGTTTAAATCTAGTCTACAGTATATCTCACTGGTAACCAGTGACGAGAGACCAGTACCAGAGAGATGTGATGTGTCTTTTTGGTACCAGCGAGGAGCATTTTGAACTTCCTGCAGGCAAGGGAGGGACAACTGACTGGCTCTCACGCAGTTCATTCGTTCATTAATTGAGCCTAACCACCCTCCCATAAAACAAAACCACACAAAACATAAATCTATTAATGCTTATTTGACTTGAAAAAATCATAACCATATGTGGCTTCCAGCGCTTCACTGCAGAAGCCTCTTTGCTCTTGGAGCCCCCCCCCACCACCCCACTCCCCAGCCCCCGACCCTCTGCAGAGACACCCAGACTATTTTCATCAGCCACTCATTTAGGAGTTAATTTATGCTTCCAGCAGTGACTGTGAATGTTTCTGTGTGGGCAAAAGGGCACTTTTATTACAGAATGTCTCGAAATTAATTTCGCTGGAGATTAGTGTGGATCGCGCTCTGCTATAACGTCTGGTCTCGCCCTGTGGTGTGTGGAGCAGACGGAGGGACTCGGCAGCAGAATGAAAAGGAGTGGGCTCCCTCTGCTGGTTAGATCTCTTAACATAAAAAAAAAAAGAAATGTTGCTGTTTTGGCTTATACAGTATGAAAGAAAAAGGATGAAAAGCAGAGAAACAGAGGCAGGGGGAGAAAATGAGAAGAGGAGTATCAGAACACACACAGAGAGCCAATATGGCTCAGGAAATGCTGGCAAAGGCCCAGAAAGGATGGGATACAGAGGGAGATAGAGATAAGTCACTCTAATTTGGTGTGTTATTATTCACTTGGGATGAGTGCTGGGATGAAAACAACCATACATCACAGTGGTAACACTGTCAAATAGTCCCCAGCTCTGCCTCACCACTGGCAAGCTGCTTTAGTACACAGTGCCAGCGTTGTGTGTGAGAGGGGGGAGAGTGATGCACAAAGAAAGAAAGAAAGAAAGGGAGAGAGACTAAGAGAGGGGGAAGGACGTATCCACCACTACCAAACAGCTAGCAACAAAATAGAGTCATCCATTATAATCACATCAGTGAGGAAAATAAGTAACGTTTGAAATGTCTGGAAATTGAAAGTGGTTTCAGAACAATATCCCCCTAAATACCTTCCTCCTTGGCAGATGGTACACGGTAAATTCTTTGATTCTATTCTGCAATAGTGGCACCTACAATTACGTTTACTCTAGTGAAGCAGTTAAACACAGTATTTAGTAGGAGTATTTCTATGCTATTGTAATTTACAGTTCTCTTAAGTAATTACAAATTACCTCCTCCTCAACCACCTGTCACATTGAAATGTGGCAATTTCATGTATTAGTAGTGAATAATAACATTCTATGTTAATACTTTTTAAGCATATTTAAATATGTTTTGCTGTTAATAATTAGGCCCTTTTTCCTCGGATGGACAATACGACTTCTCAGAACACATGGTTATAAATCATTTATATATCAACACATATCATTTTATATGAACATATTTATGTATATCCTATAGTAAACACATTGTATACATTGTAGATTCAATGGGACGAACTTTTGTAGCCACTGCTTGCCGCTCTACAGTCACTGACAGTAGGAAGCAATAAATTGGCCAATCAGATGGCTTATGCATTAGTATGATTGGCTGCTGAGAGCAAGGGCACCTTGGTTTTAAATTATGAAGCTGTATGACGATGGAGCCTGTAACATTATCACACCCATCTTACTGATGGGTGGCTCTACCTCTGTTGTCATAGAAAGGAGGAGACGATGGCAGCGATGTGTCTCAGGCAGTCGGGCCGCACCGCAAGGGCAGGTGCCATGATGGGATCGCGTGTTTGAGTAGACGCTCTTGTTTATTGCCTGGTTTAGATTTGTGTTGACAAGGGCTGCGCACCGAGGACAAACAAACAACATCTTGCATAAACAGAGAGGATTTGTTTTGGGGTTTGCTATGTGTGCAGATGATTGGGAAATGTCATGGCTATCTATCTAAACACACACATGCGCACATACAGTACACACACACACACACATATACCAGGAAATTCATTCATATCCACAAGTTGTCTCTGCAAATGTTTGAAGAGGAGGATGAGGATGAAAATTCATGAAGAACAGATGGGTTCAGGGGGATCAGAATCTGATCTGAGTAATGCCCATCCAAATTTATTTCTTCAAAATCTGGCACACTGGAAGTTCTCTACTTCAAATACGGATTTGTGCTGCAGCAAGAGTCCTACTCATTTGCTGTTAATGATGAGAAATTCACTAAAAACTAGTCTAACTTTTTAAAGAGCTGTTTCTAAGGCTTCGGTTTGAGCAAGCAAAGGGGAATGTTTCAGTCAAAAGAAGGTTTCACTACAGATTTCTGTCATCTCTTAATAATAAAGAAATACATAAACAAGCTGTCACAACTATTGTGCTAATTTATTCTCCTCTTTTCCAGCTCCATGTGATGCAGATGCCTTCTTCTGTCACAGTAACATGTGCATAAACAACACACTGGTGTGTAATGGCATGCAGAACTGTGTCTACCCCTGGGATGAGAACCAGTGTAAAGGTGAGATGATACACTTAGTCTCACTTGGCGCCACATAAACCAACGCTTGTAGGTTTACGAGAGGAAGTTGCAGCGAGAGGCTGGGGTTGAACCGCACTGAAATTAATATTCTTTTATTTTTTTGTACCATAGTATTTTGGATTGGAAATTCAAGGACTGATAAAGCAAATTCATTTATTCATTTATTAGAATTACTGTGCTGAATTATTTGGTTTTGTAGATTGTCTTTGTTTTTGTTTTTGGCCTTTTTGGTGTATTTTTTTCCATCATCTGATGTTTAAATATGATGATAAAATTTTAATATATAATAAATAACAATATATATTAGTCATAAAACCCCTAATCATTATCAACTGACTTTATGAGACACGTAACAATTTGAATTCATCCTCAAACTACCCCAAGTCTGGGTCCAAGTTGATGCCCGAGAACTGCTCCCTCATGAAAATGCTCTACTGTCTTTGCTTCTGCTCTTTGAAGGTGCCTCAAGGCAAGCAAGGCCCTGTGTTCTCCCTTACTTTGCAATACTATCAATTTCTTCTTCTCCACTCAGAATTTTAAAGCTACTGGATCTATACATCGATCCCCAGTGTCTTGCTACAGTACAGGCAGCTCCATAACTTATCTACACCTCTGACTTGGAGATTTCTTTATTGCAGCATCTTTGTATATGATGCCATTCCAATAATTAGCTGACACGTGTTAAGAGTCTGGGGATGACCTAGTTTTTTCTCTGCATTATATTGGCAATTAATTAGTCCTCTGTTACTTGACTCTTCATGACCCATCACTGCTTTCCGTGTACAAGAGATGAGAGCTATACTGTAGGTCATGTAAAAAAAAAAACCCAATGTGTTTCCGACATACATGTTTTTTTTGTTTTTGTTTTAATACACTAAACCTCTAGTTGCATAGTTACCCTTGTCTCTTTGAATCAGACAGAAAAGTTGTACGGAGAAGGTGCCTGTGTATCCTGTATGTACTGTAAGTCTCTGAAGCTTTAAGCAGAGCCGATGACAAATTGCATCAATTAAGTAAATCCTGCACGGCCCGTTCCTCACTCAGACTAAGATACCTCTCCACCCTGCAGTCCAAGTTTCAAATTGTGCACAACTCAGCAAGAGGAGGCCATGTTTCTCAGCCTGTTCCTCTGTCTTCCGCCTTCTCTCTGCTCTAGTAATGCATAGGTCCGCCACGGTGCCCACATTTGTCCTCATTAGCGGTAAAATGTCAAGTTTTATTTCTTTCTCCTTTACGCTTCTGAATGTAACCATTTACTGTCACCGAAGCTCAGCAAGTTCATCCGGCATTTAAATGTCACAGATCTCCCTGCAGATTGCCTCTCTACACACTGTTAGTCTGTGGTTTCCTTTGTGATAAATAGACTATAGCAGTGACCCAAAATGACCTTTTTTGTCTTGTTTGATACCTCATGAAAGTCGTGGCCTTAACCAAATGATAAGGTCCATTTGTTAGGAGATATCTTTCCTCATGAGCCACGGTTCCTCCTTCTTTGAGCTGTTGCTAAGGACATCTTTGTGATTACAAATGAAATCTGTGGCAGATTACTACTCTTATTTAAAAGATCGTTATCTTTTTAAAACATCTCACAGATTATATTATCATAAATATTCTGTCTCTCTATTCTGTTGTTCTCTCAGAGAAGAGGAAAGCCAACATCCTGGACAACCTGAACAACACAAACGGGACCATAATTGGCGTCACCTGTTGCATCGTCCTCATCCTCCTCATCGTCTCTGTCATTGTCCAGATCAAGCAGCCACGTAAAAAGTACATCCTCCGGCGTGAGGACTTTGACCCCACCATGTTCCAGGAGGTTTTCGAGCCGCCTCACTATGAGCTGTGTACTTTACGGAGTGCCACCACAGCTGCGGCGGCCTCAGCAGACTTAGTCGACCTGGTGGAAGACTTCGAGAACTACCATGCCCTTCGCCGTGCCTCCTCACGCTGCGTCCATGATCACCACTGTGGGTCCTCTTCCAACCCCGGCTCTGCCCACATATCCCAGCTGTCACTCAGTGGACGAGGAAGCCGTGGAAACTTGAGCGCTCACGACGGAGCGGCCGCCACTCTGCTCACAGACCTTCCGCAGCCTCCCATGGCAGTGCGGCCCTTGCTGCCGGCCACGGGAAACCGCAGGAGCATCTTGGTCATGAAGCACAGCTATTCGCAAGAGGCAGCGGACAATGGATGCGACCTGGACGACGACCTGGAAGAAGTTCCCACCACCAGCCACCGGCTTTCACGCCACGAAAAGGCAGTACAGCGGTCAGTATCCATAGATTTCTGATGAGGGAAGAACAACAACCCTAGAGTTAACTATGGGGATGTTTGAAATGGGTGTGGGATGAATGCTTTTATTTTCGTTTTCCTCTTATTTTAGCTTTGTTCTTCCTCTTCCTCTCATTACTTTTTTAAGATTATGATAAGCTTCTTTTCTTGCATTGATCCTTGTTCTTTGTTCCCTTTCTGTCATTAAAAAAACATTTTCAATTTATCACAAAGGGCTAAATCATGATAGACAAATTCGCCCCCTCTTGTACGCTCATCCTTCAACATGTCAAGCTCTCCCTGCTTGCTTTCCTCAAGCGGTGATTTATGACTTAAATCCATAAACTCCATAAACTCTACGGTTTGACGTAGATCTTTAAAATACAGTCCTCGTTTTAGATGAGCTTAATTCTGGATTCAGTCCAGTTTTGACTGTGAACACAAGGGCTTGACTTGGTGCCTGATATTTATAGAGATGACTAATGCCATTGCATTTGTATTCCCACCTGTGATACTGAAAAAAAAAAAAAATATATATATATATATATATATATATATATATAGATATATAATTCTATCAACATTTTGGCATGGACTAGAGTCCACAATAATTTTACTGTTTACTTGCACCTTCACTGCTTGAAAAGTAACTGTTTACAAAAGCATTATGTGAAGGTATTGGAGAAAATACTTTGAACATGCGTCTTTCTCCTGCATGCTCTTTCTATGTGCTCTTTCCAGAGTGTTTCTTGATTGTTTATGAATTTTCTACAGATCTGCATGCAAGGCTCCGAGAGATTAGCAAAGCACTAAAAGACGTTTATTGATGTTACGTAGCACAGTATGCATTCTGACCTCTCTATGCAAAAGGAATTTGACATTAAATGAAAGAGCCATGACATTTCAGGTTCTGCCTCATTGGCTCTTTGAGCAAACATGAATCAGAGTACAACACAACTAGGGTCTAAGAGACAATCTCAAGGTAAGCACCCTTATCCAACAATCGACATCTTTATATGTTGTTGTGTAGTCATCATTTGCCCAGTCAGTATATACTTTTATGTACGTTTTTTTTCCTTTTCTGTGATTTTTTGCACAAGTTTATATTTTTATTTTTTCTGTTTTTATTTTATTTTTATTTTTTTTAATTGTTCATTTTCACCAAGATGGTTTTCTTGCTTGCAGCCATCTTGTCCTCCAAGTGAGTTTGTTTGAAGTCTTTGTGATGCTCAAGTTGACTGTATGTCCTCGTCTCCCGAGGACATACATTTTATCACTCAGTGGATATTCATTAGCATGGACTTTTTTTCAGGCATCTTTAGTTGAAGCTGTTATCAGTTTATATGTCTAACCTGTTTTTTTTTCTCCCAGAAGGCTTATAGCAAACAATTCATATCAACAAATGTAAAAAGTAAAAGCACAAATTTAAAAGCAAAAACGATCCCAGATGTGATTGAACTACATCAGTGGGAGTTTTTCACACAAGGAAATCATTTAAATATCTAATTAATCTCTTTGTAATTTACAAATCTTTACTGATTACACACTTATACAGAATTCCTCTGTAGTTTTGCATGCTCTAAGTCACTTGTAGTATTCGATTTTGTGTTTGGTTAATTGTGAAGCATAGTATTTCTGCCTGTGTGGAACATTTCATGTGTATGCTCCACAACAGGTGCTTTCATGAGGTTGCTATTTGCACAATACGTTACTGTAACAAATTAGCTGCACAAATTTGAAATGCAAAGAACTAATGTGAACCTTTCTGTTTCCATTCTTCATTATAAAGTTAAATTTAGTATTAAAAAAAAAAAAGAAAAGAAATTTCAGTGCAGAGCTATTAACTGTCCTGCTTGCAGCTTTATGCCTGCATGTAATGGAGCAGTCACATAAAGTGCTACCCATTGTTGTGTCTTTTAGTGTGAAAAAATGTGTTGTCCTGTTGTATGTGTGTGTGTGTGTGTCTGCTTATGTTCTACATTATGTTGCATTGTCTCCATCATGTAGACTTCTTGAGAATAGTGAAATCCTGGATCAGTACGAACGGGCGTCACTGACATATGAAAAAGCGGAGCGGAGATTTACACCAGCATGATGCTGATGATGGTGAAGGGACACTTAAGGGACAAAAAGGATACTGAATATTGTATTCGTGTGCAAAGATGAACACAAAGGACAGCTGCGATGCTGTTAAGCGGAGAAGGTTTTGAATATCGGTCAGCTCTGTGCTCCACGTACTTGTAGTCAGTCCAGATTTTTTTTTTTAATTTGTCTCAACTGGAACGACATGGACCTTTAGAGTGAACATGATTATTGATTAGTGAACTTTAAATTCGGGACGTTAGTCAGAAACATATCTGTCATTGTCATAGATTCCTCGCTAATAACAAAATCAATGTGAGCAAACATCTTCAGGTTTATTTTTAAGCATGTGTTTTTCAAATTAGTGGCGTACATATTATGATTTGAATAGAAAATTATGAATGCTTGCAGTTTGTCAAATTTGGGACGATTTATGTTATTAGTGAAAATTGGAATTAAACTCAATGAATTACTAACCTAATTAAATTTAATACTGTTGGAAATAACTAGAAGCAGTTAAATTTGAATAACTATTCTAGATCCAGTTGTATGGCTTGTGCATGTTTCTTTTATATCCATTAAAACAGTAACATATTAACATTAAAATACGAAAGGCTTCCATCCACTAACACATAAGTCATATGGGCATAAGAAGTGATTTTTAAAAAAGCGTCTTTAAAATTTATTAATTGCATTGCATGCAGTTGCTTAGCTAACTCATTAGATAAAGACAATTACACAAATAAATATCATTTTCATTCTAACTCTAACTCCCTTATAAATACGTTGACTAACTTTTGTTAATACTTTTTGTTTCTTTGTTGTTGTTGTTTTGGTAAACATATTTACTTCAAGTCTGTTTGTCTTCTAACTCTCTTCTACTGTAAGAGCTTAGTATATTTGTATCAAAACAGACTTTTCTACTAGGGCAAATTGAAAGGATGACAGTTTTTACAGTTACTCAAATTATCTTTCAGGGCTGATTTTACTGATGCTTTGTAAAATAATAATAATAATAATAACAATAAAGCTTCACCTTTTTTTTCTTTGTTTTATTGGCTTTATTGGTCAGTAGTTCCTCTGTTAGTGTGTCCTCAAACTGTCAGCACACGCCATCTACGTTTCACTATCATCTTTTTAGACGTGGGTCCTGATTTGCTTTAGAGGAAGACTAGAACCAAACCAGTAGGATTTCTTTCACCAAACAGGACAGTAAAGTGAACCCTAGATGGTTCAGGTAATCCCAGGTATTCGACAGGCTTAAGTTAACTGACGTTTTGTGTTTGTCCTAATGAGATTAACCACATACATTCACTGCAGAAGGAAGATCAGCTCTGAGCACAATGACATAAAGGCATACAATTCATACACGTCTTTTTTATGCTGTCATTGTCCAGATACCTATTTTTTCTTCTTATTGTGTCAATGTTATAGTATTTTCCATTATGCTTTCTGTATTCAGTGCAATGTATGTATTCTTTACATCCATGCTTTCACTTTCTTTTTCTTCCATTTACACACAGTCATATGCTCCTGCAGATACTGAATTGTTTTTTTTGTTTGTTTGTTTGTTTTTTTTTTCTGTACCAACATTGTTCTATGTGTTGTCTCTGTTACCTCTGTTACGGATATTAAAAACTGTTCTAAACAACTCACACATACACACATTTACTCCTCCTTCTCTGACTCTTATGTGTTTTCCACTCTCTCTCTCTCTTACACACACACACAAAGTCACAAATCATCTGCCAGTATATAGATGGAGGAAGACACCTCAGTAATTAAGTAAGTCTGAACCAATTCGATCGCAAACAGCCCAGGCAGCAGATGAGAAAAGCGTATAGGGGCCCAGAAGAGACTTCAAGTAATAGTGTTTTCATTTCTCTGCAGATACATCAGACAGATGCATCATTCCTCTGCATCTTGCCAAGTCTGACAGCATTCGGAGCTAAGGTTCCCCTCCCTTGTGCATCTTGAGTGAACTATTGCCCTGAGCAACTTTACCAATGTAGAGTGCTGTGATAAGATTTTTTTTTTTAAAGGTTTGTGATGTATGTATCAAATTTTTCTTCTTTGCTTTGGACCGCAGAGGTGCATTTCCCCTACCTGTGCTCCAGAACTGGCTGGAATTGATGAGCCATGGAACACTGACCATTTCAGATCCTGGACTGAAAGCTTTTTGTTTTTGTTTTTGGCTTTCTTTTCTTTTTTTGAGAAATAGAGTACCTTTAATGTAAAATTGTTACTGAAGAAAAAAAAAAACAGAATCAGGTTTTTTTTTAAAGTCATTTTCATGTAACCATCAAAATATGAAATTGCATATTTCAGCTGCTGAATTTACATTATATTTCTTATTTTAATGCCATGTCTTTATAGTAGAGTATCAGGTTGTTTTTTATATCTTAAGAATTACTGAAAGCCCTGTTGAGAAGACGGGGAAAAACGGATGTGTGAAATTAAGTGATGTGAAACTTCATAAATGGGTGCAAACAAGACTCTACTGACCCATCAACTAACCTTTATTTATTGGCACTTTTACTGATGTCTGAGCGTTACTTACTTACATATCTTTCTGTCTATCTCCTTGTCAAATTTCATTGAATTATGGTGTGTTTTTTTTTTCTAAAACCATTTGCATATTTTATGTGATTACACATTAAGAAAATGCTGGACAGAATGTTTTCAATAAACTAATGTTTACTGATTTTATTGTGATGACTTATTTTGTGTCTAATTTTCCAGAGGTGCTATTGCTCTTTTCTGTAAAGGTGAGTTACTCTCAGTGAACTCAATCTCCCATGACCGCCATGAAACGACGCGTGACGTCAGAACTATGCGCCTCACAGATACACACACGGCACGACTAATTAGACATGTACAAGCCTTTTAGCATAGTATGTTCGCGTAGGTTAACATTGTAAGCTGTGCATTCACGTCGTATAATAAGTTATTTTTATACTGTTGCGTTCAGAAGGTTACTTTCTCAGCTTTAGCTAGCTGTCGACGGTGCTACAGAAGAGCTAGCTGATTGTTGATAGCTGGCGGTGCTGTTGACAAGAGTTTAAGCTAACCCACAGAGGACATAATGATGGCTTATACACAGATACTGAAAACCCTGCATCGAAATTTGCAACAGACGGGGACACGGTACGCCGTGCAGGCATTTAAATTCACGCAGGTTAGCTTGCTCGTCCACGCACACAGGACAGTGTCAACCGTCCCCAGACCGACCTTCCACAGAAGAGCCGAGGCTCCTTCGTCTCTCCTGCCAGCACTGAGCTGCTTCGTTCAGGCACAGAGACGGCGGGGTATTTCTCTCGACTTTACAGCCAGGAATAAGAGTGGCCCCGAGGACAGAGATAAGTCAGTTTCCAGGTATCAAAGTGGGAGCCCAAAGGCTTCAGCTGCACAAAAAGGTGAGCAAGGCACTGATATACAGATGATTATGTCCTCTCTTTACTCTTAATTTCAGTAAGCCTAATTGTATGACAAGACATTTTTCACACTCTCAAAGCAACTCCTAATAAATATAACATAATAATATAATGTAATATGATGCAACACGATTGTTGTGCCTGATTTGATCATTTCAGTGCTACTGGTACGATAGCATTGTGTAAAATAAATCTATTTCAGAGTCTCGTAAACATGACGTTTTTTATTATTTTGGCCGAGAGCTGCTATATTCACCTCCATTCCCGATCTTTTGACAGTGAAGGAAGCTGGCAGAGACTTCACCTACTTGATAGTTGTACTCATCGGTCTTGGAGTGACAGGTGACTATAACAAAGTTTTCATCTAATTTGGCTTGACAAACATGCAGGTTTCTCACCTCATTTCAAGTCGAATAAAGTTTAAATGTTTTGTCCCCTGTGCGTCTCAGGTGGGCTGTTATATGTGGTGTTCCAGGAGCTGTTTTCTTCCTCCAGTCCAAATAAAATCTATGGGAAAGCCTTTGACAAAGTCAAGTCACACCCAGAAGTAAGAATGAAATCACTGATTCCTGAAGCCAAGTACACAGATTGCATGGATTTATCAGGGCAAATACTGCATCAAATCTACTGTGGATGCCTGAAAATTTCTGTTGAAAATATAGGTGATTGGTGCATTTGGGGAGCCAATCAAATGTTATGGTGAGACCACCCGTCGAGGAAGGAGGCAGCAAGTCAGGTAGGACTCTAGTTTCTATGACCATTGATTGGAAAGCAAATGTCCAAACAAGCTGTTTATTATTAGTACTAGAAGATAGATTAATGTTGCACATTTCTGTCCAGTTATGCACTGACAGTTCTCATATTTTCATTTTAATCTGTGAATATTTATTAGAACAAAGACACACTCTTATATTATGGATTTCAGTTTTACTGTCCTTTGGTCAAAATCTATGTGGCGGCATATTGCATGTGTGTGTTTGTTTGTTTCCACCTTAGCCACATAGAGTACCTGAAGGACGGGCTGAAGCATATGAGACTTAAGTTTTACATCGAAGGCTCAGAACCAGGCCTCAAAGGAACTGTACATTCAGAGTCAAAAGAGGTCGGTATTTTTCTAATTCCTTGTTCAAAGGCTGCTCACAGAATAGATGCGACATACCAAAGGCCAGTAAATGTGGTGCTGTTCTAGTTCAACTACCTGAATTTAAAAAAAAAAACTGTACATTTGAAGTGTATTTTCTCACATGGCAGTAGAGATGACATGTACAGCAGTGAGTTTTTACCGATATGAACCCAGTTGAGATATTGTTTTATCATAAAAAAAATTACAAATAATTTGCTTTTATTTTACAGAATACTGACACTGGAAAATATGAGTTTCGTTACATATTTGTGGACATTGACACATACCCAAGACGGACCATCGTTGTGGAAGATAACAGATAAGAAAGATCACGGACTCAAAGATTTACTTCACTGAAAAAATGCGAATGATGTGTTTCTAAAAGGCAGGACTGTGTTCTTGGACAAATAGCTAAGGATGCAAACTCTAATTTACTATTAAAAGTTGTGATGTTAAACATCAACAATTATTGCTGATTCAAACTGTGCTACAGCAATGTACTGGTCAGCATTTAGTGAAGAACTTTGCAAAGCACAGTCTCTTCACAAATATAAAATGATCATTGGATTGTTATGTGTTTCTGTTTTATAGAACATACACATGTGCTACACATAATTTATTGTTTTGTTTTCTAGAAGGTGAATCTTGAAGCAACCTGTAATCAAAAATGCTTTTCAATTGCAATAAAAATGGTTATGTGCACAGTGATACACATACAAACAAAATATCAGTGTTTTGTTTTTTTTTTGTTTTTTTTTCACAATGTTGAGTTGAAACAATGCCTCTGTGATTGATCTTGACTGATTGATCTTTTAGCTTTATTGAATTATATGTAGGGTTTAATTGCGGCATTTTCAGTCATTTTAACAAAAACTTGTACCATAAAAGTATTTGTTTAAAACACTATGAAAAGCATCTCTTGATTTCAGAGATCTTTAAAATGTTCCAGATTCCATTTGTTTTGCTTAGGCATTATCTCAGTCACCTGAGGCCTTCTGTATATTCTGATAGGTCTGCTTTGTTAAAATGGTCAGGTTTAATTTAATATTTATTTATTGCATAATTCTGAAAATGAGATTGTCCTTCTGAGATGGTAGATTGCATTATAAAACAGTATCCACTAGATGGAGGCAAAGAATCAAGCTATGGAACAACCTGATACAACCTTCTTTTTAAAAAAATATATATTATTTTATAATTTCTCAGTCATTTACATATTTATATGTATTTGATTGGGTCGTTTGAAAAGTTTTTCAGTAGATTTTAGAAGGTATTGGGGGGAAAACAGACTGAAGACTTCATGTTGACCAAGTGTCTGATTTTTAAACAGTGCACACCCAGGTTACTCTTGGAATAGTTTATCTTCTTAATAAATCCAATGATTGCTGTTTTTCATTCCTTAATATAATACATGTGTAATATGGTGTCATTGTATATTCAGTCCCATTGTCACCCTTTTGTCCGATGCATGCTGTGCTACGTTACGGGGCCCTCGGAAATATTAAAAACTATGATGGATTTTAATGAAACGCCACAGCAATAACACGGACAGAAGACTTTCTTTTCTTATTAGTGTCAACAGTGTTTTTCAGATGTGATCTTAGGAGTGGCAGAGAACTTTATTGCTAATTGCAACTATTTGACAGTTGTGTTGTTTGCGGTATTTTTATTTAGGAGTGATGCGTTTTTAGTAATTAAAACCAGCGTTGAATACAGTGAAATGGGCGCTCTCGTTTCCACTATCCCACAACAGCATAAAGTAGCTCCGTGCTGCTTACTTGTTATATAACGGACACCAAAGCGCAATTCCGAGATACAATTCCTGACCGCAACAACCGCACGGGAATGTAAAAACTATCCAATTTATTGTAACGACTCTGTTTGAGGGGGAGCGGTTTACGGGAAACACCGAAGGCAGCACTCTTACGAACACCGCCCACTGTGAAACCAAAAGGCAGCGTTTAACGTCCAGGGATGTGCTAAGTGTGTTAAAGCTAGCTAAAACTCTTAAAGACTACTTCAGTTGTTTCTTCTGTGTTGAGTTCACGAGCAGCTTTCCGAGTAACTAGCTAGTGACCCCGTGTACTATACCAGGAAGGCATGTTCTTAAACCAGATCAATTTGAGTTGCTGTTTTGTTCTCCGCGTGGGTAAATAGAGAAGCGACTGTTGTTGTCGTTGTGGCCTGCTACAAGATAGCCTAGCTTAACTAGCGGTAGCCTCAGCGGTTTCCTGGAGCTCTTCTCGCATCGCATCCCAGAAACGAGAAGGGAAATGGCACACCTGGTCAGCTAATTTAGCAGGCCGACGTGGCTGCAAAAAGTAAGTTCAAAATCCTGTTCAAGTGTTTGCTTTTAGCCAAGTTAGATTAACTGTATTATCGTCGTGCTAAACTTATCATTCGTTTTAAGTTATAGAAACTGCTTGTACCTTAAACACAACCTAGCTCTAGTTGTTCGATACTTGAAGCTTCTGGTTTTATAAACGTGACTTAAGGTTAATCTAACGTAGTAATATAATTAAGCAAAGCATGGTAATGGGTGTTGCCACTATAAACATTGCTGTTATTGTTTTCAGGGCAAAGTTTGTTTTTGACCAGGGATCAACAAGTTATTCCTCAGCTATGAGAGCTTCTACCTAATGACATCTCACAAAAATGGAACTGTACTGGTACATGTGAGTATAACTTACATAGTTCTAATGATATCTTTCTCTTTATATATACATATATACATATATACATATATATATATATATATATATATATATATATATATACATACATATATATAAT
>JBBMJY010000013.1:9499329-9524956 GCA_037833715.1 Toxotes lorentzi
ATATCTTTCTCTTTATATATACATATATACATATATACATATATATATATATATATATATATATATATATATACATACATATATATACTATATACATAAGTTAAATTCTTACTTTCTGTCTTCCTCTCTCCTTTACAGAGTTGTCATTATTTTCATCATCATCAAGATATTCTTCTACGTGTGCTGGTACCGATCAAGACAGAGGCAACTGGCAGCATACCTGAGCAACCCACGCAATGCTCAGATAGTCATTGTTGGAGGAAGAGCGTACCTTCATCAGATGTGTGAGAGACAGAGTGTAAGTGCCCCAGACCCTCACGTACTCTCAAAGACTAACACGTTCTGTATTTGAAACACATAACACATAATTTAGCCATCAGTTGATGAAGTGTTTTTTTTTTGCCTCCAGGATATATTTTTATTGTGGTTGGATCTAAGTATATAGGTTTATGGTAACAGAGAGAATCTCTTTATGTGGGCTGGGAAACGAGTACGGTACACAGAATAAGAAGAGCGAGTAAGAGAAAGTCAAATAAGGCCACGGTTGTATTACATTTTTGTAGGGGAGCTGTTAGCTCTCTGAAGAGGTGCATGTGGTTTTCAGTCACTTTCACTTTGAATAGAGTGACAAGACAGGTTATATTTCAGCTTCAGTGACACACTGAGTAAATTTGTGGAGGTGCATTCATAGGTGCACAGTTGTGGTTTGCATGTACTTGTCGCTATTTTTCTGCGAAGTTTGTTTGACCTTGTTCACACCTGAGGTCTTTGGAGGTCAGATCACAGCTTTGACAGTTCACAGCTTTTCTTCACAAGAAACTGTGTGTGTGTGTGAGTGGAGCCTTTTTTAAGCAAGTTTGTAAAATTTTAAGCATGCATGTGAGATATTTTGTGCACATATCTTCAGTAAAGACACAGACAGCAAGACAGGAGTAGACTGATTTACAGAGAGCAGTGTACATCCCTTCAAATGTCTTATTTCATAACATTTAAAAAAGACAAGTCCAGTCACAGATTTTTTTTTTTCTCTGTGATACAGAATGTTTTTATATGTTAAACACTACTGTTACCATTTCTTGCCTCATGTAAATCATAAGATAGATGGGACAAAAGGACACGTCTCCTAATGTTTAATTTGCTTGACATTGTGAATATCTCATATGGTTTGTTTGAGCTCCTCTTCAGAGGTGCTATATGTCAGTTTTTGCTATTGCTGCATAATCAACGTTAGCATTAACAGCTGTTTACATACCAGTCTAGAGGAAACGTAACAAGTTCAGCATCGAACTATATTCTTTTGCTCACCAAGAGCTGTCTTGCCATTATTGATTTTTGTTTTGTTTTGCTTCTATTTCTATCACTTTTCTTCTACTGTTGGCCTGCTAACCAGCCAGCCCTGACCCACCCCACCTTGTAAAACTACTTTGCGATAGTGAGTCACTTTAGTGTCCAGTCTGCCAGAGGACGTATTCTAATCTCTCGTGTTGTAAACACAACAATGGCTGAAGCTCCTGTCAAGTGATCATTATTGTGACAAGTAACCATTATCGTCACCACCATCACCACCACCATCACCCGCTCCCAGTAATAAACCACCTTCAGCAGCAATTACACACACAAATAGTACCTTAAGGCTCATTTCATCACTGAAATGACCTTCATGGTTATCTTTGTGTTTGGTTTGTAGCTTCTTGAATATTTCTTAAACTCGTGCTATTTATACATATTATGAAACTGTTAGCAAAATACAGGCTCCTCTGTTATTGTCCCCTTCAAGTGCTAGTTGAATGTAGTGTTATTTGTGTTGATGTTTTCAGAGATATGTCTAGAATAATAATGCCTTTTTTCTACATCGGTTTGTAAGGAGTCTTTTCTGTGGGCTATGCCACAGGTTTAGACAGTCATTCTGTTCATGCTTCCTTCAGGGCCTTCCTGTTTTTACCGCCTCTCTAAAACACCTGGAAGCAATCTCCATGATTCAGAACCTTCCTAAAATATGCACCGTGAATCATATCAAACAGGGTCCTCTGATGTTTTTTGAACTCTTTTCTAACTCTTGCCCACTTCGCCCACTTCTTAGTAGTTTCTGTTTTTAAAAAAATAAATAAATAAATAAAAAGTTGAGTGAATGATATTGACACTTTTTTCCCAAGGAACTGATTCATTTAAATGCAAGTCTGCGTCAAAAGTCAGTTTAGTCATTTCCTGTTCATCTTGACACCGTTCCACCTTTTCACTTATCGTGTGATTGCTGCAAGATTCGATTCAAACATTTTTTGCAGATACACATCATTCTAGTTTTCACACATAAAGCAGATGTGTCATGGAGTCTGTTACTTTTCTCTATGACATTTCTTACAGTTATTGGGATGTGACTATTTTACTATAATTATTTTTTGGAATATCATATGTTCATGAAAATCTAAAACACTATACATACTGAAGTCAAGTTCACCGTCAGCATGTGCATGACGTACAGAAGCATAGCACCAATAGCTGCACCTTGTGGCCAGTTATAAAATACTTTGTGTTTTGGTCAATAACTCATGAGCTATGAAGCACAGATGACAAATATTTGGTAGACATCTCCCCCCGGACAGTATGTTCAACACTTTGAAATGTGGTGTTCATAGTTCTACCATATGGCCAGTTATGAAAAGCTTTGCGTTTTTACCTAGTAAGTCATATGGCACAGATCAACAATTCTTGGTACTGAGGTTCGCCCAGAGTTTGTGTATGACGTACTGAAGCATGACACGATCAGCTCAAATGTGCAGCCAATTATAAAGCAATTTGTGTTTTGGATAATAATTTATGATCTGTGAGGCTCAGACAAAACATATTTGGTTGTCTTGTCCTCATTTGGTGTATATTCAATACATAGGAAAAATGGTGCCAATGGCATTTGTGGTGACCTTCAGCTTTCATCTAAGACAAACGTTATCTTTACCTTAAATATGATCATTAAAATACTCGCAAAATATATGTTTGATTAGTGTGCACATCAGTCACCAGAAGCAACAGCAGCAAATGCAGCCATCACACACATTTTCTTTAGGAAGTGCAAATATTCCAGTGTTTAATCGTGGCAGTTAAAGAGGCACAGACAATGAAACGGTGATATTTTTAGCTTTGTTTGGAATATTTGTGCAACAGGAAATGCCCCAGTTGTTAAAAAAATAAATGATGCAGTTGAAAGTTGAGATGCTTGGGCCTTCGACCTTGGGTTTCCCCCGGACCAATTATGACATCCTGTGTGTTATCTGAATTATTTGATTAGAGAACATCCAGTCCAGCTTGAGATTGCCATTCTTGGTTTCTTATTAGATATTCATATATGTCCAGTAACCAGTCCAGAAGACCATCCCACTTTCTGCCCATACTCGCCTTTCTCCTTTTGCTTGTTTTACCTCTTATTCCTCTTTAGCTTAATTTATCCTTGTCCTGCAACTCTTCTGTTTGTGCCCGCTTCCTCTCCTGCAGTCTTCTCTTTTCTCCTCTTCCGTTTTTTTTTCTGTTCTTCTTCCTTTTTTCCTTTCCCCCCTCGTTCCCTCTGCCGTCTCTAGTGTATAATGTTCCCTGTTTAGATTTTAATGGAATGTGCAGCAGGCAGGCCCCATGGTCATCCATAACCCGGCACCCTGAAAGTTTTCTGGCGAGACTCCAAGACGACTCGAGTCTTTGGCTTAAATGAATCAAACACGGAGGGGGAAAAGTCTTGATGTAGTATCACTCACTAACCCTCATGGACAGTCTTATTCACGGCTGCTTGAAAAAAAATAAAAACCTAGCAGAAAATGGGGAAAAAACTTTTGTTACATTGAGGGCCTTGAGAGAGATGGTAGAGACTGATAGTTTATAGATTATAAACTTATTAGTTTTGGTCTTGTTTTTTAGTCTTTATAGACTAGCATAGGTTAAATGTTTGCTAATTACCTTGAACTCTGCGTGGTCTGTTGGTGCTCATCTTTCCTCATTATTCCCCATCACGCCCGCAACAACAGGATGGCGGTTTTAAACTAATTAATGCATTAGTCTGCAAGGTCATCAGTCTATCATCACTGAACTCCCTGCTCAATCTGCATGAGCCTTCTTCCTTTTACCACTGGAATTAGTTGGCATTGGAGGATTGAGAGTTTCTTCAGAGGAGACAAAAGAGATAACACATGTCGCAGTACTAGCCTGGTCCCTATAACTTGTCATCTGATAAAACTGACTGGAGCAAGAGCCCGCATGCAAAGAAAATATATCATGGAATCTGATAAGACCGTAGTGAGTGTCGTAACCTAATGTAATGTATACAACCACTGCTTATTTATGTGATCAACTGGCAGACGTCTCACTCCTGCGTTTTGTATAAACGACTTTATGGGGGGGGATTAAAACGGTTCAGCGGGTCTGGGGTGAAAACATTCCATGCTGGTCAGCCTCGCGTGTCATAGAAAAGATGTAGTATATACAGTATCTCTTCTCAAAGAGTATTGTCTTGCTGTTTGTTTAGTGACGTTTGTACTTCAGTATGTTTAGATTCTTGCTTGTCAATCTTGGCCTGAAGCAAAGCGTTTTAAATGGAGGCTTAGTGGATGAGCAGATGCAGAAATCCAATATTATCATAACCAGCAGCACTGTCTTCAACGGAGGTGTGTACAGCAAACCCAGCCCAGTTAGTTTATCACCATCCCAATAGTGCTATTAGTGTTGACATACACACTGTTAGCTTTAGATAATAGATCTGACTGTGTAAGCAGCCTCTTTTCATGTCTGTGTGTATGTTTATGTGCATGTGTACATAACTGTACTTCTGCATTTCTGTGTGTATCATTAACTTTCTCTGTGTTTTCTTCCCTGTATAGCAAACATCTGTCTGGCCTAGTTGGTATGGTGTTCAAGATGACCTGTCGTTGGAGGAGCCCTCCACAGCCCTGCCACCAGCCGCATCCTTCTCCCACCTTGACATGCCACCACCATATGAGGCAGTCTCTGGAGGTAGCACACGCACTTAAACACTGTAGTACACACAGTATTGTACCACATATTTCATGCTTCCTCATTCATGGCACTGAAAGACTTCCTCTTTCTTATCATTTGCCTTTTGTTTCTAAATCCATAACTTCCTATAACCCACAGTTCATAGCTGCTATCTACTCATATATTTTCTCTCAGGTGTCACTTAAAAATGTATAAGGCATTTGCCTTATACAAAAGTCTGCTTTGTCTCATACCTAAACCTACATATTGTTGTAATTGTAATTGCGTAGTTTGGATGATTGTGATAGAGTGGAGGTCACTGTGAGCAGAACATCTGTAGTGGAGATGGTTTTGCTTGATGTATATTACCAAAAAGGAGAAGATCTCTCTGAGCTGTATTTTTTTTTTCTTTTTTAAAAACGAGCAGTTTTTTTTTTTTTTAAACTGCTGGTTTAGACTCTTAGCAGTCTCTACCAGCATTAGAAATTTATTGGAAAAAACACGGAGCAGTACAAGCGGACCAATCACACTCTCCCCGGGTTGTATCTCTGTTGCTGTCACAGCCCCATCACATTGTTATATTTTTGAGAAATGACACTCATAGTTTCAAGAGTCTGCACAACTTACTTCTCCTTCACTCTTAACCACACAGAGGCTACCTACACATGTACTGCACAGGTCACCACTCCTCATAACAAAATCCTCCACCTTCTTTAATACCACCAGCATCAAGACTCAAGAGTCAGTGCCATGATGCCAAACCTGAAGTTTTATGTGCCATTCTCATTATAAGGGGTCATTGCCACAACCAGGAAACAAGAGGGCAGAACTTCTGTAAACTAGTTTCTGAACTTAGCTCACACGTGTCTCCACACACAGAGTACTTTGTCTGTGCACTGTGTCAGTAAGTTTTTAGCTGTACCAGCAAAAGCAAAGCAAAGTAAACTGTTGGGAGCTGTCACGTCTTTCCCACTTGATCAGCCTGTGTCTTTCACGTGACTGACTGCTACTCAAGGTTCAGAGTATCCTCTTTTGCAAATGGCATCTCATTTGGTCTGAAGTGCTCGCTCCGTCTGACAGCAGGATGTGGTTATAGAGGGTGGAAATGATGACGTTTCCCCACTAATTGTATTGAGTGATGCTGCAGCCTCACATCTGGTATTTTACACCAGTATCAGTCGGTTTTCAGGGTTTGCTGGAATAGATCTGTTCTAATTGTCCTAATGTGTGAAAATATTGCTAGCACTGTTGGTAGCTCTTGTAGTCATAACAGCGTGATTTAAACCTTTATTTCCTCAAGTTGCAGTGCTGACACACACATAATAATAAAATTCCATCTTTATCAAACCTAAATTTTGCGACTTTTTGAAACATAAATTAAAAAAAAAAATCAATTGTATGTAAAACAAAACAACTTTGCGACAAGAAGAAACTGCAAAACAGAAGAAGCGCTTCAAGATGTTTTTGAAGAGAGTGTCCAGGAGGATTCAGGTGAATACACTGCTCTGGGGTCAGTTTTCCCAGGCAGAGTTCTTCTTCTTCTTTTTTTTTTGTCACAACGGGGGGTGAATACATTTAATTTGTTCTTCCTCACTGTTTTTGGGTTTCAGACAACATGACACATTTTGATTGTTCTTCTTTTACTTGTTCAGATCTGTGCACAGATTGTCATGGAGAGTAACACACACCTGTCATTTGTTGATGCACCTTGGGGGAAATTGGTGATATTTGTTTTGATGCAATGGAATCATTGTCACAAATAAATGATTGAAACAAAATGAATTGTGCTGCCCTGATGTTGAAGCTTATTTGTCCTTGTGTGGATATTTTAATTTTTTTAATTTTTATTTATTTATTTTTTGACCTGTCATCTCCTTTCCTTTTCAGAGGATGACCTGAAGCCCCCGCCCTACAGCGAGTGCGCTCACGGTGATGAAGCCGACGCTCCTCGTCCCTCCCATCACACCCCTCTCATTTCTGAGGGAGGAGACCCGTCTAGTGTAAATGAAGCACCACCTCCCTACACACCGTCTCCCCCTACACAAGTCAGTCAACAAGAAGGCCCTGTTAGTCGCAGTGAGTCCCAGTCAGAGAGTAGGTCCACTTAATCAATCCCTGATGCCAGTTTGCCTTTTCCATGCACTGCCTTCCTACATTCAACCTCAGCGATCGTTGCCAGCCTAACTCTCATCACATGAGAGCAGATGTTTATTTGGATACGAGTGTCTGTATTTGTGTGTATGCGTGTGTTCAGTGGTTTTTAGAACCAAGTTGTTTTTCTACTTTGTATTGTTTAAAAAAAAGAAAGAAAAAAAAGAAAAAGTGGTCATCTGATGAGTTTGGCAAGAACAGATGACATCAGCAAGCCTGTGTGCCTCGGTCAGGACAGCAGAACCTGCCTCCCAGCTAGGATGAGGATAATAACCTTAACCTCTGAGCTCAAAGGGAATCTGTGAGATACAGATAAGCAGTGAGAGACGAAGACTTTAAAGAGTGTTCTGTCTCTTTTTTTTTTCTTAAGAAAGTTTTCTCTTTCTGTATGTCTGAGGTCACATCCTTCCACAGATTAACTAATTTTAAAAACACAAATCGGGAAATAAGTAGATACTTCACAGTTTTGGTTCCTGCTACTGTGATGCATAAGTGGCACATGATTTCATCTTTGTGTGTCTCTCTCTCTAGACAATGTTCTGAACTCAATAACAGTCCATGACGGAAAATTCATAGTGTCTAATTAGATTTTGGGCCATGTTGCTGCGTACATGTACACATTAGATAAATTGTTTCAACTTCTTCGAACTGTTATTGCTCTCAATGCTTCATCAGTGTTGCACATTCGTTAAGTGTGTTGACAAAGAGCTATTTGGTAACATATGCACTAATTGTCTTAAAAAAAAAAATGACCTCATTAGCATCACTGCTCTTGTTTAATATATCGTGGTGATTATTTGTGGGACATCAGGCAATTCAAGTGCCTATTACATCTGTGAACGAAAGTGAGTGAGGACGCGCAGAAAACGGGAACAAGCTGATGAAATAAATGAACACATTATGGCAGAAGACAAGAGGTTATTCTCTGTTGATTATCACCGTTACTGCTCAGTTCTGTCTGCGTCTGCTCTATATTAGCACCTACATGCCAGGATGCAAGGGTCTGTTCAAACAGTGTAAGCATTTATTTTATCATGTCTGTCTTAAGAAGTCATGGAATTTGACAGCCAGTCTTCAGGACTGCAGAGAGTATTTGTCGCTCAGTCCTTAAACTCACATGACAGTGCGTTTTATGTCGTCGTTGACCCAGCTGTAAGATAATCAGATTCGATGTGATGAATTATAATGCTGAGCTTGAAGGCTTGGATGGGGGGTTCTTTTAAGATTTCTTAAAAGAAAAATGTGTTACAATCCTGAAAACAAAATACTCACAGGGCTTTGAGCTAATGCTCAAAACATTTACAGAGCTGAAAGCTGCATTTAATGTGGTCACTGAGAAGTCATCAGCAGTTATTACCTTTTTTTTCTTTTCCATAATAATTGTTGCAAAATGAAGACCAAAAAAAGCTTTTGTTCCTTGTAATCTTAATGTTAATCTGCCACAAGCTGGTAGAGGTCAGCCAACTTTGTTTATTTCTTCTGTTGTATTTTCTTTTATAGTATTGCTTTGGGAAAGGTTATTACTGTGCTTTTTGCTTTTCATGTCACTGCATTTCGAATAACCCGGAAATAACACTGTAAGATGATACTCTCAAGTAATCCACCATCTTTGTTTCAGCAAAAATATAATCTGTGTACATTTTTTGATACAAAAAAAAAAAGAAAAAGATAAACAATGCTGTATAAATGAATTTTTGGACTATTGTAGGGGGAGGGGTGTATGTCTTCTGTATTAAACTGTTGTTCATAATCTTGTAAATGTTATTTTCTTTCTTTGGTTTGGGTTTGAAGTCCACTTCTGGACAAAACCTTGACCCTGAGGACATCATCAGGGTTGTTTTCTCTCCTCCAGAGCCATAAAATACTTGTGATATGTAAAATCAGAGTGCTTCTTCAAAATGCATTGTGTGAGGTTTTTCCAACAAATGTTTGTCAATTGCCAGGATGTTTAACCAGGTTCCTGTAGACAGCATGGAAGACTGAAGGCAAGGCAACTTTATTTGTATAGCTCATTACAAACTCAGAGGCAATTCAAAGAGCTTTACGTAGGGGGAAAAAGCTTTAGAACAATATTCAAAAACAATAAGCAATAAAAACCAGAAAAAAATCCACATAGAATAAAATGAAAAAAATGCAAATAGATAAAAAAGAAACAAATTATAAGACTGTTATCGTGCAGTTAAGGAGCACTAATGCGTTGTAAGTTGCCACAAACGCAACAAAGGATATAAAAGTGCAGACGAGAAACAAATCAATCAGGAACATTGGAAAACAGCAGTTTTTAATTTAGACGTGAAAGTGGCTGGAGTCGGGATGCGTTTGAGGTAATCAGGAAGTTGTGTGCATCGTAGTAGCTAAAAGCAATTTCACCCCGTTTGGTTCTGACTCCAGGTACTAACAGTTGACTGCTTGCTAAAGATTTAAGAGCCCTATTGGGTTTATGTTCTTCAAGGACATCAAAAATGTATTTGGCTGTTGTGTCGCGTGTGTTATCATTGTTTTGATTCGTCTTTTTTCCTTAACAGAAGGTGCAGCTGGGTGACACAGGAGGTGAAATAGGTTGGGGACAAACCGTTTTACTCCTGACTTGTTGAGGGAAATTCCATCTACTCTAAAAATACGTTTGCCATTTGGGAAAAAGTTAAAGTTATCAATAGAGTGGTACATGTTGTGAGCTGAAAGACCTGAATGTATTCAATAGATCAGTCTTGTTTCAGTGGTCGGTCCATATGTGTACTTTGATGTTTTCCACATTTGGATGTGCATCCAGAATATGTGGATTGGATTTTTCTGTCTATGCTTTTTACATGTTTGATGGCAAATTTATCCACAATCAGAGGTTAGCTCTCCCTGTAGCCTGCTGCTTTCAAAAAATACTCTCAGTCCTTACCTTGCTGTGTGAGGATGAGAGGTTATCCAGGTCATCTGATGCAGTCCTGCGGCCGGCGGTGCAAATCTGTTCTCAGGTTCTACTTTTGGTTGTTTTTTCCCAACATGCAGCTCAGCACAACAGTTGATCTCACATCCACAATACTAAAAGAAAATATTTCATTTACATCTTAGGATCAACTCTGCACCATAGGAGTGACAACACTGCTTTCTCAACATCACGGATGGATCGTGAGACAATGGACTCCTGGGTACAGACAAGTAAAAGCCTCCCCTCGTCCTTTTCACATATCTTTGTAGTCATGGCGCATCTCTTTGTAGTCATTTCGAGGAGTTCGTGGTTGTTTAGCATCTCTTTACGGGTGTGTGGAGTCTCTTTGTTGTTGCTTTGAGTCTCTCTGATTCTTTTGTGTCTCTCTTGAGTCATTTTGTGTTTGTTTTTTTTGTAGTTGTTTTGGGTGTCTCAGTGGTCATTTTGAGGCTCTTCGTAGTCATTATGCATCTGCTTGTTGATTTCAAACTAACAAAACAAACAAAATGTTAGCATTCACTTCAAACTGGAGGGGGCCCTGACCCTTTGGGTCCCTATGCCTGTGCCCAGTAAACCCATTTAGCAGCCCATCCACGCCCAACAACCCCCTCTTTTCTAATTTCTGTTTCTTTCTCTTCATTCATGAGTGGAATTTAGAAAATTATAGTCTGATTTACTGACTGAAAGGTGGCCACCGAGTGCAAAAAATTTGAAACGTAATCACATGCCCATATGTACATTTAAACAGTTTTTGGTCTCCAGTAATTATTCCTTTATCTGTACTGACTGTGAAGAGATCCCACCCTAAAGTAACTCTGATATAAGAAACAAGTGACAGAATTCTCCCATCTTTTCTCCATTTAAAAACACCTTCTAAATTTCAGCTTTTTAATGTTAAATTCCCACTTTGTCTTTGTCCCCACTGAGCTGCTGTGTTAAGATAAACAGACAGAATTTGAACTTAAAATAGTGAAACTACTGAAGCCTTAAATGAGCTTTGGATGAACTTTGGATCTCCTCACAGTCACTGTGGACAGGAAGGATGATTACAGTGACCAAACTGTTGAGATAAATGGAGCTTGCAGTTACTGCTTTGAAATGGGTTCCCATTTCCTCAAATCTATGACGCGCCACTAGAGAGCAGTGTTGCACCATCGATAATCCCAGCCATATGTTTTCGATCAGCCAGCACCTGTTGCTGAGCCCATGTGTCGAGCCTGACAGGAGAAGGGCTCACCTCACAGTATGGATTGATGTCTTTTATTGCACATTTTAGTGACAGAAAATGGCATTGGCTTTTTTTGCTCCAAAGTTTCGTGCTTTAGATGGAAAAAATAATTGGGCTCGATCAAGATCAATTGTGCAGCCGTGTTGTGGAATGTATAGCAGAGTAGATACTCAAGGACATTCATTTTTCATATCTTAGCCTCTCAGCTGCTGCATCACTAAGCTGCATACAAATAAGCTGAGCATGAACAATTCACAATGTGTATACTCTTGTTTATAGACCTTTGTGGTAAGGAAAATATTGGATGTGAAGCGCCCACCTGATAAATGGAGATTTGTCAGAGAACTAAAGAAAAACAAGCCACAAAAGAAGCAAAATAATGAATGTGGAAGTAAAACTATTGGAGTTTAATATAATGTTTACTCATTCTCATGTTTGTTATTAATATTCGAAGTGCGTATTTTCATTAGGAATTAAAAAGTTAACATTGTACACACGTATTTGCTTAATCTAATTTTCTGTTTGGAAGCAGTTAATTCAAAATCGCTTTAAACATTGAAACGAAGGTAATCCACTTAGAATGTAGCCTTCATTCACTGACTCATGTATTCATGGATGTGTATATCTCTTGTCAGTGTTAAATATAGATAAATAAGCAGCAGTGTTTTGTCACTCCTGTATGCACGGCGCTGCTTTTGCTTTGAACAATTGATGTTTTCAGGGGACATATTTGCATTTTTGGATACAGGCCATCCATCCATCATGCAAAACCGTTTTACTAATCACTACATCTCAGTATAAACAGTTGTATAATGCATACAGTACTAAACACTCTCCTCAAGGATGTTCACTGAACCTTTTTCGAGATTACTGAGGTCTTCAAGGTCGTTTCAGAATAGACAGCTCAATTACCGTCTGTTGTCTGTCAAAGATGTATTGCACCTCCCAGCCTCGCATATATAGGTGCAGTACCTATCATATGACAAGTATTTTGAGGCTGGTATGCCTGCAATGGCCATGAAAAGAAAAAAAGAAAAAAAGAAAAAAATAAGCACACCTTTTGAATTCAGCAAGAAAGCACATTCCATTCAGAGTCATTTCAGATGAGGATACTCATCACTAGTCAAAACCACTTTTTTAATACTGTTTAAGTTTTAATCTTGCTTCAAATTCATGGTAGTTCTAACATCAGAAGACACAACAACACAGGGAACCTTAATGAGTTTTGCAGGCCATTAACTGCTAATAGATTTCTTCTTTTCTCTGCCTCCACACCTTCATATCTTTTGGTTCTAATGTCTTTCTTTACTTGTTAGTCTGTCTCTGTTTTATTCAGACTCACATGTTAATTACTGTTTGGTATGTGCATTTGAAGTATATAAAACAATCGAATATATGGCCCGCTTCCATTGTAAACACATGTGGGAAACCGAGCTCGGCTGATAAAGCTTTATTCTTTTAGCAGCCCCTCTGGCATGTGGCCCTCAGTTTCAAAAATCTAGTTGATGGTACTTTTATCAGTTCCCGTGGCCTGTTTATAAAGAGGATCATTTCCTGCCATGTATCTGTCCCGGAGTACAAAGAGTCCAGGTATTAACATCAGCTCAAATACTGTCAAACATCAGAATCCACAGATGGACCACGGTGGACCATGTCAGTTGCACTGTGGTTGTTGAAAGCAAAATCTATATGTAGTATGTTTTTTTGTTTTTTTTTTTCATTCTAACCATGTGTTCAACTCATGTGCATGTATAGTGGCAGTTTAATGATATATCTATTTTCTTCTACTTTATAATTCTTCTCCAGTGCAAACTGGAAGGACTATAATTAGTCGACAGGCGTACTTACTATACTTTTTCAGATTCAGCATTAACAATCTAATAATGTCATCTCTAATAATAATAATAAACCATGTAAGTTCATATTTTAAGTACATTTAGCTGATGCTGCTCACATGTACTGAAGTGGGATTTAAATTCAAGCCTCTTTACTTGTAATGTATTATTTTTACATTTTGTTGTACATTACGTTTTGTTGGTACTTTTACTTAAGTAAAGGATCTGAGTACTTCTACCGCTAATTCAAAAAAATGCCTCTAAGTTGTCTGTCATTGCAGTTTTATGATCCATCCTAGTCTTTCTCAAGTTATTTTATGATATTTTTATTAAAAAGGCCGTAATAAGTGATGAGAAAAGATAATCAGTGATTGGTCAAGAGGCAAATCAGAAGGTGTACCGTTACGTGGAGTAAAGCAGGACAGCCAGAGTAGGTTTTCTCTGCATTAAAAGTGTGTGGTTTGCTTCATACTGTGTTTTTTTTATTTATTTTTATTTTTTTTAAAAAGACGTTTAAAATACTGCTGTCCATACTCGCTTTCATCAACATCAAGTGTCGAAAGTATGATAAGCAGGTTCGTCTTTTTTCCTTGGCCTGCCACTATAGATATCATCTAAAGAGCTGGGACATGCCTGCTCCTGTGTCTGTGTGATGACAGGATAAGTGAGGATGTCTGAATGTCAGGAAGGAAGGATGAGCGCCGGGTGCAGACAGGCTTGTGTCTGGGCATAATGATGTGGCAGTCAAGATAACAGGTTGTTTAATTTTAAGAATTTATTATTACCTGCTGAAAATACTCATTATTCATTTTCCTCTGGACTTATTGTTGAGGGCTCCAGTACCTCCTAGTCCCACTGAGCGGCGCAGAGTTGTGCAAGCAGCAGCACTCTCCCCCAGAGGTCATTTGTTGGTAACTGGAGTCGATGCGTTTCGCATTTTTAATCCCAGAAAAATGTCTCCAAATGGAAAATTGTCACTCATATGTGACTCATATCCACCACTGGCTTCATCTGAACGACGAAAGGTGAAAATTTAAAAAAAAAAAAAAAAAAAAAAAAAAGAGCAAAGCATTCATCTGTCCCACTGCTGTTTCTTCAGCACTGTCAAAAATCAGCTGAGAGTTTGTGCAGGAACAGTCTTGAAATATCTATCTGACTTGCAGAAATGTAGTAATTCTTTATCTGGATTCAGTGTTCCAAAGTGTTGCATTTACCCTTCAGCGTATTGGGTTTGACGTGATGTGCGTTGCTGACTGTTTTTTTTTTTTTGTTTGTTTGTTTTTTTTTTCCAAGTCAAAGAAGTGTGTCAGCTCCTTGCAAACAATGTCTCTCCACTTTTTACAGTTTGTCGAGAAACTTCAAAGGTGCAGGTGTAGAGCATATTGAGTTTTTTTTTTTTCTGGGAGCTGTCAATAGAGCACACAAAGACCTGCAATCCACACAAGATTCGTGTTGCGCAGGAAACGAGAGAAGCAGTCGGGAAAACAGCAGAGACGAGACCAGTCTGTCAATCCCTCTGAATGGCGTGAGTTCTGCCGACCTCCGACCTTATGTTAATTTTCCCCTGTTGCCTGCTGGGCCTCGTTGCTCACCTGCTGTCCCAAACAACAACTTCCAAGTTTCTTTGGGGGAAAGAAAAAAAAAAAAAAAAAAGACACCTCCTGTCTGGTGCCTGAGGAACTGAGAGGACTGTTGTTCCCGTTTATCAGCTTAGTGAGAATTTACATTTTAATTGAATCCTGATGTTTGAGCCAAACTATACTTGCTAAGTAACTGGAGCCCCTTCAGAACAGCAACTTACAGGCTTGAAGTGTGAGTCCACTGAAGATGACAGCCAGTCAGAACCGCTCGCATTGACTATGCAGAATTCAACTTCATGTGCCAAGATTGCTCACGCTGTCATTACCAGGAATATTCTTGGATTTTGTGTGTGTAGGAATATCACAAAACTACAGCTGGACTTTGTGTGTGCGTATTTACACATCAGCTTGTTTGTATTTTAATGAGTTTGAACGTGCCAAGATTTTGCTTCCATGCTTCCATTGCCAGGGATGTACTTGGAACGTGTGTGTGTGTAAAGACGGTGGGAAATCGGAGTTGGGCTCAAGGTGTGTGTGTGCGTGTCTGTGGGTTGTCTGTGTTCTGGGATCACTCACAGATCAGCGCTCTATCATACTAATTAGGATGGACGCGTCCACTCCTACACTGTCTTTGATGTATCATGTTGACCAACTGTGCTGATGTGTGAGATTCTGTGTTATAAGATACGAGATAAAAAGACACGATTCGTCAGCACCTGTCTTTGTTTTGTCGACCTTTTACATCTATTTAGAATATTATATCAGACAATATGGGGGCGCGTGCCATGAGCCCACAGTTAATTTTGCAGTGCTTTGTGGGTTTGTGGTGTTTATACGAATATACTTGTTCTGTGTTAACAGAGATCTGGTGAGTTAGGTGGTGATGAAGTTCAAGTTTTTCCATTTAGGTTGAGTTTTAATATTTTCTTAAACTGGATATATTCCCCTTTGATGACTGCCCTTGGAAATAAAAAATGGATGCAGCTTTGTTTTATGTCTTTGTGAACTCTAAAGTATAGGGGCTGCAACTACCAATTATTTTTTAGTATTGTAATCTATCCCTGTTATTTTTCTGATTCATTAATAGGTCCGTAAAATGTTGGACAACAGTTCGTAAGTTCCCACAGCCCAAGGAATGTCTTAAGATAGCTTGCTTTGTGTGACGTACAGTTTGAAACAGAAATAGCTTCAATTTACTGTCATTTGTATTTAAAAGAAAAAGCAGAAACTCATCACATTTAACAAGCTTGAATGATAAATCCAAAATCCACAAACTACTGGACAGCTACTGGATGGATTGACATGACATTTTTACAGGTGTGCATGGTCCCTAGAGGATGAATCCTACTGACTTTGGAGAACCCCTAACTTTTCGTCTTGCTCCATCGTGAGATTGCAATTTCTGGTTTTGGCTGTCTCAACTCAACTCTCTATCTCGTTTGCACTGCTATGGATGATGGCTGAACCCTCTACAATGCAATTAAAAAGCTAATTTCAATTGTTATTATTACATTATCTCCAGTCTATGGCACCTGCAACCTTTATCCAACTGCTTGTACACTGCAGCGAGATAGTGATGAACTCCTGCATGTCATTATCATACTGATAAAGAGCAATGGAAAAGTCAAGAGCATAAATTGAGCGACGGGACTGCCAGAGCCAGTTTCCAAAAAAAGCCATTAGGATTCTGACTAATTACATCACTTCTGACCTTCCACTCTCGTCGCTTCAACCCGAACAAATAAACGTTCTTCTCTCTGCCTTTGCGTGCATATGGAAATGAAAATAAAGTTGCGCTAATAGATGGTAGCAGCGACATTGTAACTTAAGCAGATTATGCTTTGGTGTGACACTGAAAGCGTTATCATGGTAACAGTAAAGCTGATAAGAGTTAATTAACTGATAATGGCACTCTTTTCACCGAGATGAAAGTCAGTGAATAGAAATGAAAGGGTGAGAGTCAAAGAGGAAAAATGGACGCTGTGTAGATCTCAAAGAAAAGCAGATCATTTTATTCCCCCTGATTAAGTTTCACACTGGGATGGCACGAATGCCAAGAATGCTGAGTAATCTTTATCACAGCTGCCACAACAATGACCTAAACCAAGGAGTATGAATTTCATCACGTCTGTTTCTATACAAATTGCACACCCCACACCTGCCATAACTCAGCCTTTGATCTCTTGATGATGACCTCTTTTATTCACTCCTGCTCTTCTTCACCCAGCAGAAGACAGCAGAGCAAATCGATAGCAACAGCACCACGAAACGCCCAAAAAAAAAAAAAAAGAGTACTGTTTTGGGGGAAGTAAACTTAACAAGAGGGCAAGAAAAACACAATTCTTCCTTCCTGGATTGTGATGCTTTTTTTTTTTTTTTTTTTTTTTCTCTCTCCTCCTCAAATTTCCAGCTGGGCAAGTCAGGGGTTTTATCTGCTCTATCCTCCACTCTCACAGATGAGAAACAATGTGCTTTATTCCATTACACTGTAAATCCAATATCATGCTTCACGCTCTGTAGAAGAGTAGCAGAAAGAGGGAATGAATGAGATGGCATGGGGAAATGTTGACACAAATCCCACAATCCCTACCACGGCACCAGTCGGTCATTGGGGTACAGTTGAAGGGATTCTGAGCAATTAACCAATCAATTAAGGGGTTGAGGGGGGGAGGGGGTGTAACTATTATGGTAATACACCTCTTGCTGAAGTGAGAAGTGTGCGCTTGGCTCAACAAAACACCAAAGTCTGGCTGTTTATTCATTTCGTTGAATATTCCAACCAAGAGGTCGCACTTGGGAAATCCGGGCCCTTCCTGAGGGAACGCTTTCAAGTATACAATTAAGAAATAATTAGGATTTCGCTGCTTAAAATGTAGACTTGCACACATAAATTCTGCTATGTTATCACCGTCGAGGGCAACAGAATGCTATCTGGTCTTATAAAAGCGAATGAAAATTTCTGAACATGACTGGCTTGAGAAATGAGCCGTCTCCAAGATCCCTCCATTACTGCTGTTGACTCTCCCAGACATCTGATGAGCGCCTAAATTAATAATGGATCGAGAGGAAATAAATATTTAATTCTTTAAATCTGTTGCAAACAGCTTGTAATATTCGCTGATCCATCTCCTCCATGATTCGCGCAGCAATATCTGTGCCTTTAAACAGCTATATGCCTCTAATGCTTATGAAGACCAAAGGCAGCATTCATCTCCTGGCATCAGTTAACAAAATGTCTCGCATATGGAAGTCACACTGTTAGTTGCTGAACACCACTGAGTGCTGAGGAAGCTGATATGTGACTAATTGCTGTTGAAGCTGTTATTGCCACCAAAAAAAAAAAAAAAACTGCTCAAGATCTAATATTGAACAGTGCAACATTAAAGCAGGTCTGCTCGCCGCAAGCTGCAAATGGCTACCGACAATCTTCACTGACTGATGTCACGTAACTCGCTCCAGGGTTTAAACTGGTTATGATTTTTAATAGTCTAGACTGTGAATTGAAATGCCTCTTCTCTGCTTAGTCATATTTCCTAATTACACTGTAGAGACAGTTAAAAAAAAAAAAAAAAATTCAGAGAGTCTCTCTGAAATCAATATCTCTGAATCAAATTTGAATATTTAGCCATGTTGCCAGTGTGGTTCCATTGATGGCAACTTTGCAGCACTTTGTCCGAACTAAATTTTGCACAGACATCAATAGTCCCCAGAGGATGAATCCTAATAGCTATCCATATAGCAGCATGAGAAAATTGGCATTTTTGCCTCTCAGTGAAATATCTCAACAACTATTGGATGAATTGCCATGAAATTTACTTCATGGATATCAAAGGTTCTGGGGGGGGGGGGGTGTATCAGTTAGTGAATTATAGTGAACTTGTATCTAAAACGTTTTAATATCCACAGACTTGTACCTTTTTTTTTGAGCGAGATTCAACGTGAGTTTTTAGTGCAATCTGCAATCAAAGCAAACTGCTAATTATTCATAATGTTTCTGAATTTAAATTAGGGTTGAAGAAAAACTTTAATAAAAAAAAAAAAAAGACAGACATGACACCTCACATAGAAGCCAGTAGTTGTTCTGTTTACCAGTGTCACCACCTCTGAGGTCTACAAACATTACCAGAATAGATTAATTGGATGACTTCATTATTAAGCAGTGCATATTGCCCACTTAAAGCAGTCACACCCCAATGCTCACCACTGCATGCTGTTTTTAAAATTTTTCTTCCAGCATGTGATGGAAGCTTTTTTTTTTTTTTTTTTTTAGTGCAAAAGCAATCAGCCTGGCCAATGCCATTAAACCATTATAAACTCTCAGAAGTCCCTTGTTCTCCTCTGAATTCTTGCTTTTAGAGGCACTTTACTTCACATGAGCTGTCTTCGTATGGTTTGTCTAGTGCACCCTGACTGAAGTGTTCAGACGTTTACTTTCATCTTGTCCAAAGGTATGCCTCAAAGATGGGAAAAGGTGAAAATGACTCTGGGAGGGGCGGGGGGGGGGTTGAAAAAGACATGTTCAAAGCCAAAGCAAAAGAGTCTTCCTTTTTGCCAAGTGGCCTAAATTTCCCAGAAACAAGCAGGTGCCACTTTGATGGTTCCCTTTCTGCTTTGTAAAGACAGGTAGACTCTCCTGAGCTCATACTCTCCATCAGTAGGCAAAGCAGCTCTTAAAGCAACTTCAGAGAAAAGTCTGTCTTAATATATTCAGTTGTCATTACACCAATGCATAGTTATGTCCTCTTTGATAAATGGAAAAATAAACATCAGACTTTACCTCCCCCACACAGCCTGCTCCTGCACTGACTTCTAACCTCCAGCTGGAGAGCTGCCAGTAATTGAAATTAATTAACTTGTCCAAAGTGAGGCAAAAACAATTACCCAAGCACCCCCTTGCTTGTCAACAAAGCTCGTTTCTCATGAGAAGAATGGGTAGCGTGTTACAGTCCTTTTCAGCTGGCCCCTACAGGAGACGTGCAGAGATGATGGATGTCTGTATTTCCAAATGGGGCCTCCTTTTTAATGAGTTCCTCTGCCATATTGCAGGCTCAATATAAAAAAAAAAAAAAAACAGGATCTGCATTACTGAGAATAATAGGAAACGATAATATCCCGGTAATGAGTGTGATTATTATCAGTTAATGCAAGTTTTGGTTGCTGTTGTCAGCTTTGCTGGTTATTGTCCTTTCTGTAATGGGGCGGTTTATGAAAGTCAGTGTTATCTGAAGGACACAAAAATCAGCTCTGTAATATAAAAAGACAGCGATGTGCTACATTTACCAAGAGCATATGTATTTTTAACTAAGTTAAACATCTCTTCTAAAGCTGTTCAGTTTCCTCAGTTTGTGTATATCTGTTAGACTGCCAAACTGTGAAAAGCCCCTCTGATGTTTTGTTTTTTTTTTTTTTGACATTTTTCGTTTCCATTGCAGACCTGAGAAGCAAACATAAATCAAGATTTCCAAAACTCCGGGAGATAGAAATGCAGTGTAGCGAGAAAGACCAATCTCGATTTCCTGTGCACACCTGCTTAGAGTGCATCACGGTTCACGCAAATACAAACTCCCTCTTCATTGGTCGGTCTGAGGGATGTAGGTGTGTTTCGTATCTGCGTGTGAGCATGAGAAGGACAGAGATAAAGGAACAAAACATGTCATACACATCTGAAAGTGTGTGCACGGTTGCACAAATATTCATTCATCAATCGAGCCTTTGTGAATGTATTGTAGGTGTGGGCGACATCTGTGCACCTCAGTTAAACTTGTGCATGTGTGCCTTGGGAGAACAGACAGTTCTGTGCAGCAAGGGGCCAATGAAGTCACCCTGAAGCACAAGACAGTGTTGAAGAAACAAATTGCTTCTGCTGAGTTTGAAATTGGAGGATTTATTCCAGTTTCCTGAGACAGTTCGGTCAGTCTTGGTGAACAATCACTTTTGGTCCCCTGTGGCCACGAGGGGAAGTGTACAGTTCGTCTGCTTAATGTGTGATGTTGCATTGACGTAAAGCTCCATTAGGGATGAAAAGGTGAGAAAGCGGTTGTGACTGATTATGTTTTAAGCTGACAGCACTGGCTCAGTAAAACCAAATGCCCTTTAAAAATGCATTTTCTTTCCAATCAGACATTCGCGCAATAGGTGCCATATGGCGGTTTGTACGTACTCACTGGACAATTTCAAGCTTTTTAAAATGAAATATGAATCTTTAATTGAGTGGTATTCCCCTTTTAACTTTGGGTCTGCCTTCAGAAGATTACAGTGCGCAGGAGATGGTGGTAGTTTTCCCCACTGTGGCTTCTCTGGATTATACGCGCCTTGAGTACTTACATAAGTGGCTTTATTTTTCTATCCATTTAGCCATGGGTAGCTTTTTGCCTACTCTATCTCCACTTAAATTGCTTTTGGCTTCTCAAAATTACTGACTGGGAATAAAACATCTTCTTAACACAGATGAAAATCAGCAGACTGCCCTCTTTGCTCTGAATGGTGAACGCTATGCCCAGCAGTCACATACATAATTGTCCTCTGCAGCCTCACCCTCTCGATTTTGACATTAATTAATCTGAAGCAATCTCCAAACTGCCCATGGGGCCAGGACCTCACGCCTCCAAACCTTCAATTCCAATGATTGAATTTCACAGAGTTCATCTCTCCTACCCTTAACTTTACCTCTTCTCTAATGGTGATCGAAAAAAAAAAGAAAGAAAGAAAGAAGACGACTCTAAAAAAGAAGAAGATACGAAAAAAAAAACTCTCACCATCAGCCATATTCTTTTTGCTATCCATCATGGGCCATAGAGGGGAGGACAAAGACAAATACAGCCAGCCAGAATCTGGGCAGAAAGCGAGAAAGATGACCCCCCTGGACTCCAGTGCTGCATTTCATTATCTCGCTCAGTCCATTCGTTCAGTACCTTTGGATGGACTGAGCCCCCAAAAACACTCTATCATACCCTTAAGTTGCTTTGTGGCACGCTGGTGTAGACTGGAAAGACCCACAAGGAAAAGATAAAGATGGAGTAAACATCCATGATGATGTTATAAGCGAGGACAGGACAGTGCTAACATGCTGATGTTTAGCAGCTTATACGTTTACGGTGTTTGCTGATAGGAATCTCATTAGTAGTACCGGACCAAGAAAACTTTTGACCCAATGATGGTATTAAATGGAAAATGAAAGGATCACCAAAGGTGTTATAATTCATTCTTAGAAGGACGTAAATGCTGGTACCTAATTCCATGGCAAGCCATAAAATAGCTGTGCCTTAGACCTATTACACAAAAAAATGCGAGGGGTCAAAGTATGTTTAAGTATTATCAGATATCTTTCCCTATCTTCAGGTGATTAATTAGGACTTATAGAGACTTCAGTCTCTTAATAATTTTGCTGAGTCTGTCACCTCCAGAAGTGCTGTCCTTCCTTGTCGCAGACATACTTCTTCTGACGCCCCTGACAGTTACAGCATCATTGTCCAATCCTTCCTCCCGTAGAGCGTGGCAATGAAAGTAGATGTTGTGGAGTCCTGGCACTACAAGGCCCCTGGATCCTGCTGCTGCTGCAGGGGCACAGTAAGGCTGAGTAAGCCTGAGAAATTGCATGGCTTTGGCCCTGCTGCAGCGTGGGATGGCTCATTGAGTCTGCAGGTATGGATCAGAGTGAGGAATGACTGCAGTCTTTCACAGCTGGCCAGCTTCTCGCTCTTTCTCCCTCACCCTTGCTATCTTTTCATCCTCTTCCTCCCACTAACCCCGTCTGTCCCCACTTTTAATCCCCAGCTTCTTTTCTCCTGGGAAAAAGACCGAAACACCCCTCCTCCCTCTGACTCACCTGTTCTCTCACCTCTCTGAGTCAGTAAATCCGACAGTCATTTCTGTACAATCATGCACGTGCACAGGCGTCTGAGTGTGCCCGTATCTCAGCTTCCACCTGTAAAAATGTTGCGTTTATGTGTCAGTGAGTGTGTGGACGTTTGTGTGTGTTATGCATGTCCCAGTGGTTGACTGGTTGGCCAACTGTGTTTGCGAGGTGTGAGCTGACCTGGGGCTTGAAACAGCAGAGGAACTGCATGACAGATGGTGTGTTTGAGAGACAGATTTGGGGGCTCGGCTACGGTCAACTGAGGTTTGGCACCGAAAAGACGGCTTGGCCTGCTGTTATTATCTCCCATCCTTCCGTCACTGTAGGCACACGTAACATGCACATAAACCATTACACATACACATGTTCACAATGAGGAAACGCGATTATGAGTAGACATGCCAGAGAATGCAATGGCGTTTTTCCATAGCTAAAAGTTGACCTTCAGTTTCTTTCATCGTGGCATTACTTTGAAAATATTATTTGGTCACTGCACTTAGTAAGAGTAAGAAAAAAAATATAAAGCTCGATTTCTTCAAAAACCAAAAAGATGAAACACTATCCAAACACACACACACACACACACGAAGACACCCTACTGAGATCATGTACAAGCAGGTGAAATATAGGAGGCTCCTTCTGAAACTGAATTTTATTTTTTTTGTGGTTGCCTGGCAACTTGAGTTAGTTTACCTGACATCAAAACAGGCATGCTGGGCAACAAAGATGGCCCTGCAAACACACACACACACACAAAAGCCAGATGAGACTTGAATGGTTTAGGTGTAGGTTTGATTCATTCTGTCTCAGGCCTCCAATCAACTAATGTACTCCCAATCATTCATCACAGACTCAGATGGCTCATTCGAAGACACTGCGTTGTTTTTTGTTTTTTTTTCCTTGGTGGTGCAGCTCATACTGCTGAAGCCTCACTCTGAAGTTTAGCTGGAGCTCTCGGGGGGGTTACACTTTTGGCCTTGAGCAAGTAAAACATCCATTGTGCAGGAGAGCAAACCATGCAGAGTAAAAAGAGAGAGTCTTAAATTCCTGAAGCAAGGAAGAAAAGTTCTAGAGGGTCACGGCACTCTTAGTGGTAGAAATTATATTTGATGGCTCATTTTCTAACAGTTTGACTTGGTTTAATGTGTTAAAACTTGTTTCTTTTAGTTTCTTCGTTGTATTTCTCAAGCGGTGGCATGCCATATCTTCATCCAATCCGTTCTTATCGGCTATTTTAATAAAGCAGGTCGGCTCTCCCTGCTCTCTCTTATGCAGCAAGAGAAAGGAAAAGGTTACCCACGCGTTTCCCAGAGTTGCGTGGAGGCCACTTGAAATGTAAATCTCAGCTTAAAATACACAAAGGCACAGAAACACAGCACTGTCACTGTTTTTGCTCCTCTTTTCTCACTCTTACACTCACACTCACATTAGACATGACCCATGTTTGCTTTCTAAAAAGATCAATGTGCTGTTGTTCAAAGAGCAGACTGAAAGGATGAAGCTTCTTTTAAAATGTGTGTTTTCTCAGTTAAAAACACTGTGTGTGTACGTGTGTGTTTGTGTGTTGCAGTTACAAGACACTTCGTCCACAATTTTGGACACCTGGGTCCCAGTGGTTACAGATATGAGGGTTCAAGCCCCACTTCCAGTAAGCATCCTCTCTCCTGAGGTGTCCTTGAAACTGAATCCTCACCAGCCCTGTCAGAGAAAGCACAGTTTTTGGAGGATTTATAGGTAAAAAGATGTGAAAAAAAATTGTTTGAATCACAAATCACCATATTGCATTGAGGTAGAAATGTCAAAATAGCTCAAACTGTCCAAACCTCTCTCATCCCACTTGTAGCTGCAGCGGTTTGTGGGCTGTAGTCCTCTCCTCCACCTGCAGGACAGCTGTGCGCCGCTGCCACGTCTCTCCTCGCTGTTGGAGTGGACGCGCAAAGTGGGAGCGCACTCCTCGGCTATGAAAACCCAGGCTGCTCGTGAGATGCGCAGCTGTGACTTAAAGCAGCATTGGACACATCGCCCACCCACCTCCACACCTCTACACCTCTTGGCTTTTTGAGCAGCAGCACTGACCGTTTTAGTTGAAGGAAAGTTTTTATTTTTTTTGTCATTCATTCTTTTTTTTCTTTTCTTTTTTTTTTTTTTTTTAATTCGGCGCCCTTGCTTTTTTTTTTTTCGCACACGCGTCCTCCTCCAAAGAAGCGGAGGCATATTGTCTGTGGCGCAGCGCGACAGTGCGGTGTCCGATTACAAACCGTGCGCCGAGGACCCACCGGCGCAGAGCGCTCCTCTGTTGGGGGCAGAAATAGAACACAGGGCTCCGGAGGGACGAGAGAGAAAGAGAGAGAGAGAGCGCAGAGGAATCTCTGCAGAGAGAGAAGGAATTTTACCGAGGTCGATTCCTGGCGAGAGACACGACGGAACTGGGGATATTTCATCTTCAGCTCGTTTTGTTTTCTCTTTCCCCGTACTATACTCTTCTCACCGGGACGAGACACGCAGCTTCGCTCCCTGCTAGATGAACGGGAGTTGGGCACCTCACTTGGTAAGTCGAAACGTTTTTTCTTATTATTATATTATATTTTCTGCACCTGCTTTTATTGTTACGACATGTCTCAGGCTTCTGCAGCCATTCCGTGTCCAAACGCAAGGTATTTGTTTTCTCCTGAAAACAAACCACCGACTTCTCTTGCTTGTCTGTTTTTTTTTTAATTATTATTTTATTATTTTTATTATTTCAACCGCATCGCCTGTTTAAAGAGGTTCAACGTGTCTTAATGTCCATGAGCATATGCCAACACCTGACAGGAACCGCGCGTTAATTCACAAATCCAAAATCCCACAACGTAAATAATCAGTTTTTAGAAGTTTTGCATTTTGCTTTTTCGATGCCTGGCCGCTTGGTGGTGCTGGCAGAGTGCAACCTTCACCGGGTCCTTGACTGAGAGCTTTCATCAAATCTTTCTATTCCAACAAATTCGACAGCACTACTTGTTATTTGTTTTTGTTTTGTTTGTTTTTTCTGTCTTCTTTCAATATCTTATAACAACAACAACTGGGTCTAATTAAAAAATAATTATATATATA
>JBBMJY010000013.1:9525059-9537000 GCA_037833715.1 Toxotes lorentzi
TATATATATATATATATATATATATATATATATATATATAGGATTTTGTGCACACTCATGTTCTCTGGTTAGTTGCTTCTCATTTCTTTTATGTGTTTTTATTACCGTCCCTGCTTTTTTATGTGGCCTTTAATGTGTTTGTTGCAGTCTAAACCCTGCATTATGCGACTTTTATTCCATTTTCATTGGGGACATTATGACAGCTGTGAATGCACAAAGGACGGGGACAGAGTACATGCCCTATATGAGACATGGATTGTTCAGTATAATACTAGATGTGCCGAGCTTCTTTCATCCTGCACATTCGTATTTGAGGTTTTCAGACCTACCAACTGCATACCTTTAACTTCATGTTCCCCACACAATGCCAGAGCTGAGTCCTTGAGGGTTTTTTTTTTTTAACTTATGGTTTTGTAAAGTTATTTGAATAAAAGCTTCACTTGAACTTTTTTCTTTACTGTAGCACCCCTCTCTTTCACAAAAGTCATCCTTATGCAGTGTAGTATTTGTCAGTAAGTGGGTTCGGGAGGAGTAGACAAGTGAAATAGACAATGGTAAAAGCTCTACCTGTGCTGTAGGTGTTAGGAAGGAGATAATATATGTGGTTCAGGTGCTACATGACAGCTCTGTCCCCGGCTCTCAGCAGCCCTGCAGCAGGTTTAGGTGAACGATCCTGATCACGCTGATTAGTGTGCGATTAACCAAACATAATTATTAACTACGTCACTTATTCACCAGTTTGTGTTTTTCTTTTCCAAACCCGGAGCAAGCACCTTTTTTAGAAAACATGCAAATGTTGTCTCCAGTGTATAAAGCACAGAGCATCTCCTTTCCAGTCCATGTGGTTTGGCTTGGTCAGGATAGCTTTTTGGGACTTGAAAGCCGTTGTTCTGATAAACACAGTCAGCTTTCTCTGCTCCTGTGCCCTCAGACCCATGAGGATGCTTTGGCTTGTGCGTCCTGTCACACTGTGCTCACTGGTGACTTTAAACGGGAAAAAAAAGCCCTTATCCAGATGGCAGAATCATTTTAGGCTCACAGTCTCTTGGCCTTTATTAGACGGTGGATGCTAAAATCCCCCAGGAAAAAGAGATGAAAAAGAAATACTAAATGAGAGTGAGAGGGATGGCGTGAAAGTGCTGAATCAAGAAGAAATCGTGTGACACAATGCCTTGGCAAAAGTTGCCAATACATATTGCAGCTGAAACGCTAGAGAAGCTCTCCATGGAGGGAAAAAAACAACATTGCAATGACCTGACCAGTTAATCGATTACTTGATCAACAGAAAACGAATCCACAAATTGTGTGATTATTAACCTCCCAACATCTGGTTACAGCATCTTCAGTGGGAGTTTTTTTTCTTTGTCACATCATATCATACCCTTGTAAACTGAATAAATTTAGGTTTTGGACTGTTTGTCGTACAAAATAAGACAACACTTTACTCTCTGAGAAGCTGAGGTGGACACATGTTACTATTTTCTGACTAAATTATTAATCGATTCATTAATGGGCAAGTGTTATGATGGCTGTTTTAATTATTTAAGTCGTTTTTTTAAGCGGGAAGATCATCTTTGATTTGGTTCTGGCTCCTCAGATAGAAATATTTACTGATTTTCTTGATCTTTCATAGAAGTAAATTTACTGTCTTTGGGTTTTGAGCTGTTGGTTCGATGAAACAAGAAAGCTGAGTCTGCCAGCTTGGGCTTTGGAAAACTGTGTTTTTCACAAGTTTCTGACACTTGTAGACTACGAAAACAATTAATTGAGAAAACAACTGGTAGATTAATCAATAATGGAAATAATTGGTAGTCGCAACTTGAAAGAAAAGTAACACTTGCACTCCACCACTGTTGAGTCTTAACAGAGGTGTGCAGGAGCAGAAAGTATGGAAACCAGCCACACATTCCAGCGCTGAGTGAAGAGCAGCGTATGATTAGCGTGATTGATATTTGCTCTGTGTTGGGAATTTGCCCGTGCACTGACACAGAACACCAGCACAAACACTGCAATTAGTCCCAGCCAGGAGAATTCCATGATGAAAATGACCCCAGCGGCCTCAGCGGGCTGTGCGGTCGCTATGGAAACCGACTGAATGACAAGCCCATTGTCGTCGACCTTTGTGATTCAGCATCCCCTCGAGGGTCGAGCCCTGTTGGGAGGGAAAGTGAAAGGCATTATCATGCACATGTAAACTAAACAGCCATTACCCTCTGGCCCCTCGGTGCTCTTTAAGGCCCTTTGGTTACTTATTTATCTGACACTAGCAAGATGGGGCTTTGGGATGGTTTGTCCCTGTACACACAGACACACAAAAGATCTGGCTTTATTGGCTGTGAATTGCACGGAAGCCCTGATTTTACAAATTCTCCTCAGCGGATGATTTATTTCTCTCGTGCAAGTAAACTCGAAGACTCAGACAATAGTTGAAGTGGTATTCTGTACTTCCCTGCTGTGCTTTGTCCTCTCACTACCACAGGCTATTTATACATCACAACCGCTTTGCCATTATCTCATCCCTCCCTTGTTCCTCTTGCCACTTCTGATTTGAAGACTGTAGTAGCTCCAGAGAAGCATTCCGCATCTTACAAGACACTGATTCAAAATATTTGGGTTCATTTTTAGTGCTCCTTGAGGTTTTGTGGTTTATTTCTGCCGGTAGCAGCGTATTCAGATACATTTCTGACCTATCCCTACATGGCAGAGAGTGTTGTCGGGGTGAAAGCAAATAGTTCTATCTTTTTTTTTTCTCTTCTGCCATCCTCGCTTATTTAGTGCATTGGTGAGATGTTGCTATGGCTACTTCAAGGTTTCCTGCAGGGGAATTGAGGGCCACGTCCGTCACAAAGGAAAAATAAATGTTGGCTAAATAAAAGTTTATCATCCACGCCACTTCTCTTCTTTAAAGGCCAAAAGTGTCACAGCGGTTGTCATAGAGATTGTGAGGACGACGTGCGATGCACAATGCATCCCCATAGCATCTGTTGTTTATCCTAACAAAAGCCTGCATAACATCTACATTGCTGCCATACAGACTGAGCACAGTTACATCTCTTGCTGTCAAGGTGGGCTCTGAAGAATGAAGCAGGCACGGTGCCATCATTTCCAAACACATTGTGACTTTGTTTTCTGTAAAGAATGTTCTATAGTGAGGATACACAGGTGGAGTAAAATAAGCTAAAGTGACATCTTTAGCTCACAAGTACAAAACGAAGGCTGATTAGTGAAAAGAGCCGGAAATGAAGTGATAAGAAGTGTGTGCGTTGCTTGTGTAGTCACATAGTTACTTCAGTTCTCTTGTGGGACTGATCCTTGTAAAACAGGCAGGGGGAAGCTGTGGTAATTTCACACTGCATGCTAAACAGCAGAAACAGCACAGGGGGCAGGTGGAGGAAATAATTTGAGTTCACAGTGTGGCGGGTGGGGGAAGCGCAGGCAAGTGATGTGTGATCCTGGATGCACTGTTATTTCCGCTGCTTGCATCCAAGAATGAATGTCTGTGGTTTGAGTAAAACATCCAGTTTCATGTCCGCATGTCAGAGGGAATTAGCACGGCTAAACCAGCCTTCACCCACCAGTACTGTTACACTACATTAGCTCTGTCCCTCTCTCCACTACAACCTCAAACCCCACTCAAATAGCAGAGGAATCTGTCTTTTAACCGCGACGCCAGCACAGGAAGAAGAGAGCGAAACTCTATTTGGGTCACGATTAAATAATCCCCAAAGCCTCTTTTTCACTGGGGATCAAGCCAAGAGGGTGTTTGAAAGGTTAAACAGAGATGGATCCGAACTTCCGTGACAACAGGAGCAGCGATTATTGTAAACTTACTTAAGTTTGGAGTTTGTTGTACTTCTCTTTTGCTAACGAGAACGAGCAATTTGAAGGGTTGCGCGTCGAGGTGTAATGAGTCAGGGGAAAAGAGGTGATGTAAGAGTTTTAAAATGAGAGATCGAGGAAGAAAGAACGAAGAGGCTTTTGCTGGTCTTTGTTTATTGACTGATTGAGTGCCACGGGGGCCATTTGAAGGGTGAAGTGAGTCATGAGTTGTCACCAAACACACACAGAGACACACACACACACTTTTTCGTCTCTGGGCTGTCACCCAGCTGTATTTCTCTGGAAGATGAATGGCTGTGAAGCATGAATGAGAGGATCATTTGATAGCGGCGCTCGGCTCGTATATTTCTCTTTTATAGGAGCTTCTTCTTTCAGGCTGCAGCTTGTACCTCCGAGGTGGGAGCAAAAGTGGACTGCCTCCTGTGAGACTCTGACACTCTTCTCTATGTATAGTCACAGCTAAATTAGCAGCCTGCACCTATTACTAAAGCAGGTGCATGAGGGTGTGTGTGTTCAGTGTGTTTATTTGTGTGTTTGCCATATGGTTTTTGTATCAGCAGGAAGATTTAATGTTGCTAAAGTCTTTCGTGGGATTGAGTTTTATTTATTTATTTTTTTACTCCTCATGGGACATGCATCACCGTGTCTTATCTTTACAGAGCATATCATTATACGATAAGAAGCCCTTTTGATGTGATGTTTGGAACTATCTGAGCCTCATCTATCGCAGCGCTGCAAACAAGCAGAGAAGCTCTAATTTGATCAGTGAGGGGATATAAATACAGAAAATCCTTTAATCTTCAGCAAATGAAAACATTTATCTCTACTTTGAAATCATTACGAAGGGGTAATCAGAGCAATATCCTCGAAAAAAAAAAAAAATTCAAGTTGCGAGAGGATGCTTCCCTCGGCAGATGAATGAGAAAAACAAAATTACAGAGCCGTGCTATATTCTTTTTATCCGACTTTATATAAAAGTCTGCGATAGCATCTCAAAGATAAAGCGGTTCGCTACTTGTAGTTTGGCCATGCAGGAAAAATGGGAACGGAAGAAAGATACAGAGGGAGATTAGAGGAGAGATATAAAGAGAGGAGGAGAGATTGGACAGCGCAGATAGAGGTGAAAAGATAAGAACTTAAGTTTCCACACACAAAGAGGGGAGGTGCCTGCTTTGTGAATGGTGGAGAAAAAAAAGGGGACAAAGGAAAGAAAAAAGAAGAGGAATTATAAAGAGATAGAAGGGGTGATACAAGAATTGACTAGCAGACAGGCAGGCTGAGCGGCTTTCAGAGAAATTGTTAAATATACAAGGAGGAGCTTTTCTCGAGAGAGACAGCGCAGCGGTCTAGTCGGTCCCCGGATGCCTCTGTGTGTTGGACTCATCTGTCAGTGCAAAAGGTCCTCAGAGAGGGAAGGACAGAGAGGACAGGACAGGATGGGACAACACAAGGAAGAGAAAAGCAGGCGCAGGGAGCTAGAGAGGAGATGATGACGGAATGACAGGAGAGTGATACAGAGCGAGAGGGGAGATCTGACAGAGAAAAACAAGATGAAGGAAGAGTAAAAAAAAAAAAAGCAAAGACGATGAAGAGAACGGGTCTCCCTCACTTTTCAGAATCCTCAATTCTCACTTTCATCGTTTCAGATTGACTGAAGTGTCTCCAAACAGTGTCCTCTCACTGTAAAATTCAAATGCTGCTGCTGCTAAAGTCCAAAAATGACGACATGCTCTCCTGAATTGCCTTCAATCATTATCTCACACTCCAAACCATAAACCATGATGAGTAACACTGAGTGATTTGGAGTCTTGATGCCCTGGGTTTTGCCTCTCAGGTTACATACAGTGGTGGTTAAGTACATTTGCTAACGTACATAAGTGCCTTTTTGAAGTATTTGTACCGTACTCTAGTTTTTCCATTTAATGTTACTGTATAATTCTACCCCACCACATTTCAGAGGGTAATACTGTACTTTTTATTCCGCTATATTTATTTTAATAGCTGCAGTTATTAGTTCCTTACTAGATTTAGATTTTACATTAAAAAAACATATGATAGGCTTTAAAAACACTGCATTATTTAGGATTACACCAGTGGTTCCCCAGCTTTCAAGAAAAATCAGTGTCTTGGTTTGGCTCCTTTCTCACATTGCAGATGTCTACGAGTTGTTGGCAGTGAAAGAAAGAGACATTTCTCCTCTAAAATCCTCACATTATTTTATTTAAATAACAGTTTGAGACCAGAAGAGTTAAAATTATCTAATATTTCACAAAAAGCAAAGATTAGACAAAAAGTCCCAAAACTGAAAACAGATTTATATACAGTTTTTTCTTCCTTCCTCTCCCATTAATCACCTCACAACCACTCAGCCTTATCTTGTGACCCTTTGGAGGGGACCTGACCCCTAGGTTGAGCTCTACTGGAATAAACTACCTCCCTGTATGAAAAGATAAACTACCCACATCTCGACCAGATACATCAGTAAAATGCTATTCATGCATTGTTGCATCAGTATTAATACGCTAATAATGTAAGTACTTCTTCCACCACTGTGTAGAGGTTGTTGGGCCCATGTCTTGCCTGAGAGGAAGACTGCAGACACTACTCAGGGCTGCAAAAACACTCCTACCTCCTCTGCATTGTTTTTATATAAAGGAAAATTTTAAATGTAAATTCAGTAGAATTGAACCTCATTCAAAAAGGGCAAAGTTATCATAAAATATCCGCTCGCCATCAAGACAACCCAACATGATTTTAAGTAAAGTTAGCGCATTAATAATGCATCACTTTACATAGAATTTCACTGAGCAACCTCTGACTTCACTGTGTGTCTGAAACCAAACCTATGCCCTTGAAAGAAAGACGAATGAAAAAGCTAGACACAAGTAGGAAAACACAGTCTTGCGGTCTTAATGATAGACCGCTCTTGCACACACACACACAAACACACACACACACACACACACACACACACACACACACACACACACACACACACACACACACCTACTACATTGTTTTCCAAAACTTTTCCTGCAAACACGACACTCTTTACACACACTCCAGACATGAGACTCTCATGAGTCGTGCCCTTTAGTGGTCTGTGCAGAGCACGTATGCGAATGTGTAGTCTACGCCAGTGGATAGACACAATGCTGCCTCAGTTCTGAAGGTGAAACCACACAGAGGATGTGTGGTCTGATCTAAACCACCAGCAGTAAATAACAAACCACTTATTATTCCTTCTGAATAACATTTCATTCTTCCTTGAATAAACCATCAGGAAGAATGAACTCTCAGTTAGAAAATTGACTGCCTGGCTGTCCGCCAGCGGTGAACACCTTATTTTGTCGACTGCACATTTACAGTACGCTAAGCTGACCTGACTCTGACTTTCTTTTTTTTTTTTTTTTTTTTAATTAACCTCTGTGCATGAGATGAAGTGGTCATCTGGAGTTGAATACCATTGTTAGCATTTTATAAGAGTGGGAGTTTGGTTTCAAGGGATATTTTGTTATGGAACATTAAGTCTATTATAAGTCTAGCCAGGTACTGAACTTAAAGCAATAAGGATATCAGTTGCTGCAAAAGACAGTGGAGTAATTCTAGAGGTATTGCCAGGAGTGTGAACACAGTGTTGGTTGGCTAATACAGTGGTCTGATTATGCTGTTCATGAAACAAGAGAATGTTTCTATTCTCCCGCCGAGGCTCTATTGTGTTGCTGAATTCCCCCGAGATGCGAGTTACGTTCAAGAGTTGTGCTGACTCGCTGCCTGTGCTTCTTCCTCTGCACTGCCCTGTTGGGACTAAAGTGGATTGTTTAAAGATTCTCCAGGATGAGACGTGTTTTTCTCCTTCCTCGCTCTTGCATAGACAAGAGACGACTGAAATACAAATAAACACCAAAGGGCCCGAAAACACACATCCCAGCGAACACGCGCGTTTAAAGGTGTTTTGCTGTGTGCTGTTGTGTTGTCTTAGCAGAAGAGATGAGTGTTAAGCCCCTGCAGCATCATACAGTGTAGACCGGAGAGAGGAGAGATAAAGAGACAGATGAAATCAACAAAAAAAAAAAAAAACAGAGCAAGTTCAGGCAGTTGTAAAAATATCCCTGCTTACAAATATGAAGAATATTAAGAGTTCTGATGTTCTTTTTTTTTAATTTGTCTTCCATGTCTGCAGGTGTGTGTGCGTGTGTGCGTTAGACATGCAGAGGTCAGCAGGGTGACTCTGAGCAAAGGCTTCAATTTCACTTTCCCAAAGATGAGTCTGCTCTCGTTGGCTGAACTCAGCTTGACCCGACGTGACCCCCGAGCCTGACCCCAACCCTCCTGCTGCTGCCCCCTTTAAAAAAAAAAAAAAAAATAGATATAAATATAGCTGTGGGAGAAAGGTGCAGAAAACACAGATTCTTTCACTGCTCACCATGACAGCCGGGGGAAAGAAAAGAAAATGACCACTTTCCTTAATTAGGATAAGCCGGGGTCGTCTCAATCAAATCGTTATAAATGGAGGATAAAACGGATTTTGTTGTAGGAAACCTTTGCTGTTGTTTTTGACTTGAGCTGCTGCTGAACTCTTAAGACAGGCACAGCGAGGGAGGGAACTCCCACGCAGAAGATAAATTTCCTCTGGACTTGCCATACCGCAACACTTTGTTGCAGCGCTCTTGTTGTCATTAAAAATAGACCTCTGCCCTTCTGAAGCAAGGGCCCCGTAGCATCCTGGTCTATTTTGTGCTTCGTGCTGTTCCCCAAAGGCTCTCTGGCTAGAAAAGTACTCCCATCTCTGCAACAGTTAAGGGCGAAGGGGGATTCTTTACTGCTGGGTCGACGTCTTTTTATTGACTTTAGGAAAGTGCACGGAAAGGAGTTGTATCACACAATGCGAAGAGGAAACTGTTGCTAGAGACCATCAAGCAGCTGATACTCGAGAGGTAATTGTGCGAGTAAAGATTGTTGAGTTTTGTTTTACTTACAATGCCTCTGCTGGTGTTACAAGAATCTGGAATTTGTAGCTGGAGATCTACAAACCGTTCAGAACTGTTTTTAGGGAATGGGGGATGTTTTTTCAACTCTCCCTTAAGCCCATTACAGCTCCAAACCTCCCTCTGACTGCACTGAAAACCATAATATTAATACAATACTTTATTCATCTCCAGAGAGAAATAATCTTTTTTCACCCTCCCTCCTCCTGATATGGAAGGTCATAGTGCAGGCTTGGGATCCAGTAACTTATCCAAGGATACCAGCAACGCTCAGTGTTCAGTTTTACAGGCAGTGCTGTGTGTGTGCGTGCGTGCGTTAATGGGCATGAAACAACAGTAGTTTTGGCTTCTTGGAGCCGTTTCAGTCCAAAACAACCACAGGCGGTGGTAGGTCTCTGTGTACACAATGAGACCCACTGTAACCTGTCATTGTCATCAGCAGAGCTCCACACCCACACTGACTCCCCCTCTCCCCCTTTGCTGAGCCTCATGTATCATAAATTAACACTTTCTCATTCCAAATATATGTTTCTTCTTGCCTGGTTTTAAAAAGAAGTGAGTTCTTTTAGTAATTGCATATGTGCACAGATTCATGCTCCCTAGTGTGATTTCTCACCCTCTCTTATATGTAGTGTTCATCAGTTTTGACTGAAGCGATTATAGTAATTGGCAGGTTATAGTCACTTTATTCCATCCTTCACTCTTTAGTGCTTTTAAGTCATCCTTTTCCCCTCTCCCAGTGTGAATCGACGAACTCCTGCGTCGAAATTATGTTTTTCAGCAGCTGCAAAAGCCAGTTACATGTTGGCAAATAATAAAGAAAAAATACCTTTGGCAGAAAGGGCTAAAATATTTCAAACACAAATAATCGACACCCACATTTAGCTGCGGAGCGTGATTACTGCGAAGGAGGTAAAGGATGTTAATTGCAGTGTACGGTCACATGATTTACTGCTATTGTTGTAAAGCAGTGGTAGCAGAACGTACCCTAAAGAAACAATTACACAAATCGTACTGTTATTTCTGCCACAGCAGCTGGACTATTATTTAGCCGCACGTCTGATTCAGTGTCTGGTCCCACACACTGTCACTCAGAATTACCTGTTTCTCCCTCTCTTTTTTTTTTTTTGTAACGCATCCCCATCCACACATAACCACTTTCACGCACTCTGTATACAGAGGAATGCGACTTGACGGGTTGATTAATGCAGATCATCCAGCCGTATCATTCCCTTGCGAAACAAAAACAGCTTTCACATGTATTAGATACATATTTCCACAATTGCAACAAGATGAATGCTCACACAGGGAAGAATAAATTAATAGACGGATAATAAAAGACTGACACAGTAAAGGTGAACATAACACTTGGCAATTTGGGAGGGTAAGAAGTAAGAGAGTCAGAGTTTAGCACACCTGGAGGCCACATGTGGATTTCTCCAACCGCCCCACCACCGGCGTCCTAGGTTGGAAAACTCCGTCGTCATCATAACTAAGGGTGGAGGGGATCATTAAGTCATTATTTATGTGCTCTCTGCTGTTTTATCACCTCCAGACACAGTCCCACAATGCAGACACCCACACTCACAGCCCCAGAAGAATAACCTAATTGTATGGGGCGGCCAGGGGGTCCCGTCTAATAGAAAAAAGTGCAGACATTAACAGCCCGGCCCAGTTGTAGACATGACTGAGTCACAGTTTTGTTTTGTTTTTTCCCCCGTGCGTTAAGCTCATTTACACCTAGTGTTGATTTTTATTTACACGCTGCTCCCTGAATGAACCTTCACATCCAGATTTTCCTCCAGCTTGAGGGATGAGGTGGCAAATGGGAAGTTTTTACAGGCAATTTCCCCTTTACAATAACAGCAGTTTGCTTGATAAGCCCTGGATAAAAAGCACACTGCAAACAGAGCACTTTAAGCTGCCACTTGACCAATTTCGTCTACTTTCTCCCCACAACATTTCCTAACCTCTAAACGCAGCAGGGTTGTTAAAAGTTTTGTGTGTGTGTGTGTGTGTGTGTGTGTGTGTGTACTGGTTTTATTTCAGGCTGCCTTTCCTTATCAGTCTGAATCAGTTCTCACTCCTTCTGTCATCATTTCACACCGTGTTGGATGATTACAGTCATATGATTGCAGTTTACATAAAACAAAAAACAGGAAAAAAAGAAAACCTGGCGTGTTTGTGAAAACAGAGACATATGGGGTAGAGCTGGTCTAAAAGAAACTAAAAGTCAGGGGGAATTGGAGTAGAATTGGACGTTAAACAGATCTGCACTGTGCTGCACCTGGAGCTGGGGCTCCTGTGAAAGGCCATGTAGAGTCAGCTCTCCAGACACCGCAGTCCCAGATACTCCGAATACCGCCGTTTCCCCCTGGTGTTTCTTTTCCCTTTAGTTTAAAAGAAGGAAACTGTTGCTTTTCCAGCTGTGCCTGACCACCTCACCCTGCGCCCGTTCCCCTGTAGTTTTCATGTCCTGATTCGATTACCTCTGCGGGACCGCTCTCCTGACACATGACATACTGGACTAGACTGGAGAGATGTGAGGAATTGTAGTTTTATGGCATGTGGTGTGTGTTATTTATGGAAATCCCACTCTTCACAGCAAAGCTGCACTTTCCGACCCTTCTTTCCTCTCTCTGAAGTGCCTCTAAACTCCACAGTCCTTTTCTTTCTTTCCATCTAAACTCATCTTCTATTAATCCTCTCCATTGTCCTCCAAACTCACCTCTCCTTTTGTTCCTGTCTAACCTCTTTAACACCCTTCTCCAACCTCCTCTATCCTTGCCCCGTACCCTAATTTCATCTCATCCAACCTCTACTCCTCATCCTCCCCTGCATCTCCTTCATCCTTTGTTCCACTATTCCTCTCATTATCACCAACCTCTCTCCAGTAATCTACCTCAAGTGATCCTAAACGACTTTCTCTCCCTCTCCAGTCTTTTGCTCCTGTCTTTACATTTTGAAGAGCAGGTCAGTGTGAGACTGAAAGCCATTACTTCATCATGTTTTAGCCTTCCCTTGGCAACCGAGCAGCCCGGAGACTCCAAGAATTCCTTGGCAGACACAGTTCACTCACATGCTCATATGGACACATGTGTACACACATATAT
>JBBMJY010000013.1:9538736-9559239 GCA_037833715.1 Toxotes lorentzi
TGTAGATGGCTCAGTCACTGCACGTTCTTACCTCAGAGACATCATACAACCCATCATCATCCCCCAATTCTGCCAGCGCACCCCCAACTTTCTGTTCATGGATGATAATGCTCCACCACATCGTGCCTCATATGGTATGGCCAGCAATGTCCCCTGACCTGAACCCAAAAGAGCACATCTGGGACCAGCTGGAGCAGAGACTGGACGATCGTACCCCACCCCCACGTGACCTGGCAGAACTGCATGTAGCACTTGTGGAAGAGTGGAACGCATTGCCTCACAACAACATCATCAGGCTGGTGAGGAGCATGAGACATCGCTGTCTTTGCGGCAAATGGTGGAAACACCCGCTACTAACATTGTCAATTTTTGTTATTTGTGGCTATCATTGTTATTGTCTAAAATTTTGGGGTAATAAATATTAAACTAATGAAAATGGTGTTTCTTCTCATTAATTATTAGTAATATCAAAGGGAACTTTTACTTATTTCATTAAAAGTCAGACCAAATAGGAAAAGCACTCATGTAAATAACAATATCCCTAACTTATTGTGAGTAGTGTAATTATACGGCTTGCAAAACACTCACACTGCAGGTTAATGATAATTCATTCTTTACTAATTAATGTGCTGATTATTTTTAATTGTATTGTCTAGAATGTCAGAAAATAATGGATAAAAATGCCCCTAATGAATTCCTAGACCCTGAGGTAATGTTTCCAAATCCCTTGTTTTATCCACTCATTAGCCCAAAACCCAAAGAAATTCAGTTTACATTGATGTCAATATCAATTATTAAAATAGTTGCAGGTACATTTTTGGATGGATCGACTGCATAAAAAAACACAAACATGCACATACCGTGTCTACACATGGAGGAAAACACATGTAAGTGCAAATAAATAACATCAACACACGGTGTCAAAATATAAGGTAAAAACAAATATAAGGAACAGTAGATGTAAACTGGCACTCGCAGAGGAACATGCAAGTAAACATAAAGTGAAGCAAGTGGGTCAAGTAAGCTCACGCTTGACAAAGAGCAGTAATAGATACATTTGGGTCAGGTAGACAGCTGCACACACACATGCTTTAAGGTGGTGAAGAAACTGTGCATGCACTCACAAAAACAATACAGGCGGGAACATCTGGTTTTGGCCTACAAACAAGCCCAGATGGACCCCAGGGCTGGTGCGTCAACACCAGTGGAGACCACACATTAAATCCGCCCAGTATTCTTGCGACTGACTGCTGGGGATTTAGAGCGGTGAGGGGGTATTAATCAGGACCGCAACCTGTAATTGTTATCATAATGACATAGGAAGGCATTTCCAAATTAATACGTGCCATAATTTCGGGGAAATTTAGGTCAGTCGACCAAAATTCAAAGAGCTTGCTGTCTTGTGTGGCTCTCGGGTGTTGTAATGGTTGTACGCCGCATGAATATGCACTGTGAGGGCAAATTCTTTTTTCTCCCTCTCCACAGCAATATTTAGAACCTAAACATAGAAAGTGAATTAATATATTAGAGTTAAAAGTGATGATATTCAGCTTTGATGTTGAGCCATCAAAGGCATCATGAAACTGCAGGGTTCAGAGGGGCAGCGTTGCACTGTACTGTATATTTAGCTGTAAGCTTAAATTAGACTTGTCACAGCTATAGACACATGCCATACCAGCTTATGTGTGTCTTCATTTGTCGGGAAAGTTGATGCTGCTGATTAGATGGTATTGTTTTTGCTGCTGGGTGGTCGCATGCATGCATTAAAAGAAAGGAAAAAAAAAAAAAAAGGAGGAGATGTATAAAGAAAGATAAAGATTGCCGATGTGTGTTTGTTCCTATCAGCAAAGAGAGACCTCAAAGCACCCGGCCCCATACCTGCCTAATCAAGTTAGTAGAGGACCCTGCAGCAGTGAAGGCTCAGAGAGTTAATACTGGCTCAAATAGAGGCTGCAGCTTCTCCACACTTTTATCCCGGAAACCTTGGAGTTTCCCCCCAGAAAACTAATTAAACACCAACATGAAGCCTGAAGCCGTTCACTGCATTTACACACACACACCTGTTCTCCTCCTGTATACCTGCTGACAGCTGCATTCTTATAACAATTATAGACCATCCACCCGCCTCCTAGCAAAATGGAGGGGTGAGTTTTTGTTTGACAATGTTACCTTTATAGTTTTACCCAGACAAAAAAATGTGAAATATACACTGGCGGTATTGATGATATACGATACAGATAGTGTTATTCAGCACACATACTCAGATTTCTTTTTTTGGCAGGGGGGCTCTCAGGCAGACAGACAGACAGGGTGTGTATTCTCACTCTTTGTAGCCTCTAATCCCTGTCGCTCTCTCTTATTTATTTATTTTTTTTGGTGGGAAGTGATGACACATTATCAAAGTGATTTCTATTTGTTACATGGCTCATTTAGGTCAATTAGAGGAAATTTGTTTTGTGTTGTCGCTGTTGCGGGGGGCGGCTGGGGCACAGTGGCACCGAACCCCAAAGACTCGCAATTAGCTAGTGTTTGTCATGACGAGTCTTAAAAGGCTGCGTTGTCGCTACAAGGCAGTTGTGACATGAGCTGAAAAGAGCATTGTTGTTTTGAAGACTGAATGTGTGTGTGTGTCTAATTCATAGGGGCTGATATTATACATCTAATACACAGTAATTTCTTTTTTCATTATCATAAATTACTAAAACAGTTAGCAATACCACAAGCTCTAATATTTGCATTCAAAAGTGAGTTTGACCAGTTTAAGCAAACAAGTTCTTAGTTTGTAGCTGTCAGTTTCCTGGTAATGCTACAAAACAATCTGCCTCTTATTTCCTTCATTAATTCTTCAGTTGTTCAGGTTATAAAATCTCAGAAAAAAGTGAAATATCCCAATAATTTCCTTAAATCCAAGGTGACATCTTGGCTTGTTGCCTTGTTTGACTAACAAATTTAAAGATATTCAATTTACTTCAACATAAGTCAAAGAAAAGTAGCAAATCTCCATAATTTAGAAGTTTTAGAATCTTTTTAGTCAAAAAATCACTGAAATAAGTATTTTTTAAAAAGTTGTTTTTCTGTCCATCAACTATTGTATTAATCAACTAATCTTTTCAGTTCTAACAATGTCTTAAAATTCAAATTTTATAATGTAGTATTTTTCTGTGCTGTTGGAATGTGGCTTATCATAATTGGAAATAACTCACATGTCCAGAAATATATATGTTACTGGCCTTGTTTTGTTTTGATGGTAACAGATGATACATTTTTGAAAAAGGTTGCACTGATCCAAAATTATCTCCAATATCTCTGATGCCAGTGCTCTCTTAGTCACAAATCTAAAAGCTTGGATGATTATTTTATGAGATTATGTTGTTATAAAGCATGGACCTTGGATAAATTTTTGCTATAGCCTCACCTGAGGGCAGACACACCATCACCTTCAACTTGCCCATGTTGCTCTCGATATTTGGTAAAAAACTGTGAAAATGCATTGATTGTTTTAATCGCTTATCACTTCTGCCGGTCTTCATCCACCACTTTTGTCCAGACTGAAAAAATCTCAATAAATATTTCAAGGTTTACCATGAAATTTGGTACAGATGAGCATAATGCCCAAAGGGTGAATCCTAACATTTCCTGTGGTACAGCACATTCAGGTAAAGCAGGCAAATACTGATCCCATGAATTAAGGCCTGTGGATCCCCAGTTTGTACAACAGTTGCTCAAATCCTTGTGTGTGTGTGTGTGCGTGTCTTTTCTTGCCCCTGTGTGGTCTCTGTATGTGCCCCCGTGATCTCATTTGTTTTCCCCGCCTACTTTACATTCCTCTTGCTCCTCTGTCCATCTAATGTGGCTTGTTGATGATTTAGCAGTACACCGGCGGAGTGGATTAACTGTGCCGCTCACGCTTTCTGTCTGAGGTTTCATGCTTTTGAAGGAGGGCAGAGTGTCATTGATCAGAGAAAGAGACAGTGTGGAAACATTACAGTGAGACCTGATTAGTAAGAGTGTAGCGTGACGCGCCGAGGGATCAACATCAATAATGACACCTGCGGAAAATCTGCATGAGCCTCAGTTTGTCTGTTTCTCTTAGAAGTTTGACGTCTCTCCCGTCCTGTCCTTGTCTACAAAATGTGGCAGCTTTTCAGATGCATCAACCCCCGCTCAACGACACATCCTATGCTCCTATAAGTGCATCATGTAATCAGAATTTATTGCGTTTTGGTGTAAATGTTACCAAGAGAAATTTCACTTTCATAGCTGCACTGAGGTTAATAGTTCACATTTAGTTTGGTTAACATGTGCTACTATTTCTGCTTCCTTATGAGGCCAAACCCCTCATTTAACCAGCGTTTCTTCCTTGGCACATTGTTAACTTGTGCTCTAATTCGCTGCTTCTCGTGACCTTCCAACTGGCATTTACAGAGGAAATCTACCTGCACAAAAGGCTTTGTCACAGTGGTTAATGAGCACATGGTGAAGGACAACTTGGTCGTTAAGCCTTTGGACCTAAGCATGTAGATAATGGCATCTATTGATGTGGGTGAGATAATGGCAGGGGCCGCGTGTGGTGTGGTCTTAAGCTTTTTTACCTTACAGTAACACTGTTGTGTTGACTTAAATGAGTTTCAGTGTTAGGGGGGGGGGGAATATGGGCTGCTAATGCTATCAGCTGTCAGGTTCGGTGCTTTATAAATAGAGTGTGAGTGGTGAATGTTCATCCTGCGAAGATGACGATGGCATTAAGTTTTGGAAATTAGAGGAAGAGGAGATGTGAGCGTAAGCCATCAAGCGGAGTTTGTGTGGCATTCTGCAGAGGTTGTGATGAACTAAATGTGCTGTTTGATTGACCTTTTCACCATTTTGTTGCATGTCATAAGGGACAGTGTTAAAGCAGACTACATTTATGATCCACAAGTGAAACCCTCATTGCACGGACATCATGATGCAGCCGTGGGACGATGGCCATCTCCCCGTACATTAATATAATTGCCCCTGCTCTTCCCTGCTTTCGTGGTTTTACCCCTCCGAGAGCGTGTTGCGAGAAGTGTATGTACGTTGTGCTTCTTCAAAAACAGCCTGGCCCCTCTCTCATGGGGAAAATACTCTGGATCACACAGAAGGAAATGCAATTACTGGCTCACAGCAGAATCCTAATCACCGAGCCCTGATGTTAAAAGTTAACCTCTTTAATGTGGTGAATTTCAAAGAGGCAGCGCAAATCATTTGATTTACTCTGCCCCGTCTTCACAGGATGTAAATAAGCTTATTAACCAGCCATTTTTAATCTGTGCATCCCATGACCACAAGAGGAGCTACCGACTTTATTCAAATGAGGTCTCGGGGGACTCGCCACTGAAATTAATATATTTACAGTGAATATGTTTATTTAGTTCTCTGTTTTTTAGTAAACCTGAAAAAATTCTGTTGGTGTGCAAATGTGGACAGCAGGTGGGTTTTGTTTGCGTATGTGTGTTTCCGTGTGAGTGTGTATGTGTGTGCGTGTGTGTTTAAGGTGCACCTGAACAAACATCCAACTTCCTCCTCCACTTTACCTCCTCCATCTTTAGGTTTAGTGTTGACACCACATACGTCTTAAGGCGCAGCTTTTAGCAATATGTCATTATCTGTTATTACGCGCAAAGAATGTGCAGTGTGTGTAATTTATATAAATGTGGAATCAATATGTTTCAAATGCTGCACCTCCTAATTGTACCACTGACTAATAAAGTCTTCCTGCGGATTCCAACTATAGAAGAAGAATTACTGAAGCAGTACATTCCGCAGGTAGACAGAAGCTTTTGCCTTAACATGGCCTTAATAGATCCAGAGACACTCGTTGCCTGGGGCTAAGGAGTGCAGGTTGCTTCTGAAAGTGGCTGGACGTCTCTGGTGTCTCTATTTTTGAGGAGGCTAACTGTCAGGGTGGACTAGTCCATTCAGCTCTTGGTGAAACACAATCCCTCAGACTCCTCGGCAGGAAAAGAAAGAGAGGGAGACAGACAGTGGGAGAAAGGGAGAGGTGAGACAGAAGGAGACGGGCCCTACATCTGTTTGCTTGGTCTAGCAGAGACACGATCACATCGGACGCCTGCGGGCTCCGTCTCCGACTCTGCTCCTCTGTTGTTCCAATTTACCCTTGAGAGACATGTTCTGGGAGACGGAGACTCAGGCAGGCACATGCATGCACACACACACACAAACACACAAAGACCACTCCTGCTACATCCTCTCTGTGTTAAAACAGCTGCTGTTAACCAAACCCATCTCTCCCTCTCATTAATGCTATAACTTAATGCCAGTGTGCCTGTCTCTGGCGTTAACGGGACAAATTACAAAGGCCAGCCGCTCAGCAGACACACGCGGACACGCACACGTGCACACACCCGGTAATTAATTGGTTCCAGTGGAGCCGAGATCTAATTTACTATCCCTCCTGCCACATTTTTTCAGATACAGTAAGACGAGTCATCTCAAGGCAGCTTCCTTATGGTTCTCTCCCCATCTGTAGGTTTTTTATGTGTGTTGAAGTATATGTGTGTATGTTTTTGTTTTGTTTTTTCTCTCTGCCAAAGAGCTGGTTGTTGTTGTTTTTCAGGCATATAATTACTGAGCTGTAGGAGTTGGCAGGCTTTTAGGCTTGTTATCTTGCATGTGTTGATAGCAAAATATGTAGGAAGATTGATTATAGTACACTTATAGTACACCCCCCCTCGCCCCCGCCTCCCTTTGGCGTTGACCAATGGGGACTTTTGTCAGTGAAGGACCGGATCTGAAAAGAAACACTGTGATAAAATGTGTTTTCTTTAGCTTTTCATGCCGGTTGAACACAAAGTGCTGAACAAACTATGGCTCGCCATAAAGGTCGCAGTAGATGAGGCGCACTAGGTAAGAAAGTAATCAACACCTTTAGTAAAGTTCAAGTTTAAAAAAAACACATTAAAGGAGAAACTTCAAAATTACAAACTCTTTCCTCAGTGTTATTTCTATAGAACTTTACGTAGAACACAGTTGATGCGAATTGTTTAATCCAACTATTACACTATATTCTGCAGCTTTAAAGCAGCTGGTGTGTAAATAGTACCATAGTAAAATGTATAACATTTAGTTTAACTCTGAATGTAGTCGCGTACAACATGCATTTACAATTATCCTGGAATGTGGTAAGTAAATGTACATGTCTAATTTTCCACCTCTGCTGCAGAAGATCCAACACCTTGTAGAGCTGAAATCTCTATACATTTATGTCGAGTATAACCAAAGAGGCTTGACCTCCCCTGCAGTGGATTATATCTGTAAGAGATTTCATCCATCATTCCTGGAGTCATATTCTGTCACTTCTGAAGCTGATATGATTGATTGCGATATTAGTAATTGGATGAATCAAAACTGCGGAACCAAAAAAAAAAAAAAAAAAAAAAGTCTCCACTGACCGATTTCACATTGTCAGCCGAATGAGAGGAATTTACCCTTGGATGACTGTAATTTTCTTTTCATTTGGAGTCTGGTTAGCATCAAGGTTTCATTCTTCTGTGAGGCACGTCTGTGCCCTTTTGGAAGTATAGATCAATGAGCTGGTTAGAAGATGCTCTTGATACTGGCAGAGCAGCGAGTGCCCTCACTTTGCGTCTTCACCTCAGAGGTACAGGAGGCAGGTGCGTTTGTGTGAATGGCAAGTCAGCTTTAGATGTGCGTCTGCGCACAGCTGTAGACAGTGATAGTGTAATTCTGCTCCCAGTGAGACAAGTCGGCTACCCGTTAGCCAAGCATGTAATTAAAGCTTTAAAAATGTCACCATTCCTCAGTGCTGGGCTTTATACCCTTTATCGCTTCAGTCCCAGGTGAGTGTGTATGAGCCTTTATAAGCGCATGAGGTTTTAGTGTTTGTGTTTCCTTCACGTGTGGTGAGTTTTTTCGTTTCAAGTCTCGGGCCAGCTTTGCGCCGCTGCTTTGATCAGGTGTCAGATGACACTTTTCCTCTTGTGTGGATTGGCCCTCCTAATACACCACACGGAGAACAAAAGCTTTTGAAGCGGAAGAAATCTTTGATGCCGATGCATTACCCAGATTCCTCAAACATCCCCAAGGGGGTTGTTTTGATCATCTTCAGGGTGAAAAAAAAAAAAAAAACTTCATCTTATGCTTGCAAATCAGTTCAGGGTTTTGGGGTCTGTGTTAATCTTCAGTTCTGGCTGTTAAGTCAAAGTCATCGATGACTTTGGAACTGAAGTAGTAACTTTGTATAAGGAGGCTGGCAGAAAGCTAGTGCCTGCTTTCCTGTCAGAAAGGTAGCTTTGTAGTACCTTGCTGAGGTTGTTATGGAAATATCATCTCTCAGTGAGATGTAGTTTTTGGGGACATTGGTGACAAACTCTTAGTTCCTTCTTGGAGATTTAAGCCACTCCAGCGCTTCAAGGTTGTTGTGACAACTTACTCCCTGTGAACAGCGCTTTTTTTTTTTTTTTGACACTGAGAGCAGCTCAGCAGTCGCCCGAGGGTCTGGGCTATGTGTCAGAGCTGCTGTCTCAACAGCTGATCAGTGCCTGGGTCAGCCACAGGATTTTTTTTTTTTTTTTTTTTTTTCCTCACAAGCTGACAATTTGTTATACAGACATCTCTCAGCAGCCGCAATAGCAGCCTGGCTGTAGAGGTAGTGATGGAGCCTATGGAGTAATGTTAATTGGCACTGAGAAGGAGAGTATGTTCTGTCCATAGATCCTGATGAACTGTTTCATTCCCCTGTCTGAACTGCACATTTGTTTATATTTTGAGATCCTTCAACTTAAAAGGAAAAATTCAACATTTTTGGAAGTAATTATTGCCTTGCTCGTAGAGAATTAGATGAGAAGATTGATGCTAGTCTCATGTGTCAATATAAAGCTTTTGCCACCCGACGGCAACTTAGCATAAAGACTGGAAACAGGGGAGGATAAGCCAGCCAACGAAATCAGCACCTGAATGAAGCCTAACAATTAACACATTTTGTCTCATTTGCATGTAAAAATGCTGAAATGAGAGTTTACATGGGGCTAAGTGTCGGACATGTCTCTCAAATTTCTTGTTCGGGAATAATAACTTCCTGGAGACATTTACACCCTGTAAAACAGTGCTTTGCCATTTTTACACTTTTTGTACTGTTAAACCAATTAAATGTGTGTTCTATGTGTTATTTTGTGAGCTTTAGAGGAAAAAGAATTTTTTTTATACCCACACATATTTGCTCAGTATATTTGACAAAATTATTTAAGCCGTTTCACTAATCGACATTTTTTTCTTCAAAGGAATAGTTAAATTTCTTGCTGAGAGTTAGATGAGCAGATCGATACCAGCTTAGCCTGATTTGTGAAGATGACAGTTTGTGCTTTTCATGTGTTAATTAGGGCATAATTCAAAATGCTATGCCGGGTAACGTTACCTCCCTTGCTAGCTTAGCCACAAATGTGAGAAAAAGTTTCTGCTTCCACACCATATAACATCCTCTGGACTCCGCCATGTTTCAGTTGTTGGTGTTGTTGCCTTGGCAACGCACATCCATGAAACTCTGGAGGAGCGTCGAAGGGAGGGGTGTATTTGTTTTGCTGTTGAGTTCAAATATCAACAGTCTTTCTGCAGAATTGCTTACTCCTCCTCCAAGTCACAGGTCATATTGAACTACCTCCAGCAATCATGGAAGGAGGAAGTCTGGGCCAGGTCATGCTGGTAATTGCTGTCTAGTGGCGTGTGAGAACTTTTCAAGCAGACGTTTCTCTCTTTTCAGGCATGACATCACTTTTTTTCCTGCTGCATATTGCATGTTGTCGAAGCCTTCCCCTCGTCTGGAGTTTTGTTGTGTAGACGCAGACCGCATTCAGGCACGTGGTAATGCATCGGCGCGAGTGCTGGAGGATAAGCGAGTTGAGTATAAATAACAGCAGTATTTGGGAACCTCTGGAGAGATAGGGTGGGACTTGGATGAAATTGCTGGGTGTGTTTTTGAGCAAGACAGCTTACAGAGACAGTGTGTGTGTTTCTGTGGCTCAACGAGTGTCTGTAAATGTGTGTGATGTACTGTACGTCCCTGATTTAACTGGGCCAAAGCTATGGTTGTGGTCAGACCAGTCATCAGGGCTGGTCAAAAAAAAAAAAAGCCAACTCCCCTTCCACCTCAGTACAATACACAGCTTTTGGTGTGTTTTAAGATTCAGTGTATTTTTCAGCCTTTACAGAAAAATAGAAAAAACAAATACCAGATGTATAGGTGTGTACGACCATTACTCAGGAGCAGAGGAGGGTGACATTATCTTAAATTGACCCTGAGACTACCTGCTGTAAAAAGTCTCAAGAGAACTTAATAGAAACAAACTTTGAACTAAGTTGAAGGCCTGCGATGTTTCAGCCTGCCACCAGAGAAACTCTCTGCTTTTCCCCGGTGGCTGTGCTCCATCAGCTGCATCCATTCTTCATACACAGCAAATCACACCTTTCTGTTTTCCAAATCTTCCCAAACCCAACAACAGATTGGAATCTTGGAGCATCATTCTAACGGGGGAAACCTGATCCGCCGTTTGTTCGATTTGATGTTTATTCCAATTTAGAGTTGTTTGTGGAACAGATTGAAAAATTCAGACTGAGGCAGATTGCGTGCAAGATTTAGCATTACACTAAAGAAATATGCATGTGCAAACAGATACAAGAATGGAAAACTTGTATGTCCCAAGAGTCAGTTTTTCAGTCAAGCTGAGGAAGAAAAAAAAATTCTTGGTTTTAGCATTGTGATAAAAAAAAAAAGCAGCATTTTTCAAAATGCCAAAACAACAACGATCTATAACATTTCTGGAGTCATTTTAGGTATCCTTGCACCCCGACAGCCTTGTAGAGACAGCCTTGTAGACCCTTTTGCATTCAAGGAATGTGTCATTACTCCTTCGTTTGCACGTTGCTGCAACTGCTATGCTGCTTTCAAACCGCTGTGGGGGGAGAAAAAAAAGTGCAAAATTTAACAAGTCGCAAGATTAATTTTCGCGAGGATGGATGTGGCCCAGGGTGAGAATTTCAAGGAGATCCAAGGAATCCTCTAAACAAAAGACTTTTTTTTCTTCAGTGGCTTATGAGTTATTAGCCAGAAATGCAAAATCTCTCACTCTATTCCTGGGCCTATCTCCGCACTATTGGTGGCACTTTTTTTAAAAATAGGTTATGGGTTATAAGTTTGATTTTTTTTTTTTTTTTTTTTTTTTTTACCATGTGTAGTATTTCAGATATGGAAAGAGAAAAAGTGAGATGTCCATACTTTTTATTGATCCTTACTGGATACCTTAGCAATTTGTGCAAAGCCTGATGTAAATACAATGCTGGATCACTACTAAATTGCATAGCACAGGTGTTCTAAATGCGGCCTTTGACTTGATGCGCTTTTTGCGTATACCCTTTCAATATTGGGACTATATATGTGATGAAACAGTTCAGGATTCTTATAGCAAAGTTATATATATATATAAAATCTAGGAAATAAAATGCAATAACATGCTTGAATAGGCCCAAATGTGTGTCTATTTTTTGTCTCATATGCACACAAGTAGGATGATTTATTCAGTCCAGCTGCAGAGAAACTTTGGTATGGAATAAGGAAGCTGGAGTGTGAAATGCATTCTGGGCAGTACACTGTGTATGTGTGTGTGTGTGTGTGTGTGTGTGAAACTGCACATGTGCACATTTGATTTGCGCTTCAAAAGCCACACTGTGCTCCACAGATAAGGGTTTGAAACAAACAAACCATCTGATCCAAGTTTGCTCTTCAGCTCCCAGTCTTGGAGAGACATGAACATTTCCTCGCACAAAATTAATCTGCCCCGCTGATCTGGGGGTCGCCGAGCGGAAAGGGCCCTGCTGCGCGGCATTGAGCCTTTGATGGCGATATCATCACTCCGTCATTCTCTCTGTCATCCTCCACTGAGTCCAAGAGACACCCAGCGGACTGAGGTGGATTCAAAGCATAAACAGTGAGGGAAAAGGTCAACGAAAGGTGGAGACAGAAAGGGGTGAGGGACAGACATGATAGAAATTTGAAAAATCCGACAGATGGCTGTTAAAAAAAAAGCCTTATTACAGCCAGAAAAGGAGAAAAGTCAGTCAGCTGGCCACATGGTCTGTCACTCAAGTTGTGTTTTACGCAGCAGTCATTCACTGAGTCGGGCGTCTCATGAGTCTCTTTGTCAGTCAGTCACATAGATAACTTGTCATTCATTCTGCCAGCCTGACACCAAGTCGATTCGTTGGTCACTCCGTCAGTGAATCAGTTGTTCATTTGGCCACTCAGTCAGCCATTTGGTAAGTTGTGGTTAGACATTTGTCGCTGGATGATCGTTTGTTGGGTCAATCATCATTTTATTCTTTCGTCAATCAGTAATTTAGCTCAGTCGCGAACTCATCAGTCAGTGTGGCATTCAGAAAATGTTTTCGCTCTCCTTTTCTGACAGACCGACGGCAAAGTAAAAAGCAAACATCTCTGTCGTTTCTGTGTGTGCTTTGGTCTAAACGCAAGGAGCCAAAATCACAAATACCAATTGGCAGACAAAGACACAGAACAACAAACAAAAACTGGCAATAACCCGCCTGATAGGCAGTGATAAACAGGCAAACACCCAGTCAATCGCATCCAAGCGTTCTGCCTCACAAGCACACAGCTATATAAGGCAGTTCAGTAGCGTCTTTGTGTGCTGTGGTCTAAAGCAAAGTCTGGGCTGATTTTACTGGTGTGTGTCGTGTCTGGCCAGAGAGAGAGAGAGAGAGAGAGAGAGAGACAGAGAAGCATCTCTCAGCACTGTGGTGTGACCCCGATCTCACACTCCCCTGACGGTGTTTGGACAGATGGATCATCACTGCACCACTCACATTTGACAAACGTGTTTATATGTGAGCGTGTATGCATGCATGTGTCAGTGTGACAGATACAAAGCCAGCGTTCAGATGGGAGTCCATTCATTATGTGTAGCGTAATTTAACCATCATGAAGTCCCCCCTCAGACAAAATCAATACCGGTGTTAATATGATCCTCTCTCCGCTCGTTACTGCAGGAAGACTTCAATTGATTAGTCAGCTGACACCTCAGCTCCCAAAAGATGCAAAGGAGTGTGTGTGTGTGTGTGTGTGTGTGTTTGTGTGTGTGTGTGTGTGTGTGTGTGTGTGTGTGTGTGTGTTTAACTGTTTCTGTAATGGCTAAAAGATGACAATACATATTTGTGTTAAAACTTTAAAAGATGATTTTTTTTTGTATTTACAGTCATCACGAACATTAAAACCTGTAAAATCAGTGTTAATGTCGTGGCTGAATGTGAGTGTATATATATATATATATATATATATACACATATATTTATACGTGTGTGTGTGCACAGTCAGTACACCTCTATTTGTTTTCTCCTATTGTTCCGAAATGCTTCTTGTGGTGTCACACAATGCTTTGTTTTCTGAGTCATCAAGTGCCCCCATAAATGTTCAATGGGGCTGAGGTCCATGACAGTCAGGACTCCTTGGTCTTCTTTGGTGTTTAAGTAGTTCTTGCAAAAACTTTGAGGTGTTTTTGGGGTCATTATCCTGTTGCAGTGTTCAGATACAAACCAGAGTGCACAGCAGGTCTCTGAAGAATGGAACTTTACTTCTGCTCGGTCAGAGTGTTGTCAATTCGATGCAGGTCCAACTCCATAGGAGGCAGAACACCCCGAGACCTGAATATTCCAACCACCATGTTTCACTGTGAGGTTGATAAACGTATCATCTTCTCTCCTGTTCCTGTCCTTACATACACTCGTCTATTACTGCCATAAATCTCAAACTTGGAATCATTAATAAATAGGACCTTTTTTTTTTTTCCCCCACAGTCATCCACTGTGAAATGCTGGTAATTCTTTGGCCATCCCAAGTGTTTGGCTTCTCCTGAGAAGTGGTTTAGAAACTACTACTACTCATCCTGAGACCACACAACGAGACAGCCTTCTGTCGACAACACTTTTTCTTATTGGAGTCTTGCGTTCTTTATTTAGCAAATTCGGTATCTGTGATGAAGTTGTTTTTCTCTCTCTCAGGGAACTGAGCTTGACGTATTGATCTTCTGATGGTGTGGTCACATTTGGTCTGTCCGATCGTGCTTTGGATGCAACTGATCCAGTTTCTGCAAAGCGTTTTAGAGTTCTGTGCACTGCTGTATGCTCTGTATATTGATTATGGTCTGTGTGTTTTATAAAAATCAGGAAAAAAAGACATCAGAGCTCATAACTGGCTTGCATATTGTGTTATACTCCATTATCTGCTCTATACATGCAATTCAAATGACAACATCGTTTACCCCATGTTTAGTTTTTGTGTGGCTTGAGTTCCCTCTGCTCCGTGCCCTGAATGTACTCGGGTGTTATCCATCACCTGGTCCCTAGGTGATTTTAGTGTGTGTGTGTGTGCTGTTAATGCACCAGGACTGTATGGGTGTTTTTGTGTGTCCATATTTGTAGAGGTGTGAGAAAGACAGAGGAGCAGGAAGAGCAGCAGGAGGAGGAGGAGGAGGAGGAGGAGGAGGAGGAGGTGGTGGTGGCTGTGAAGGCTTGTACTAATGCCCTGGAAATGATTTAGAGTTTAGACCACCGAACAGCACAGAAAGCTCTTCCAGTTCTCTCCCACAGGACCAGTCAATGGCTTGTGGTGAGTTAAAGAGAAAATAGGATCCACCAGAGATCAGTTCAGGGGAAACGAAACAACCGTTCAGATGGGCCGGTTTTAAATCAAGTCAATGGCTGTCTGTTGCTTACATTAAAAGGCATGATGCAAAGCCATGTGTGGCCGTAAATCAGGTTATCTGTGGGTCTTTAAAGTGACATATGCATTTTTTTTTTTTTTTTTAGATTTATGGCTTATAAATATTTACAGTATCTTCGATTTTAGAGGTCTTAATTGTTTCATTGTGTAGTGACAGGTTTTCATTAGGGTTCATTTTCATGCAAATATAGAAATCATTTTGAGATTTTATTCAATCCAGATGTAGAAAAAAAGGCAAACACTACCAGGGTTCACTTGCAATTTGACTCTGACATTAAATATGCAAATTAGTATGTTTTGTTTTCACTCTTGCTTCCAAAAGAATTAAAACCGAAATTAAATTAGATTGTAAAATGATCTTTTTGGACATAATTTACATTCCTTCATTAGTCTCAGTGATCAATTATGCTATTTTAGAAAATTTGGTGTATTTATTCTGTGGATAAATTAAAGGTACCTAGCTTTAGTTTTTGACCATTAGTAATGAGCAGCATTTTTATGAGTGGGCCCCTGTTTTGCTTGTGTCACGCACGAGGATGCACGTACACATTCCTGCTGCCAGGAAGGAAAGAAATGTAGGAAGAAGATGACGACCAGATAGCAAACATTGATGCAAACATTGCAACGTTTATTTAACCTCAAGGATACAAGGTGCTTTGGTGAGAAACACTTAATATAAACGCAACTTTTGTTTCTTTACTAGAAAACTCCACAGGATGCTTTTAACTTTAAATTCAACCACAAATGAAAGATCTTCTCTTAAAATCCCTCTGAAGCAGGAGAATGCATGAGTGATTCAAACCGGTAATAATAAGAAATGGTTATACAGTAGCTTGAATTAGCAGTATATAATTGTACATATACAAGATGGTGCGACTTTGTTTTCTGAATATGCACACGTGTGTGGAGGCTTGTACGAGCTGACAGGAGGTCGTGAGCAGAGCAGTAACAGAGGGAGCAAGGTCAACAAAGAGCGCTCAACTGGCTGGCCCCGGCTCATGCTACTGTCAGATAACCCTCTGCTTTTGTGTGTGTGTGTGTGTGTGTGTGGGTCTGTGTGAATACCACAGCCCTTTTAAAATCTCTCACACACACACACACTGTAAAAACATCAATAATTTCATTTCCTATGTCAGGTTCACCTCTGTTCCCAGCATGACTGCAGACATAAAAGTTTATAAGACTTTATGAAAACTGACAGGAAGAATGTCGTAGGTAACAGACTACCTGGGGAAAATGACTCACTTGCTTTCCGCTGCAACAGGTAAAATGGCTATTTGGTGGGTAGGGGAAAAATTGTTAAGGAAACTAGAAGACAAAGAAAAGTGACATGTAACACGTCAGAGCGACTAAAGCGAAAATGCGAAAGAGCATACAAGCTGACGTGCGAACCGTCAAGACGAAAGGGAAAAGGAACAGAGAGCTGGCAGCTGGCAGTGGCTGTCACTCGCTTTCTCTGCTGTGGATGACAGGTGTTTTACATTACTCTGTAGGTGAAGGGAAACCACATAGCCCACTGCCTGTGCATTTATACATTGGGCTTTGAGTGAAGTCCATGAAGGCCCAAGGTCGTGAAGTTTATTCATGCACACCAAAGGCAGAGTAAACTTTCTATTCCAGGTGCCTTATGTTCTACTCCAGAGCCACTCCAAGCTCTCTAAAAGAGGATTTATACTTCAGAGAGAAGTGGGGTGGAGGTTTGTCTGAGCAGAGCAAATGTCCACCACTTCTTTTGTAGCTCAGTTTGTCTTTTTTTTTTCTCCCACTGTGCAGAGTTTTCCATATTTTGATGTCTCCCCACGCCAAATGCGGTATTAATAGTTTTTGCTTATTTGCAACCCTAACATTCACGCTAAATCAACTCTGTCGTGGAGGGACGATTGTTCTGTTCTTGCTCTACAAAACACAATTTTTTCCACTGAGTGGACAAAAGATGAAAAGCTCATTTCACATGCAATAAAATAATAAGAATGCTCCACGGATTCAGCCACAGAATACGTTTTTCAGATATGAAAACACTTTAGCAAAGCAAAATTGCCATTACCAGCCTTTTACAGCTAAGTTCTTCAGAATCCGTACCACACATGCTGCTTGTAATGTGGTATTCACACAGGGAGGCTTATTCTTCTGTTGTGCACAGCGTGAATCATTCCTGCTAATAGCATGACATAAATGATTAAAAAGGAATGATGTCGCTGGTCTAGACTGCTCATCAATTCACCCCCACAAAAAAAAAAAAAAAAACGACTCATGAACAATTGAGTTGTGCAAACGTCTTTGTTTTTCTTGCAGCAAATGACTTATTTTGGAGGGGGGGGGGGTGAATCTGCCCTAAGTATTATATAATAACATCCAACAATTTGTGAATAAAAACATATCAGATTTACAGCAGCTATAGGATTTAATTGACCGACAAGGAGTGCAGTGCAGTGGGGCTGCACGCACACTGCACATCAGTCACCCATCAAGAAATAAACTTTTAATAATGAAGAACACATGAATGCACAAAGCACACATGCAACAGTTGCTACCCTTAAGCATTAAATACAACAAAGCTCCTCTGCAGTGGGAAGACATGCTCAGTGGCACGTAATCTCAGATATTAGAGAATACACACACACACACACACAGTCATTAAGTGTTTGAGGTACAGCAGAGCCATGTGTGATTCACGCAGCAGGTCTCAAGAGGTGAGAGGTGTGAGGTCTCTGGGTGCCTGCGAGGAGCACACATGCTGCTGTTGCTCAGCAAACCCCCCCCCCCCCATCCTGTCACACCCTCTCTTCTTTGCACCTCTCTCCCTCGTTCTCTTTTGTAAGGATTTATTTTTGCTGCTTTTCATCTCCCGGCGTGAATGCTTTGAGATTGTACAGAGGTGCTATGATGTATCAAGCTTTTCTGCACTTGGATTAAATCAAATGTGAAATTAGCCTTTGTTTAAACCCAAATCTGTCTCTTTCTCTTTCCATCTCTCCAGCTGTTTCTTTCCAATGCTCTTGGCCCCTGAGGCCTGAGGAGAAGTGAGCCGAGCTCAGGCCCCCATGGGACGCCCTGTTACCCAGCATGCACTGCTGTTACTGCAGTGCATGCTGGTCCTGTGGCCTGCAGGCGTGGTCAGCCGGAGAGGGCCAGTGCTGCTGCCTGAATCACCCTGTCACAAGACAGAGCACCCACTCATCCCACACTCAGGTAAGTGTTCAAACAAATACACACACACACACACACACCAGGGTGAGCTCACAGATACAGCTCATTAAGTTTTTATTTCCCTCCACAGTTATGTGAAACTTTTCTGTATGATGTATGTAGTTATTTATATCCTTTAATTTTACATCCATTCCTCCCTCCTTCTCTCTAACCTTAATCATGCTCTTTCTTCCATCAACATCTACCTCCACGAGATTAGATTTGTAGACCATATATGGAAAGTTTCTGGACCGTTTCATCAGGACATTTTACTGTTGCAAGGAAACATAAACACTCTTGGTCGTACACATGTAGTCAATTCTTAGTTGCAAGCACACTGATGACCAAAAAAAGAAAGTACTGAAGTAAAGAACGTTGACGTTTTTATAGGGTCGCTTGTTAGCAGAAAGATGCTTTTCTGATCGTTAAATGCAATAACCTCCAGGAATGGCTTCAGACTGGAATGTTGGGATTGCATGTTGTTGTGTGTGCAAAATGAAAATGATTATTATTTTGTAGAAAGTCACAAAGGTAACGACCTGAACCTGAAAACAATGAGCTTAAACCTTTGATTACAATATAGACATTAGGCAGGCAGACTTTTTTATATTTCACATAAGGTGAGGTTAATGTGAATTAGCTGTTTGCTAAATGTAGAAGACTACACCACTACACTGTAGAAGACTTTTATTGGCCTTTCCAAAACCAAGAACGCAAGCAATTATGTAAGGAATGGATTAAGCAATGTTAATATGCTCTTATGTAAGATGCTATCATGTCTGGATAACCGTTAAGTAAACCTACTACCCATGGTAGTAACTAGCTCTTACTACTGTGGCCTGAAAGTTTGCTTCAGTCTTTCAGCCCAATATCATGTCTGTAGTCAACAAGTGCATATTCAAGACTACTTTCATAAAATTCAGCCAGAAACAAAAAATTTTCAAACAGCTTAATACTGGATTAATTAGGTACAACTATGACTAAACAAATTTTGCCAGAAATTTGCCGTTTCAGCCTGGAAAAATGATGGTTGTTGACTAGAAATGAGCAGCCTGCTTTTGTCTACCTCTGTCTGAAATCAAGTTTCCATTGTTAAAAAAAAAAAAAAAACTTAGAATTTCAAGTGGTGTATTTTCCCCTATTATCACTGTAAACTTCAAATGTGCTGTGTGACAATGGGAAGATTGACAGGCATAGCAACAGTAACATAGCAAATGATCAGTTGTGGAGTTCTGTGGTTACTTCTTTATTGGAAAAAAAAAATTATATGAAAACTTTTCCCTTCCTTTGTTTTTTTTTTCTCTCCACTTTGTTCCTCAAGACAAAAAGCAGACACAACCTCCCTCGTATGCCTTTACTACATGGCTCTGCAGTTTCAAGCTACAGTATATTCAGCGTCAGGTTTCATTGTCCTTACCCTCTATCTTGCATTGCTATTGAGCAACTAAACTGTAATGAAATGCTGTGAAGTTTGGTCGAGAGAAATTATCAATAATGATCAATGCGGTTCTGTCTTCCCACTGCGAAGAAGCAAAATATCATTGAGCTGTTTTCAGTCCAGCAGAGCCCCAGTCAGATAATCACATTGCATTCTGTCTGGGACAAAATTAACGGGAGGACCCAAGGTTGCTGCATGTGTACAAAGGTCCATGTGCACGCCAAAACTCATCTTCAGCATATCTGCACAGCACAGACAGAAGCACTCTTCCACTACAACGCTCATCCTTCTTCCCAGTCTTTGTCACTTCATTGTTAGCTAAGGTGACACTCTTCCCTCTGCGCCAATTGAGTGCAGTGATGATGACTAACTACCCAGCTAACGCGGCACGTTCCTGCCTTGTGCTTTCTGCGCGAGGGGGAGGTGGATCACCCACCAGCCCGTGGGTCAGCTGTGGTCAATGCATTTGTGTTCTCTAATGTACCAGAATGGCCCATTAAGCCCCAGTGGCTTAATGCTTTGGTTGAAATATAGGAGCATTAATAAAGCGGGTCGACATTTCAGTAAGCAATCAGACATGGTTCACGAACACAAAGGCTACTGTACTGGAGAAGAGAAAAGAAAGACAGAGGAACTCAGAAGCTTCACTTGTCTGCGGCTCGGTGTCTTTGGTCTGAGTGATCAGCTGTGAAGATACAGTGGTTTCTTACTACTGTAGAGAGGTGGATAAGAGTTCTCTGTAGCTTAAATGGAGAAACATTATTGTAGTTGTAAGGTAAGTACTCTAAATTTTAATGGTGGTGCTTACCGCATTGAAAAGGTCTTCATTAGCGTCTACCTCCAGACGACGTAAAGCTTGAGGGCGCGTTCCGCGTTGAGCTGGTAATTTACATTCTGATTTGACTGTTATTTTCTCCTGTTGCTACTATACAGACACATGACAAAGTAGTTCATTTCCCAGAGCATGGCTGACACTGTGGGGAGGGAGAAAAGAAAAAAAAGAGGGGGAGGGGGGGGGGGGGGGGGGGGGGGGGGGGGGGGAAAGGGGGGGGGGGGGGGGGGGAGGGGGGGGGGGGGGGGGGGGGGGGGGGGGGGGG
>JBBMJY010000013.1:9559339-9578202 GCA_037833715.1 Toxotes lorentzi
GGGGTGGTGAGTTGAATTTTGGTTTGGATGTTGTTTTTTCCTGTTGTTAATGGAAAAAAACATGAAAAAAGGGGTCATTTTCCAGAGCAGGGCTGAAACTGTGGGCACCCCCCCCCCCCCCCAGACAAAATCAGGACAGCTGCAAATTAGCAGACCCTTTGGATTACTTTATACTGAAGAAAACTTAAAGACGTAATGGTTTGCTATACATTCCTCCACCTGTACCTTCTGTATCTGAGATAATAATATCCTCATGAAGCGTAGGTCACAGTAAATCTAAAAATATGTACATCTTGTCTGCGTGCTAAGATGTTTGATGCAAATTCACCTCACGCAGTATCTTCGCCTCATCTTGTCTCCCCTCTTCACGCCTCCTCTTTCAGACTTCCAGAGCAGTGTGCTTCCATCCATAATTTTTTAATTTTTATTCGACCCATGGTAGCTTGTTAATGTTAGAAACAGGGAAGCACAATGATCAGCTTTTTCTCAATTTAGGTGGCTGAGTGGAGAAGAAAACAACTATGCATTCGTTTCCTGAGGGAAAATAAGCATGATTGGTTGTCTCCTGCAAATTTTGAGTCATGGTGGCTGGCACCTGGATGATATTTCGCAGTTCAAATCACAATGAATTACACCCTGTTGCGCCTTCAGTGTTCTTTTTTGTGCCCTTTTGGGAGGTCACATGGTAAATCAGAGGCAGTCAACTCAGTGACACATGTATGAGTTCAAACTATAAAAAGGTGGAACTGTCACTGATCCAGAAACATGCACAGTATGCATGTACATTTCATTGGCTTGTTAATGTTGTTGACCCGTAAAAGTTTCTCACAAGCTTGTTGACTCTCTAAACATCAGCTGTGTTGCCATGGTTGTGAAGCTCTAAAGCACTGCAGGCTTAGCATGACTCGTTGTTTTCCTGCTGTCATGTGAGGATGGAAAGTTTCCTTCCAACACAAGTTTTATCATTAAACTTTATTTACTTCGTTGCGTCCTAATCTTCTCTCACCTTGTGCAAGAATCAGCACCTTTGCAGAGCAGCTGCTAATTCCCATGGTCTCATGAAGAGTCTTTTGCTCAGTTTTAATAACTTTTCTTTTTAGGCCTGTGCGGTTCAAACACATCTCATTGTTCTGAGTTGCACAGTATTCAGAGCTTTTTCAGAGACTGCCAAATTATAGCCCTCGCTTTTTTTTCTTTTTGCAACAAACGCAAAAAAAAAAAGCTATGAGTCATTACAGAATATGCAGTCACCCGTACACATACACACAAACCGCGTGTGAGGGAAGAGAAGCCTCTCGTTAAACCTATTATCATTCTCTTTTGTGAGTCATTCTGCTCCATGTAATGTAGTGTAATCCCTGGTTGTTGAGAATGTGAATGTCATCTTCAGCTGAGCTGGGAGAACTACAAACCCATTAGATATACCCTTGTGGATCAGAACAACCCAACACTCCCACTCCACTCAGGGCAAACCTTATCCTTTTGGACATACACAGACATGCATTTAGAGTTCTGGTTTGAGTCTTGCAGCTTGTGCCCAACTGTACAGTTGTTTAAAGGTATAGTTTCATATTTTGGGAAACACACTTATTCAATTTCATGCCAAAAGTTAAATGAGAAGATTGTCCGTCCTCTAAATATAAAATTACAGCAAGCAGTCGGTTAGTCTAGCTTATTATAAAGACTGGGAGCAGGGGTGGAAAAGCTGGCCAGGTTCTATCCAAAGGTAAGAAAGAAAAATCTCTTTAAGTAAGGTCAAGGTTGGGGTTGACAGTAGGGTGAAGGGTATTTGGAAGTAAAGGACTGCTATTCTGCTTTGCTTTAGTTGCTCATGCTATTGGATCTGCAGCTACTCTACTGAGGTTGTTCCACTCACAGGCACAGCTGTCCTGGTAATAAAGGAGTTAAACAATACAGAGCCCAGAGAGTGGTTGTGACCCGTCATGAGAAGCCAAGGTCACGGTCTGACTGAGAGAGTTCCAGTGACAGTGTTTCTTTCCCTCTGTGTGATTGTGGCCTGACTGTGGAAGGGTGTGCCCCACATGGGTCTGACCCCACAAGGGATGGTGGTTTTCTGACTTGGCACAACACTTGGCTGACAGAACTGCTACTGTGGTGCGAGGATGCTATAGTCTAAAGACTGCTTTCTGCTTTGTATGGCGGTTTTAGAAATGTAGGGTTACAGAAAGAAAGTACACTGTACAGTTCAGCAGCAATGCTCCAAATGATCACCCAAAAGGTACACTCGCTACGCTTTCACGAAAACAAACAGGTCTGAATATAGCTTCAGCAGAGGTCCAATGTAAATGACATACATTTACATTGGATACATTGGATTATTTTTGGAGGGTTGTTGAAAGACTTTATCCCCATTTTTAGAGCATATGCTTTAGCAAAAGAATTTGCAGTGTTACTGTAGCTCAAAGCCCATGAGATATACTGTATTAATAAAGTGTTGCATTTAACAAGTGTTCCTGTGTGTAGGCTTGAAGGCTCTTAAAGGTTATAAACTGTGGTGTAAACAATGCCTTTGCAAGCCACACCGAGGGCTGTGTCTCTGAGGAGTGGAACCGGCAGACTTGTTTTACAGCCACAGACCGAACTCGGCTTTTATCATCCCTGAATGGCTAACACATCGTTAGAGAGAGGAGACTGAAAGAGATCTACTAATTGGTCAGTTTGGGGAGGATTCTTTTAAATTTAAAGGCATGAACTTTGTTCTATTCACATCCAAGGTTAGCTATGTTCGGCTGTCAAGCTGCCAGTGGAATAAAGAAGGGCATGTCCATATTTTTGGATAGGATTTCCTTACATATATATTTTCAAGCTGTAGTAGTTTCAAGTTGTTCAAATGTTGTTTCTTCTCCTGCACCCCTACAACTAAAGGACTCCACTCCTAAAGACACAGATTTAAATATTTTATTGCACACTTATTTGTGGCTTCACTGTGGTTTGTTTTGCATAATTCACTTGTTGCCCCGGGGCCACAGCCCAGCCACGGTATTTTGAGTTGAAGGACTTCTAGCTGTAAAATATGCTTATTTTTCCTGATTCAGATAACAGAGTCGCGCGCAAAGGTCTTAAATGACCTTGCCTTTGTCTTTAGGCTTTCTCAGACTCAGCAGGTGTTTGTTTTCCGACTGCTCGGTGCAAATCGTTTCCTCGCATCAACTAAACCAAATAGTTGCCATTCTTCTGCTACCCATTACCACAGGGCAGCATTTAGAATGAATTGGCTCTTCATTTATGTGAGCGCCTACTGCCACCCTCTATTTACACCACTCACAGAAAAGCCATTCATGTTTCGGAATTGGTTCCACATGTTGCCATTGTTGCCGGCCTGGCAGTGCTGTAGAGCAGTAACTTTGAACGCTGGCAGACTGAGGACTGGTGTGGCCTCTGATGCTGAGTGTAAATATTTATATATCCTGTCATTTTGTCTTTGTGTCAACTACGCCGTGTCAGAGCGGGGAATAACAAACGGGATGTGAGTGATGGGTTGTTCCATTTTGGGGAGGAGGGAGACAGGGGTTAAGGGGATAAGATGGGACCAAGAAGAGGGGGAAGGGGTATATATACACATATAAATATATATACATATATATATTTGTGTGTGTGTGTGTGTGTGTGTGTGTTATAGTTTCATCTTGGCACAGAGCTCTGGCTCCGCTCTAAATTTTCATCCCAATCCATGTGTGTGTGAGAGTGTCTGTATGTGTGATTACGCCTTCGTGTCATCCCCAGCCAGTCTCCTGATTCAGGCAGCTGCTGCACAAGCGTGGCTGTGATGTGATTACATTACCACATGCATTTAAAGTGTAGCTAATATGAACACATGTAACATGCACAGCAGAGCTGTAATCTAGGAAGTGAGATAGGGCATAGGATTTGGGGTTTTTTTTTTGTTTTTTTGGAGGATATTTATTTGCTCGGGGTTGTCGTACTGTTTCCTTTTCTGCTAGTTTTTAACGATAAGGGTGATTTGTTGGCTCTATATGGGATCATAAAAACCTCCCTGGGCGCTCTTAAAATTAGCTATTACAACCCATCCAAAAACAAGTGAATATCACAAGATAGATCAGAGTTCAGAGCACTGTGATTAGTCTCTGTGGTGAAGCTGACCCAGTATGTTGCAGTATTGTTTTTAAGTGTTCCACAGTTCTTCCATATATATATATATAGCTCTGCACAACCTTGGGAAGGCCCAACCATGCTGGTTATGAGTGTTTATGAATAGTCCTTGGTCTTGTCACACACAAAAGGCCATAAATCCTTCGAGTGCTGTTGTGTTCAATTAGAACCTCTTGGCCCCCTTTTGCACACTCCAACCAAAATCCTCTCTTTCTGTCTCGCACACGCACACAATCCATCACCCCTTTAGCGAGCCTCCCCTGGTGAGTCAGGGAGATTTATGGGCAGGAGCTGGGTTCGTCAAGTGCCGTCTTCCCCCTGGGGGTGTCACAGCTACATTTGTATGCCAGGGATCTTCTCGATGGCGTAAAAAACAAGCCCAGTGGAGCCCAAGGATTGGCACATCCAAAACTTTGCGCATCCCTCCAGAGTAAGCAGAGCGGCAGCCATAAAGCAGAATGAAATCTTTCGGGTGAAGCTGGTTGCAATCTCCCTGATATTTATTTCTCAGCTTCTAATGAAAATGTATTAGCACTGTGAAACCTGGAGTCAGACGCGGGATGCTTTCTCATCTTGTAGTTGTACTCGTCACTGGAGACTTGAAAGAAAACAAGGGAAAACGTCTTTGCATACAATGGTACTGTCTTGCAGCAGATGATATTGTTTTGTTAGGAGAGCCAGAGTTTGGTCCCACTGCGTGAGCCGGAGGAGGCAGATGTTGTGCGGAAGCTCCCATTTTCTTGCTCTGTTTGTCTTCGTTTTGAATCGCTCTGAAATCCCACGTTTGTCACAGAAACCCGAAGCACTTGCTTTTGATGCAGTCAAGGGAGAACGTGCTTTCATTTGAAACGCTGTCTGACAGGTGTGCCTGAAGAAGCAGATAATGCTTTTCGAGGAGGATATTCAAGCTGTCCTCTCCCTCTGTTCCGGCCCTGATGAAAGGCTTCCTGGTAACTTAAAAAAGTCCCTTTGATATTTTGAGTCTGGAAATAGCTCACAGATGTAGTCATGAATGATTATAAAACATTGTAGCAACCATTGCTAAAAGCTCAGCCTTGATGGAGTTCTGGCATCATGCTCAAAAACACTAATTTATCTGGAGAAAATGCCCCATATATCATAGCGTAATCCAACCTGTGTATACAGTATTACTGGGATAAGTTATTATGACCATGAATCGGGCATGTGACAAGTTATGGAGCACACCCTCGACTAAAACTATCAGGTAACCAGGCGGTAGACAGGCTGTCCTCATCACTCTGCAACCACCCAGGGCCTGAGATTCGATTGGTCAGAGGTTAATGGGTTGGGCGCCATGAGAACAGGCATGTTGTGGATAAGATGTCACTGTCTGTCTGGGATATCTCTCTCTCTCTCTCGCTCTCTCTCTTTTTATGTGTGTATGTTTAAGTTTGCCACACCATTCTGGAGGAGACAAGGTCATTTTCCATAAGGTCTTCATGGTTCATGCAGAGTATACATTTCTGTGAAAGCACTCAATCAACAGTAGTATTTAATGGTATTTAGAAATCAAAGGACTTCTGACCCACTCAGTCAGAAGACATCTAAATTTCACTATTTTGTAAACTTTTCCACTTATGAATAGGGGTCTTGGGTCTGGTCTCATGGGTTTTAAGACAAAGAGCCTGAGAACCACTAATGTCTGAGTACTCTGATCCATGCAAAATTATTTTTTGAACAAGTGACCTTATCAGCCAAGGACAGCTCTAAGCCTTTTTCTTCTTTACTCAGTCTCCTCTTCATTTCCCTCAGTAGGAAGGCCCTGCTAAGCCTTTGACCTTACAAATTTTGGAAGGCACTGTGATAACAAAATATGCTAAACTTTGTCATACACTGGCAAAAGCACGGAAATATAATGATCTATAACTATGGATAATGCAGAAGGAAATTATTGTTTTTGTTTATTTGTTTATTCACCTTAGAACCAAATACTGTAATAGAGTTGAGTTCAATTCAGTGTTATTTATATAATGATAATAACAATGACATATATAGGTGAAATAATGTTATTAACAATGACAGGAGCAATAATAGCACCAGCGACTAATAACAATGATAATAATGATGATAATGATGAGTGTCGAGTAGTAGTGGCAGATCCAGATCCTGTAGCTCTGGAGTAAGAGATACCTGCAGAATGAGGACATAGAGAAAGAGGACAGAGAGGAAAAAGCACAAACTTACAGGAGAGAGAAGACACAAAGTTAATGACATGCAGCAGTGTGATATAAATGCATGGAGACAGAGAAAGAGACGAAGTGCTCAGTGCATCATGGGAGTTCTTCCAGCAGCCTCGGTCTATAGTATAGTAAGGGATGGTTCAGGGCTCACCTGAGCCAGCCCTAACTATAAGCTTTATCGAAGAGGAAAGTTTTAAGCCTCATCTTAAATGTAGATAGGGCGCCTATCCGCCAGAGCCCAAACTGGGAGCTGGATCCGGAGGAGAGTAGCCTGATAGCTGAAGGCTCTGCCTCTGAGTCTAGTCGTCGAAACTCTGAGAGCCACTAGTAACACTGCAAAGTGTTGTATTGGGATAATAGGGTGCTATGAGGTCAATATAATAACTTCAGATTAGTCTGAATTTAGAAATAGGTCGTCCACAGGCCTTTATGTCTTCAAGACACACCTTACAAAGTTTAACTACCTGATTAGTTTCATTGGTGCTACCATATAGCAGAGGTGTTCAACCTGTTCCTCAAAGGGCCGTGTGGCTGCCGGTTTCTGTTCCAACCAAGCAGCAGCACACCAGACTCGACTCATTTAATCAACTGATCTCAGTCTTCAGACAGTTGACTGGTCAAACTGTGTGCTCTTGATTGGTTGGAACAAAAACCTGCAGCCACACGGCCCTTTGAGGAACAGGTTGAACACCTCTGCATATAGGGTGAAAAGTATTGGTCCTAGCACAAAACCCTCTGGAACTCCATGGCTAACTTTTGCACTTTTGCATTGTTAACATGAACTGGAATCTTGCCGATAAATACTTAAACTAGACTTAAATCGGTTTGCGTCTAGTTTAAGTGAGTTCCTTTAATGCTGAAGACATGTTCCAATCTCTCTAATAAAGCCTTGTGACCCACGGTGTCAAATGCATCGCTAAGTCTATTGTGTGAGGCCATGAGAGGATCATTGGTAGCTTTCACCTGTGCTGTTTCTGGGCTGTGATGTATTCTAAATCCTGACTGAAATTCTTCAAACATACCATTCCTGTGCACATAATCACATAAGTAGTTTTTCAAGGATAAAGGGGGAGGTTGGATATAGGTCTATAGCTGGCTAAAACACCTGGATCAGGAGTAGGGGCTAAGGGCTCGATCGTGAGCTTTACTGATTTGAAATAATTTAATGTCAAGCTGTGATAAGTGTTCATGATATCAGTAATTTACATTATAGGGCAGATACACCCCACGCAACTAATTATCTTTAAGTAACCCCACCTCTTCAGTGCGTTATTACAGGCTTTACTTACTGATGTGTGGCAACAGCCCCTTGCACATATCAGTAGTGTTTAGAACTCATGCCCCATAACTACAAATCAGAATCTCATTCATAATCTGAAACCCTTGTGCTTTTCTTGCCTCATCTTTAGTTTAAATTTGCATTTTATGCCACATAAATTTGAACACCAAACAAATATACCTTCAGTTAAGTGAACAAAGAGTTTAACAAGAGCAGTAGTAGAAAGAGTTGTAGGCCTGTTTGCTGTTATAAACCCAGCCTATAAGGAACCCACTCTGTGTGTGTCTTGTGGAAAGTTACAGCAGCCCTTTCAACACAGCTAATTCATCAGCATAGCTGTCATCTGCAGTCGTACACTCTCTTTTCTGATTGATTCACCATTGTTGTGTCCTGTGGTGTCGTTGGCAGAGATGGAGCCGTGGATCTCCAGGTTCAAGGCAGAGGGCACGGTGGATTACTCACAGCTGACCTTTGACCCCGGCCAGAACGAACTGATCGTCGGTGCCAGGTAACCCATATCTGAGTTTGTTTTTCTCTCCTTCTCTTTCTTTCTTTCTTCCCTCCCGTCGCTTTCTTTTGTTGTCTGTCCTTTAATTGTCCCGTCTTTCGTTCTCCTTTTTTTTTCTCCACTGTTTGTTGGTTCATTGCATGAGTAATGATCAGTTTCTCTATAGATGTCTTCAAGAGCCAGAGAAAAAATGGCTTTGGAGATTGGAGTGTGCGTGTGCGTGTGCGTGCGTGCGCGTGCGTGTGTTTCACTGTGACTGAGGCATTGAATTTGAATGGGACGGCTCACACTAGAACAGCATTCTTTTGTGTGCATGCATACATGAGTGAGAATTAAACCATGTGTGTGTCCTCTATGTGTGTGTTCTTTAATGTTTGTGTGTGTGTGGGCAACGGGTGTATACATTCATGCTGTGTGAGTCTCTGGCTAATTCCAAATGAAGTGTGATCTGCACTTCTCTTAATGGCTTTAGTTGTCAATAGAAAGAAACACCCACTACAACGTGAACAGGAGATTACAGCAGGAAGTGGAGCAGCAGAACAAACAGAAACAAAGTGAGCCCAGGGAATTTACTAATGCACGGCAGGAACATAGATGCCAAAGGGCTAATCAGGAAAAATGTGTGTATGTGTGTGTGTGGACAGATTAAGAGCAAAGGTCAAAAAGGTGAGTATTTCCTTCTGAAATTAATAGCACATTTGTGATATTGTATTATTAAATGGCTCATTCTATACCAACTTACCTAGTTCATGTCATGGATTTTCATGAAATAATTCACGTGAAAACTTCTATTAAAGTCATGGCGGCCTGCAAAATCTTATAGAGCTACACCAAACACTTTTTTTTATAAGTTTAGTCCTTGGAGCTAAACATCCAAATCATTTCTGTGATTCTCTGTATGTATATTCTAAGCCTCACCAATTGCTTATTTCTCACTGGCCGTGTTTTATTTTTAGCTACAACTCAGCCAGTCCTATCAACACATGGTATTTGCAGCACTCAAAAGATCAAATATGAGATTTAGTTCCATTCTCGGTGCCAACTCGGCGTCTCTTGAGTGTCTAACTGTGAAAGGTGATGTGGCTGGATGGATGGCTGCAGGCTGAGTTAGAAGTATGAGTGATAATGGAAGGAAAGAGGGATCGATGCAGATATCAATACAGTAAAACAGGGCGCCGCGGCCACGCTGAGACCTGGCTGGTAGCCGCTCCTCAGGAGATTGATAGATCTCGGCAAAAGTATTTGCGTGTATATGTGTGTGAGCATACTTGAAGATTTTAACTCCAAAATGAGACAGTTTGTGGCATGGACTCACAAGTCTTAGATCATGATTGGCTCATAGAAGAAAAAAATTACAAAAAATACAGAAGTCTTAAAAGGAGGGAAAAAAGTCACAATAAGGCCTAATTGTCATGTTTCATGCGATCTCATTCTTATAACGGTACATAATAGTTTTAGTAGACAGCCTGAGACATTGTTAGTCAATACACAGAGTATTCCTCTTGAGAGGCCATTCATTAGAACGTAATGTTTGCCTGTGAAACAGTTTTGCTTGTGCCTTGCAAATGCAAAAAGCTTCAAGCAAGGCAGGATAGGCATTTATTAAAGTGAGGTTTGATTTTCTTTCAGTCTCTCTCACTCTCAGTTTTTCTTATACGCACAAAACCAGTAGATAGTAGCATAAAACCTTTTTACAGTAGCGTTGCTTAATTAATTTTTAGGCCTCCTAATTATGAGTTGGAGAAACCAAGAGGTCTGAATCCAACCATCCACTGAATTATGGTCCCCATGCATACCCTCACTTAACTCTTGAAACTCCTCACGCCACCAGTGGAAAAGTTAATGTTAACTTCTAAGGGGCAAAAAAAAAAAACTTTAGAAGCCTTAGATGCAGCAGTTTTAAAAGGGAACTCCACAGATTTGACAAATCAAAGTGTGTTTACAGGTCTTGGGGAATACTACCGCATATGTGGAAAAAGTTGCAGAAAGCATTTTGTGGCTCCAGAGGGAGCTGTGCAAAATCTGATAAATTACTTCAAGTGACATCACTTGAGGCAACGCTGGCTGGAGCTGAAGATTACAAGTTTGAAAATGACAGAAGTCTGGGGTTGTGAAGCGAGAGAGAAGTAAAGTCACAAGACCTCTGCAGCCTGCTCCTCATCTGTGCTTGAGGCTAGCAGCTTGAAGCTACACTGACTGTTACTGTCACAGCATACACACCTCCAACACAAGCTGCATTGTGGGTAATGTAGGTGCCAGGTTTTGACAAGGAAGAGGAATGCGTGGAATACAAAAAGGCAATATTGCTGGTTCTGTTGCACCGATTTAGATCTTTTTTTTTAAACTTTCCATGAGTCCGACCATGTCACTGGAGTTCAGTAAGTTCTCTTTTAAGTTTGTCAACATCCTTTGAGCCATTTTCACCTCCCAGCTTGTAATTTAAGGAGTTTGTATGCTCCAATTTTGGAGGTGGATATCCCTTTTTAGTGGTGACTCCACAGCTGCAGAGAGTAAAGATGAAAGGGCCAAAGAGAGAACACAGATAAATATTGCACACAGCTTCAGCCTTTGACCAAGTATGCCCTAACATCCAAGTATCTTTTTCTTAGTTTATTTGCAGAAAATGGCTCAATCAGCTGACATGTTTCCATGTTTTTACAGAAATCACCTCTTCAGGCTGAACCTGGAAGACCTGACACTGATCCAGGTGAGTGCTTTCTCGGTCTGTCTTTCTGATTCTCCCTCAGCCTGACTCACCCACTTTTCTGGGTGGATATGTACTCGCTCTGTCTGCTCACGATGACTTTGGCACAGGCATCCAGACCGCTGCCTGTCTCCGCCAAACACATCGCCATAGTCGTAGCATGTTGCTGCCAGCTCCCGCAAACTTAAAGCTGTTACACTAAAATGGTTTAAGATTTCACATGTCACAACAACTTCCCATTCGGTGGAGTGACAGTGGGTTTGGTCGACAGCGCCCTGGGTAGATGCACCAAGGGAAGGAAAATGTTTTGATATAAAGTCAAATCAGTGTTAAGACCCTTGGTGTTTAAATCCAATTTGAAACTGTATATGACATACTCTGCAGCTATACTGTGCTCTAACTTTTCCACAAGATTTTAACGCCTTGTGCAGTTTCTTTAATATGATGCCACCATTTTGGTTAAACTCTTCTGCTCAAAAAAATCCAGACAGAGCAGGAAAAGGTTCTGACAGAAATTAAACTATGCGAACTTCGGGGATTTGCCTCCTGCCTGTGGTGACATGTTGTAAAATTTGCACAAAAATGCACATAAATAGCCATACACTCCAGGTGGCTAATATGCTTTTTTTTCCTCCAATGTCTTTCATCCCTTTCTCTCAAATGTTGTCATTCTAATTTTTTTCTGCACCTTCTCATTATTCATCTTTCTTTCTCTTTTGTATGAGCCCGTATCCCCCCGTAGAGTTAAGCATTTTACGACCCACTGAGTTACCATACAAACATTGACACACTGAGGGGTTTATTTCTAGGTGGTAGCAGCAAGGCTTCTTTGATGGTTAGACAACTCTTGATGTTTGCCATTTACACCCTGGAAAACCAGGGGAGAGGAAGAGAAACAGGGGAGTGAGAGTGACTGGATGGAACAAAAGGGAGAATGGGCGTGTGTGTATGGGGGGGGGGGGGGGTGTTGATCTAAATCCGTCCAGAAAGGAAAAATGAGAAAAACGGTCACATGAAATAAGAAGCGAGACTGAATTTGTTGGATAGGAAGGAGCGGAGGGCTGCACGCACAAAGGATTCGGGGAGCAGTGAGACAGCACGCAGACAGAAGGAAGAAAGCACAGAAACCCCCCACGGAGAGAGATGAGGATTCATGCAGAGCCGGCCCTTTGTGGCCGCTCACTGGGACACAGATGCTTTTTAAAGATGCTCTTTGCCATCCGCGCACCCAATCATCCCTCTCCCTTTTAATTCATCCTGCGCTCGGCTGGCGCTGTAGAATTAGCGAGGAGATTCCACCGACCCAATCAACCCCTCATCTCCAAGACATCTTCTCTTGCGAGAATAGGACCTGGTAATCCCTGCCAAGGCCTGGGGCCAATTTAAGCTGACCCGTGCACTAGTCTCTGCTTTGCATTTGACTAGAGGAGGACTATAGAGTCAAGGGGAAGGCTAAGTTCAACTGCTGAAGTTTGAAGAGTATAAGTGCTATTTTTCCATTCACCTCCTTCTGAAATCCGTTTCTTTCCTTCCTTCGTTTTCATTCTGGCATAAATCAGGAGATTAATTGCATAGAGATTTGGTTGCCTCTGTGGCTGGGTTTACATATATTTGCCATTCTCATTGTTGTTGGATTTGAAAGACTTCCAGAGAGTGCCAGGGCGAACAAAAAAAAAAGTCTGAGTGCAAACTGTCATTAGTAGTCCAGTGCGTTTTATTTCGGTTGCACCGATGTTCAAAAGTGTTGCATGAGGTTCTTCTGTGTCTTTTTTTTTTTTTTCTCGCAGAAGGAAAACAAGCTAAAGGCTGCACCTACGCTTGTCTTTGTGATTGCACCCCATCCCCATGCATCAGCCCTGTCAGATAATGCCCGATGGCAGTGATTTGTACTTGCATGGCTGGCAGCGCTAAGAGGAGGTTGTGTAGGGTTTGACGGAGCAAAAGGCTTAGAGGCAGTGTAATACAAACAGCCTATAATACACTAAAGGGATGGATATAATTACCATATGATCCATGACAGGCTGATCTCATCTTGAATGTACATGCATGAAACATTTATAAACAGAAACATCACAATCCTCACCTAGCCCTTGGTTGCAGTATCATGAGTTATTTTCATGCACTCTGCTCGGCAGTAAATGACCCCTGAATACCTGGTAGTCTTCATGTTGTATTATGGAAGGTGTAGAGAGTAGTGACACATGGTAGTAGCTAAACACTGCTGGTCTAACCCACTCTACTGCACATATCGAGTTGAGACTCAAAGATCGATAGAGCCTGAGCTCCAGCAACCATAATCTCCTCATTAAATGCCCTACTTGCTTGGAGGTAATAAAAAAAAAATAGAAGAAAAAAAAAAGCCAAGAACATTTCAGTTGGAGAGAGGACCTTTGTTAAAAGAGTTGATGTTTAGCCACCTGAGAACTTTTTTGCTGCTATTTCCCATGTGTCTTTTGAGACCTCCACTCAGATTTGGTGTTCAATATGTCCTGGAAGTAGAAAAGGTTCATTTTCTTAGGAGAGATATAAAGGTTTGTCTGAGGAACTGTTTACACAACGGGACGATACTTACAGACTCATGAGCAGTATAAGCAGAAAATCCTCCACATTACATGAACTTGCCAGTGTGTACTCAACCTGAATGGTAATTGGGTGTTGAAGTGGGAAGAGTCAGGCCTTGGAACACGAGTCAGCCCTCCCTGTGGCCTTGATTGGAGTTAATATCTAGTACTTAAAGTTTTTTTTTGTCTGCAGTGTCTCAACAGCCTGAAGAGGCCTTCCTCTCCCTGTCAACCTCTACCCTCATCCTCACTGATCTGGAAAACACTGTCAAGAACAAAAGGTGGATACTTTTCTCCTTGCTCCACTTTTAAAGTTGTGCAGCTCAAGTAACGAAAAAAAAAAGAAAGAAGAAGACAAGGACTTAACACTGCAGCATGCACAGCTAATGAGACAGTTAGACCTACCACAGCCAAGGAATTAGTCATAAAAACAGCAGCCACAAAGCACAATATCCTTCTTCCATCTACAGGTGAATGCCACTTTAAATCTCACATCTGTGCAGTATTGTCCTTTTACCCCCTCTGTCCCTCATTCAGCTCCCCACTCTCAGCTGCTGCCAACCTCGGGCAAGCAAATCAACGCTGGCATCACCATTATCCACCTTCCATGGCCCTCTGCGGAGAGGGGGACAAACACTGATGAATTGGGCCCTTCTTCATTTGCATTGTATTCAATTTCCCATTGTATTTCCCGGGGCTGATGAATGGCGAAGCCTGCTCAATGTACCTCTCAGCGTTGTGTTTCTGTCTGGCCATGAGCTTCCCAAATAATGGCCTTTGATAATGTGGAATACTCTAATACAGTGAGCCCCAGTGTCCTGTTTTTTTTTTTTTTTTACCCTTGCACTTGTTCTTAAAACCTGGTCTAATAACAGGCTATATGCTTTCATGCTGGTCCTGAAAGCCCAGTGTTTGAATTCACCAGAAGTTAAGCAAAGAAATGAAAATAATAATAATCAAAAAACACCCCCTTTTAGAATCCAATATTAGCCTCCTGTTTGCATGCTAAATCGAAACAGGATGCAGAGAATCAGGCTGAGTTTCAACAGAAACACTGCGGCCCAGCGTTAGTCAATAAGCACTGGGATGAGGAGGATCAGTGGCATTGTTCACCATTCAACACAGCACCAGAGGAGCAGAAAAAAAAAATTGGATATTCACTCCAGCCTCTCTCTCTCTCTCTCTTTCTCTCTCCTCCTGCACTGGCACATGAAAACACTATCCATAACAGCTTCCCTTGGCAACAGACTCTGTATGGTGTTGAGATGTATATTGTGTCTCCATTTTTCTATTGCCATGTTGTTAAGGAGGAAGGGGGACTGCAATGACAACAAAAGGCTTTCTCCAGTCTCACATGTTGTATTTCGTGGGCCTGTCTCTTGCAATTAGACTTTGTCAGACAGACAATTAGCCCTGCTAATCAGCAGCTAACAGAAACTGTCCTCCATAGCTCTGGAAGCATTGCTAATTCAATTACTAGGACTCACTAACTTGGCCATTTAAATGCATAGAACGAAAAGCATCAGTGGGATTGGATATACGGATACCAACTAGAGTTTGATGGCATGTTTAAGCAAATGGGTTGTGACTTTAAATAATCGGAGACATAGCAGGGGGTCACTTCAACAATGAAATCTTTTCAGGGTGTTTTGATGATACGTGTGTAGTGACTCAGACCTTGCTCCGAAATGACATCAAGACCGGTTTCATGTGTGAATCTTTCAGCAGCTTACATCAGCACGCATCACGTCTAAATAGTAAAATATTGTGCCAGTGCATCAAAAGGTAATATCACCTATTCATAAGACAGATTAGATTTCAGCGGCAGGATTTGTCCAGCTCTCAGTCTCAACCTGCCGCCGCCTTGTAATGAAGCACACAAGCCAGTCATTGCACGGAGCTAGACAGCTGTCAGCAGCGAGTGTGTTCTCTGGACCCCTCTTTATGCAAAATATATTCAATATCATGTCTGGAAACAGTGCTGTTTTGGAATTCAGCTCCTCACTCCATCCTCCGTCTGACTACTTCACTCTGCCCACACTGTCTCCCTTGTTCTGGCTGACTCCTAAGTTGGACTCAGTTTTCTCTTTGTTTTTTTGTTTTTTTTTTCTGTTTGTCCTCAATTTTCCCTTTTCTGTCCTTTCCTCTCTCTCTCTCTCTCTCTCTCTCTCTCTCCTTACTGTCTATCTCCCTCCCTGCCCACTGGCACCCTTGGTATCTCTCCTACACCCACCTCGTGGTGACAATAGCTCCTCAGTGTGAGGGTTGAAGAGAGGCTTGAGGACAATGGTTCATGTCTGAGGATTGCACCCATTGCAGAGGACAACACAGAGGGCTGACACACGGAACATAACAAATCTCAGGATTTTTTTTCCTCAGCTTCCCTTAAGCAACAAATGGCTGCCGTCAGCTGTGCCAAATTCCCCCGGCCTCTCTCTGAATTTCTGCATCTTAATCACACTTAATCTCGCTTAGTGGACTCTTCTGTTTTTGGTTTTTTTTTCTTCCCAACTTGGGTTTTTATATTTGTTCATTTAAGCATTTTAACTATCGACAGCAAAAGCAGTCTGATGTGGCCAAAATTTAAAAAAAAAAAGAAAAAGAGCAAATTAGACAATCAACCAAACAAACATTATCCGATTGGGTGCATATTACAGAATGATTTCCTGGTTCAACTTTGACCCACTGTACTTACCGTAGTTGTATGCACACTAATTCCTGAGCGTTTAAGTATTATTAATGACATTTTGGATGTCCTCATTTTTAGTTTCACCTCTAAAACAAATGGTTTAGATAATCAGGATAAACATTTGCCTAATCATCTGACCATGACATGATACATAGGCAGCCCCCACCTTTCTCCACTTCTCTCTAGTGGATCCTCAAATAAATGTTCTCAGCAGTTTCATCATTTATTAGGTAGAGAATTCTACTGTCTGGCAGTCACAGATAGATATTTATAGTCTCATCTGACTTGAGAGTAATCTCCTGAACAATGCAAAATTGGCTCATTCATAGTTTATTAAACAGATTTTATTTTCTTTGAGCGTAAGAGACGATATTTACCTGACAGATTTATTGGAGTGCTCTTAATAAGGTGAACAACATGTGCATTAAATCTGTTTCTCTGCTGCTCTCTCTGCCACCTTAATGTTAATCTGATGGCATTCAAGTCACAGTTCTGCCATGTTATGGAAACGTTACTTGGTTCAACATAGTAAGATTGCCACCACCGCTTTCCTGTAAAAGTGACACTTATTCAGACGTGAAGCCTGCCTAACCTAAAGTGGTGCGGGTGTCGGAAAGGGGCTTCTACGCTCCCAGATCTTAGCATTTATTTGGTGAGCACAGTGTCATCATAACTGATAGATATGATGCCAAAACTATGAAAATACACAGCTGTAATAAACCATAATCCTTTAATATTGTTTTCAGCAATATTCAGTGCATGTTTTTCTACAAATCCGGTGCCAATGCCAGGATTTTTATTTTTTATTTTTTCCTTTGGGGCCAATTCAAGACACACACACCCCCATGCTTAGCTCGCTAAATGTGATCCTGTTCCTCTTTTATTCTCTCATGTTCTTTGTTTCCCCTCCAAGTCCCTGCTTCAGTCTCTTCTAGGTGACAAAGCCACTGGAGGAAAAAAAAAAGAAAGGGTTTTGTGAAGCAGCTTCCTCTGATAAAGCCAAGAATGATTATTTAACGACGGCACATTCCACACATATTTCAGATCAGGGCAGATTCATTTTAGGAGCCCAGTGGCTTAACAATAGCATGTTAATGAGCTTTTAATGTTTCTTAATGACGCTAGTTCTTGCTTTTGCATGGCCGCTCTTCTGTTCTTTACTTTCAACCATTTGTGAGAGGGTGCAGTCAGATAGGGTGGCTATGGTGGTCAATGATACCTGCACATCCCACCACTTACAACACCTTATGAGCATCACCTTCTTCACCAACTATAGCCGTGATGTCTTAGTGACGTAAGGACAATGTGTAGTATTCTGAAAATCTGCTTTAAACTATGTTGAATGATGATAAATAACATAATCACCCTATAATGGTAAAAGCAGCCACTTTGCTCCCAGTTATGTGATCTCAAGTTGTAATTCTGCATTGTATTATGATTGATTTTTACACTGAACATGAGTGAATAGGGTTTCGAGCCATTAACCCGCACGCGATCAGTGAAAGCACTCCTCAGCGCCTACATTCATCTCAGCTGGGACCGGCTGTGGTGCTGTGTGTGCAGGCTGTGCTGATGTGTGTGGTTTGTGTCTGTGGTGGCTGCACAGCCCCAGAATAGCCTGCTTTGGCCTGGAATGTGAACTGACACACACACACACACACACAAGAGACAGAGAGAAGCCAGTTCCCATTAATACTCCATATCTTATCCTCCCTGAATAGTACCACACACCCTGAGCTCTCTCGTTTCTCTAAGCTCTGGCCTGTTACTGTCTATGTGTGCATTTATGTGTGAGCGTGTACATACGGGTTCTTCTGTGTCTGCAAGTAGAAAGGCCACTGAGGTGAAAGGCAAACGGCCTTGTCATAAAACACACAGAGGAAACTCCCAGAGCCTTCTCAAGGAGGGAATGAAAGAAGTTCTCCTAAGTGCTGAGGGGGGTTCATCTTTCTTTCCCCCTCTTGTCCTGGCATAAAACAGTCTGATACCAAGGTGAAATCTAATATTCTCTTTCAGTTTGCGATATTTACTATATCCCCACAGAGTGAAGTCCTGCGCCTGTGGCCACTAGCCAGGATATCGCTGCCGGAAAGTCGTATCTTTGTGTCCAGAAAAGAAGCTGCATACTTTTACTTTTGGAGACTTTTCGTGACTTGGCGTTAAGTGAATTATTGCTTCGGACAATTTTTTGGTTAAGTTTCCCTTCCCTCTGCCAGCCGCACAGAGCTGATGGGAGTGACGGCTAACTGCCTGTCACATGCGGGAGTGTCTTAGTGGCCCGGCGCTGTCAAGAAGCCAACAGTAATATTTCATAAATAGAGAACCTTTATCAGTGAGGATGTGCCCCCCCCCCCCACCACCACCCCCCCAAGAGGTCACGCTGAAATTAAACGGCAGAAACTGGAGCATGCTGGTGTCTTAACCCTCGGATGAGACAAGACAAGGTTTTAGCTTCTTATTCCTCTCCCTCCTGTTGTAAAAATATAAAAAGCGTCCCTCTGCTTCTTCTTCACATGTAAATCACATTGATACTCATACTCTAGGGACTCGCCTGTTATGTCGTCAGATCCCTCCTTTTCCCTCACACATAAATCAAATTGGCATTCGGCTCTGTGCGCGCTTGCCTCTCATTGCTTGAGGTCTCTGCTTGGTATGCACCTTAATTGGATTCAGTGTCTGTATTTAACATGGCTTATAAACTTGTGCGTGCTGTGAGTGTGTACGAGTGTGTGTGTGTGTGTGTGTGTGTGTGTGTGTGTGTGTGTGTGTGTGTGTGTGTGTGTGTGTGTG
>JBBMJY010000013.1:9585200-9608895 GCA_037833715.1 Toxotes lorentzi
TTATATTTTATGTTGACCTTCTCTTCAGATAATTAATATGTATGTAAATAGCTACATACAGTATGTCTGGGGATGGAGTATTTATTTTGAGTCTGCACCATTTGCATATTGGCAGGAACAAACAAAACATTACCAGACCTCTCCGATTTGAATTTTAATGCTGCCCTTTGATACTCTGTCCTATATTTTTATGCAAGTTTTCTACAATCATCCGTTATTTAGATAAAAAGAAGAAAATGCATCCTATTCCCATGGATATTGCATCTTATTGCTTTAGTTTCCAAACTCAGGGGATATTCCTTCTGCAAACTATCCAAAATCATTTTCTTTTAGCGCCAGTGTCTGTGCCCTTCAAATGTTTATTTTTGCATTTCCATTATAAACCTTCCACCCTTTGTTCCCTTCGACTTTTCTCTCTACAGCTGACTAATCTGACGGAGATCCACGATCAGATCAGCGGGATGGCTCGGTGTCCCTACAACCCCCTCCACAACTCCACCGCCCTCATCACCTCCAGCGGGGAGCTTTACGCCGCCACTGCCATGGACTTCTCTGGACGAGACCCCGCCATCTACCGCAGCCTGGGTGGCCTCCCGCCATTGCGCACTGCCCAGTACAACTCCAAGTGGCTCAACGGTAGGGGGTTTGCCAAAGTTTGGGTTGCAGACAGACGCTATAGTTCATGTAAATATATGTAAAAGTTGTTGCAGAAAGAAGATGCGCTTTTTTAAATATAAAGAAACACAATAAAGGAGAAAATTGCCTTTTGCAAAGCTATTAAACATCAACACTGCAGCTGGTGGGGATTCAGTGTTTTGCTCAAGGATACTTAAGCATGGCAGATGTTTATCTAACATGGGGGTTGGAATGTGTCTCTCTCGGTTGAAGGATTGTATTCCTCCTCAAATCACCCCTGTGCTGCTCAAAGTAGTGTAGCGAATGCTGAAAAAGAAGATCCTCTCTTCATAATTGTTCTCCTGCCTTTCATCAGTAAAAACAATTATTTCAAAAGTTACAAAGCGACTAGAAAATCTTTATATTTATCTTGCCCTTTCTTTTCAGTGCATGAATTTTTCAGAAATCAATGTCTTTTTTTTTTTTTTTTACCCTCCCTGAAAGCTCAGACCCACTTCAAGCACTAACCTCCTCAGGTTGGAGAACTTCAGACAGCTTAAGGTGTCCAGCCCACAGAAGAGCAGGTCAATCAGTATCTTGTCAGCAAGTGACTTTTATCTGATTCACATTTAAGCTCAATTGAAAAAATAAATTAAAAGCCACAGCATGCATTGCTTTGAAGCAACCTTCTGGGAAAAGGTTTAATCACTAATTTTATGGCAAATTGATTTTTTTCCCTTTGTCCCCCCCCCCCCCCCCCCCCCTCCCCTTACACTGCCCTCCAAAGGTGCAGAGGAGAAGAGGGTTGAAATGAGAAGTGGGGGGGAAACGCTTTCATTTAAAGGTGAATTAAATCACTGTCAGCGAGAATAAAGTGTGCGGTTTAGGTCCAATATTGTCATACATAAAGATGAACGCCTTAGTCGTGACAGTGTCGTGGAGGTCGAGTGTTTCAGATAGGGTGAGAGTTATTGCGCTACACCTGTTTGGGCCATTTCTCATCCTAACCTTTAGGTTTTGGGAGTGAAAAATTAGTTTTCTTATTGCAACACAACACCATTAATAACATGGCCTGCAGTTATTAATCCTGATCACCTGCTGTTGTGTGGGCTGCTCGCTTACACACACTGCGAGTCAATCAGTCATAGCACATAGACATTCGTTCTCCCACTCCCTCTTACTCCCACAACCTTAAATATTTTTCTTTTGGTATTTCTTCTTCCTCTCTCTGCACTTCCTCTTTCTCTTTGCTGTCGTGAATTTTTATTTCCGTTTATTCTTTCTCTTTCTGGCATTCTTTCTCCCACTCAATTTTCCTCCTCTCCGGTTTCCTCTCTTTCGACAGAACCGAACTTCGTCTCCTCCTATGATATCGGCAACTTCACCTACTTCTTCTTCCGGGAAAACGCGGTAGAGCACGACTGCGGCCGTACGGTGTTTTCCCGTGCCGGGCGTGTCTGTAAGAATGACATTGGCGGTCGCTTCCTCCTGGAGGACACGTGGACCACCTTCATGAAGGCCAGGCTGAACTGCTCCCGACCCGGAGAGATCCCCTTCAACTACAACGAGCTGCAGGGAACGTTCTACCTGCCAGAGCTGGAGCTGCTCTACGGCATTTTTACTACCAACGTGTAAGTAACATGATACATTCACAATCACTCCTCACTTCCATTGGTGTATTTGATTGTCTGTAGAATTTGTGTTCTGTGTGAAGGATGACCCAAATTTTGCTTTTATTCTTTGCTGTTGCACCAACAGAGTAGCTTCATGTATAATTCACAGCGTTTTGAGCACTGTAAATTTTGTAAACACATACACCTCGACTGCATCCACACTAACTTGGCACATGACATTTTTGTATCACACATACAGAGAATGTAAACTCAATGAGGTATGACTGTTGTTTACTTGGCCAAGTGTATCTTAAGTTGAATTTCAAGTCTTCTCCCATATTCACCCAAACCAGCTACAGACACAATTGTGTGTTCCAGCAGCGATCTGACATTTAAATTTCATGAAAGAAGCTTATTATCACTTAGCGTACAATGCATCATGCATATGGAGGATGAAAGAGATGTGATGTATCCGTGGATTAAAACCATTACTTTCTATTTTCACGAGCATCACAACCATTTCCTCTTTTTTCCTCTTTTTGTCTCTCCATCTTTTTTCTTTTTTTTTTTTTTTTTTGCTTTCTCATACTCACAAACATGCGCACATGAACACACACCATTATTAAAAGCTGAGTAATCTATTCTTTATGGTCAATGCCTTCACATTGCTGAAAAAGAAGTCTTTTGAAGGGTACTGGAAACATTTCCCCCTGCAGGCACAGAGTTTAATGAACAGCCGCATTGGATTATAATTCACATCGCCGAAGTCTCACAGTTTGAGTTTAGAGTTAATACTCTCATTCTTTACTTTCTCTTCAGAAGGGAGGAGACCGGTACTTGTTGAAACTGACAGCTTAAAAAGTCAAAGCTGTATTTCAGGCCCGAGATCTGTACAGTTAATCAGACAAGCTGAACAGTTTAATTGTGTCCTCATGTCTGATTTATAATCCAATAATGACAATCACTTACGCCGGCGTCTGTGTGTGTCTGTCCAGTGTTTGAGTTGTGTTGTTGACTGAATGCAGTGCAAACATAAAGAGGTCAACTTTACAAATAGTCAACCAACAATATCTGAACAGAGTTTTCAAAATTTCTGTCCTCAAATACTGTGTTTTACTCTGTTTCTCCCTCTCTCATTCATCACCCCCCTCCATCCTCTCATCCCCCTTTCCTGGGTCTCTCTCCCCTGACTTTCAGAAACAGCATTGCTGCATCTGCGGTGTGTGCCTTCAATCTCAGTGCCATATCACAGGTTTTCAACGGGCCCTTCAAGTACCAGGAGAACTCGCGGTCGGCCTGGCTCCCCTACCCCAACCCCAACCCAGACTTTCAGGTAACAAAACTGTACAGAAGAATATTTTTGTGAAACAATACAAGGACTCTACAGCCATGCCTGCAGCTGTAGCTAAGTGCCAATGTCAGCATGTTAACATGCACAAAATGATAATATGTTTACCAGGTATACATGTGTACATCTACCATGTTTACCGTCTTAGTTTAGTGTGTTAGCATGCTAGCATTTGCTAATTAGTATTAAACAAAAGGTGACCGTGCTAGAGAAAAAGTTTAGGAACCACCAAAATTTCTAAACCTAATGTATTCCCAATCTGTAAAGAAGATGTAGAGGTATTGCACAGGATTAAAAAAAAAAAAAACATTCTACACATTGGTGGCACTATAGGAAAATGAAGGGTATTACCAATAGGATTCATCCTCTTGGGACCATGAATGTACAGCAATTCCATTCCAATCTATCTGATAGTTATTTGTTGGGGCCCAACTGACTGACTAACCAACCACTGATCGGCTATGCCGTCTCTAGAGCCATGCTACTAAAAACATGTTTAGTAAAGCCGTTTATAGACTCCGTGTGTGAGTTGAAAATTCAGAGCTAATCTTTGATGACCATTTGTTCATGCTTGACGTTAATTTATACCCAACACACTGTCCAATCAGCCAAACGATGTGCGCAGCTGGGCACATGCCTAAGGAAATGTATGCATATGGAATGTATGCATATATATATCATAAATAAATGTGTGTGTTGCTCCTGATGAGGCTGCCTCAGACTCCTAATGCGGGCTTCACTCTCATTAATTTCCGTTGTCTTTCAATCACCCCCCCTCTCTGCTCACAGACACACATTACGACCGCTTGTTATAAAATCCAGTGATTTTTACAATGGCTCAGTCGCTCCTTAAAGATGTCTCACAGCCTTATTCTTTGAACTGTAGTAATAATAAAGTGTCGTAATGTTGTAATAAACTATCCTTGTTTTTGCTCAAGTGCCATTTTATGTTTATAATCTATCCTAAAACCCAGAGGGGCAAACCAAGCAACACCGGGGCACCTTATCCCAATTTGAGGCGCTGCTCGATACTGATGACACAGAGGGAATGTTTTATTAGCAGAAGAAGAAGCTCTCAGTTGTATCAGGCTTAGCAGATAGTGAGGGAGCTAATCCACACAGCTCTCCATGAGGGATTGAATTCCCTCTGAGGTCTGGCTGCCAATGGGTGACACACGCCTCACTTCCACACGTGTTTTCCATCACGGCCCCTCAATCATGTTTCCGTCAAACCGGCAGATGCATGAGCACTCGCACTGCCTGCTATCGAGAACGTACACACACATTATCTATAATGACATGCTCATGCAGGAGAAGTGGATGAAATGCTCATGCAGAAAAAGTGCTAGCTGTGACAGAAAAAAAAAGAAAAAAGAAAAAAACACATGCACAGACCCACAAATCTGTGACATATGAAGTATCTCCCTGCTGTCAAATTTCTCTATCTGGTCAGTGCTGACCAGAGTTTTATCCTGTTCAGCATACTGTAGGTACGTTACAGAGAGGTTTCTATATCCCTGTGTTCCTCAAGGATGAACCAGGATCAGTTCTTCCTCTCTATCCCCATCTCTCCACTTAAGCTTTGGCACAATAGCCGCTCCTCACCGCTGGACCGATGCACACTTTATCTAGGTTTCAGTGACATCTTCATCAAGCATTTGTCAATGTTGGGGGATTAGATTTACGAGCTCAGGATTTATGGCCTGTCTGTTTTCATCCCTTTGTGCACACGCACACACACACCTACACACATGTACACGCACAAATATATACCTACAGGAGACCAGCACTAATAAAAGCCACTGACCCCATACATATCTTATGTACACATATACAGGCACAAATATAGTGGGATATAGATTGCTGCCAAGTAGGGATAATTATGACTGTGAGCTCATCACTCAACACACACACTGGTCATTGATTGAGAGCTTAATTCCCTGTCTGTCTGCAGCGAAAATCCCCCCATTTATTTGAACCACACAGATTGATCCAGCTGGGTTTATTCAGGCTATGAGTCATGTTCGTTGTGCATTAGGAGCTAATACCGTCTCTGTGTTGTATAGGTCTTCTGTCACACTGTAATTGCTTACTGTAAAAATGCATTCATTGTTAAGCTCGATTTGTAGGAAAATACGTTAAGTTAGACTCTGAGCCAAATGCTGATGGAAAGTTTTGTTATTGAATACATTTCAAGACGAACAAAAAAAAAGAGGTGTCAGTTTCAATGCTTTGCTCTCAGCATTACGAATGATTTGATTAGATTTTGAGCCAGCACTGTCAAAACATTATAATCAGCTCTTATAGCGATGCTGAAATTTTAAACAAACCCGGGGACGCGTTTTAAACAAAAGGCCATTTTGCAAAAACATGCTGTAAAACAACCAGATTTCTCAGGGGCACTTATCATCCTGGCAGAGCACAGTGCGCTGATGATGAGCGGGACAGCTGAGTGTTGGATGGGCCCTCAGCCAAATGATGTCCCTCACCTTGACTGTACCACGGAAATCACAACATCCATCTCTATGTACATTCACAGTTGTCGTAGACCTTCAACGGTCTTTGCCTCGCTCCGGCGAAATACGATCATGCTTAGGACGCTTTAGGATTCATACGCACACATGCAGTGCAAGGACAAACCACAAAAGGAAACCTTAGACATATGTTATTATGTAGCCCACACCACACACAACACATTTTTACCATAAACAAATTGCACATTGAAGGCACATATACACACAGTGTTGCATTTCCCTGTCCTTCAGGGCTTTAATTTCCCATCTCCTGATGTGGCGAGGGCACTGATCCGTTGCCCATCCCGGGGAAACCCTTCATGTTTCTCATCCGTCATCCCAGGGAAGGCCAAGGATAGATCTGTATAAAGTCTCAGTTCTGTTGCTAGTGTAGCTGGTCAGCAGGAACTAATCGCCACCCAAGGCCCAGTTTTTAGCCTTGTTTCGGCAAGGGTGTGTATCATTAGCCTGGAGCAAATTCGTGCAGTCCATCGGAGTCACTATGTTCAAAACAAAAGCAGTACCCATCATTTGGGTTAGTGTAATTGTCGAGCACAGCTTATTTTTGTTTTCTCTGCTCTGCCTCTTAGAGTAGGCCTATTCTTTGTGGATGGGGCCTCAATCCACAATCCTGACCCCGGCCTGGGACCACTCTCACTGAAAAGGACATGCATGGTTAGCTCTAGTCATCCAGCTCTGCCTCAGCTAGACTAGCTTAAAGCTTCACCTTGCTTCGTTTCTGCTTAGTGGAAAAAAAAGGCTCTGCATTTCTACCCCAAGAAACGAATACTGTCGCTGTCCTGTGAAAATTGAATATCGAGATGTAAACTGTATATTCCTTGCAGTTCGGTTTAATATGCTATTAGTGCTACAATGACTCATGATAACACCACCTGCCTCTGATAGCAGTATATTATGTAATGTACTATATTCTATACAGTACTGGTTGGAACCTCTTTCAGCTTAGAAAGCAATATTTCAGGATGTCAAAGATCATTTATTCTTTTCCAGAACAAAAGAAATACAGTTAAAATAATGTAATTTAAATGAAAGGAATTAACATATTTTACTGTTAAAAATACATATGAACGTTTGCAACCCACAGTGGCACAAAAATAGAAACTATACTTTTGACTCCTTAATATTTCCTTCTTTTAAATCCCATTTGGAAACAGTTCGCTTTATTGAACTCCTTTTAATAAATGAACCGGGGGAAATATCATACGTACCAGATATTTCCACATTATAACCAAGTGTCGTGATACTGACTCTGCAGCAGTTGCAAAACACTACTGGGACATAAAAGAAGTCAACAGTAACCGATGAAACCAAATTAATATGTGACAATGAAATGACCTATCTATGTGCGATACTTCTGTTATTGCTACTGCAATGTTTTCTAGGCTCCTAAAATCTTGCATGCGAGTCATTTTGATGCTTTTTTTTTTGTTGGGAACTCCTTTGTTTGAATGATATTGCTGAATTCAGAGAGAGCTTTTTTTTATTTCAGAAATATTATGAACAGCAGTAATGAAGCTCTAAAAATGAAACTCTTTTAAGATGTAGGCTTATTTTTGAGGTGAAAAATTAACAATCAAGACACATTATTGTTGGGGCACCAATAAAACTCAGCAGCAATATATATGCATATGAGAAAAGAATCTAATAAAAGAGATAACTACTTGCTCAGTCAAACATTCATTCACTCGCCTTCCATCAGCCGCGGTGTATTGACTACAAAGCCTTAAGGTTGTGAGGATAGCAAACCATTGCAATGAGCCAGCAATTGACTTAAAACCCTTGTCCATTTAAACATTCAATCCCTCTCTTCTCCCATCTATGGATGTACTTCTAGGCAGAAGATTGTAAGCTTATTAATGTAGCTTTGCCATCCCAGAGAGCTTGACTTTTAGCAGTACTGCAGTCAAACCTTTTCCTTTCTGACTTCCCCCGCCTCCACAGTGCGGCACCATTGACTCTGGCTCCTACGTGAACCTGACTGAAAGAAACCTGCAAGATGCCCAGAAGTTTTTGCTGATGCACGAGGTGGTCCAACCCGTGGTTCCCGTGCCCTACTTCATGGAGGACAACGTGCGCTTCACTCATGTGGCTGTGGATGTGGTGCAGGGGAAGGACATGCTGTTTCACATCATCTACTTGGCTACTGGTAGGTTCCTAGCACTGGGTGTGTGTGTTTGCCACTTTCTAGATTTGTTCTGGCTTGTTCTGGTACATATTACTGTCTGCAGTCTCTGCTGTGATTTTGTGGCTTCTTAAAGCCCCTGAAAACAGATTTTTAAAATGAGATTCTTAAGATGAGCAATGGGTTCTTACCGAAATGCACAGTTCTCTGATATATTATATATATTTTATTTCACATGGGAGATTGTCTTTTATTTTTGTCTACATACAGTAAATACTTAAGATTTCAGGGGCTCTAAGCCCTTGAAGTGCACTCTTTTCATAAGACAACAGGCCTGCCAGAAGAAGAATAAAACCAATAGCTCTGTATTTCTGAGAAGACATCAAAGCTTAGTCTTCTGACACAAGTTTGATCACTCCTTACCTCCATATGCTCTCCATATGCACTGACAGAACGCACTCACATGTGACACCACATATCACTCCTATGCAGTCATTCACAAAGACATCATAAACAGCATGAAACAGCCAACATTCATGTGTCCAAAGAAGACAGATGGGTGATTAACAAATATGACACACACACAGTTCTATATAACCCTTAACCGTTTTCCCTGTCTGAACTGCATGGCACTGCCTGCTTATCAGTAGACTGTTTGATCATACTGGTGCGACAATTTGTGATGTTAGATTTGGCAAAGCGCTGAAAACAGTATCAGCAAGATGCCAGACGTGCACCAGTGTCTGTTCTGTATTATGATTTAACACTCTGTATGGATTATGAACGGATGTACCAAACAGAATTTAAACGGAGTGTCCCACTTCGCCGTGCTAATGTACCATAGGCCAACGGGGAAATGTCAACATGATCCTCCTGTAGTAGCATCAGTGTTATTTTAGGATATATCGCATGCAGTACAAGCACACACTCTCATGCACACACAGCCTGTTCCAGTTCACTGCCTCTGTGCTTGGCATCTCCCGCAAAAACTCCCCGCTCATTGTTTGCATGGTACTGTGATCAATGTAGCGTCAGACCAGAGCTGCCCACACTGCAAGTTCCCCAGACACTAACCAGACGCTAATGAAAACATCTGAAACTCTGCCAATGCCATTGGGTAGCGCACATACTGTAACTAATCATGTGCTATTTTAACGCTTTAGCGCACTCAGCTGATTGGGGTCGATGTGGAGAACCTGATAGCTTCAAACTCCACAGAAGTCAGGGTGTTGGGATCTTTCATACGAACACTTGGCTTGCAGTAGTTTCATCTAAATCAAAATTTTATTCAGCCCTCATTAGTAATTTCACCCCTGCAGCACCATTTTACTCCTTCAGTCAGCATGAACAGAGTTCACGCAAAAGATTTTTAAATATCCCAATTTACCAAAGTATTAGATTCCTGCGTGGTTGCAGAGTTGAGTCTTAGTAAAGGTGCATGCCCTGAGAAAAGAAATTTTTACTTACTTATTACATACTACTCATTGAAGAAGTATAAGTATATATTACCAAGCCAGCTTAGAACACACAACATGTAAATAAGACAAAAGATGACTTTGTTAGCAGCTAGTTGCCTTTCTACACTTCCAGTCCCAGCACCAAGTTGCCATGTCCCGGATCAGTCTATTCACTGAACGCAGAGTGACTTTACTGATATCAGCCCTAAATTACTCTTGGTATGACAACTAACCCCAAAATGTCGAAGTAATGAAGTGGCATTAGTGACTGTATATAATTAATGAATCTCAAAGAAAATTAGTACTGCGTGAGTAACTAACCCTAACCTTAACCCTGCCCAACACTGCTTGGGGCAATACTTAACTTTTACATCCTTACCTTGAAACTATCTATTAGCAATTCACCCTTCTCCCTTTGGCATCACTGTGCACCTTATTACTTTTTCTTCACCCAGGGGATTTCATGCAATGTATAATAGATGATGTTTGTTTTAGCTCTCCCAAAAGAAAATCTGCCGCTAACTTCATCTCAAGGGGGCCTACCTTACATAAAAGAAAGGTCAGGACATATTCCCAACGTCTTGAATTTCCACACTCTTCTCTCTCAAAACTACAAAGTGGCTTCCTCCCTTGTAATACCCCCTTAAAGTAAAGTAGGCCAGAAATCATGTATTCAGGTGCCATACCAATTCCCTGGTTGCATAAGGTTGGCATAACCAAGCCTGGCACACCAGCAGCCACCAGTCTTTTTGACAGTCTTATTTCAGAGTCTCCCTGTCAGGGAGTAATTGTTGTGTGGCTCACATTGAGTTCACGTCAGCTTGTGTTCAGTTTTTCTTATCCAGGTTATATTTTTAGTTGTTCCTCTCCTCTTTAAACTCTCTGTTATTCATACCCTACCTCTTCTACTTTACCTTTCCACGTGCAGATCAACACTCTCCTTCCTCTTTATGACCGAATCTTCCCCCTTTTTTCTCTTCCAGATTACGGTTCCATCAGGAAAGTGCTTTCCCCTCTCAATCAGTCCACTGGGAGCTGCTTATTGGAGGAAATCGAGTTGTTCCCGCCCAGGAAGAGGCAGCCGATCCGAAGCCTGCTGATCCTGCACAGCCGCAGCGAGCTTTATGTGGGTGTAAGAGACCAGGTCATCAAGATCCCGCTCAAGAGATGCAGCTACCACAAGAGCAGAGAGTGAGCAAATACACACACAAACGCCATTAATCTGAATGGAAAGTGTCAAAAGGAAATGTGCACACAACAAAGTTTTAAAGCTCCCTCTCATAACATGCTCTTTATCTGACCGGGCCAGGCCTGTGTTGTTGGTCAGGGGGGCCTTTGCTGAGATTTAAAACCCTGTAAATCAGCTTTCGTCTGAGCCACTGGAGGTGAACGCGGCTGCCCTCTGTCTTCTGTCTCGCTGTCTTCCTCAAGTTGTCACTGACCCATAAACAAAACTGTGCATGTTCTGCCTCACGCACAGTTCTGTTGCATATCTGTGTGTGTGTTCATCGGATATATTGAGTTTCTGTCTGTCTGGAAGACAGCCCGTCAAGGCATAAATATTGCCAACGAAATCCCAAGACACAGGCCAAGGTGTGAAGACTCACCACAAGATCGGGATCCCATCCATCATCGCGCACAGAAAAGGAATCACGCCTGCATTCCTGATCTCGTGCACAATGAGCTGTTATTGGAATATACTGAAGAGTTAAGGCATTCATATTACAGCTGTGGCTCTGTGATATATGCTGCAGCCGTTATGGCACTTCATCACCTCTTTATGTTTTCTTCTGTTTTTTTTTTTTGTCAGAGTGCAGAAAACACAACAGCAACAGATAAAAGAAATAAACCATGCATAGGGACTGGCAGTTACAGAGAGAGTTGCCAGGTTCATCACTGACATTTCTTTGAGGTTTACCGGTTTGAAATACTAGATGCTGTCTGTCTTTGTTTGGCTGTGAGGCTCACTGACGGGTGGTGTACAATCTGCAAGGCCCTTAAGGCCCTCTGAAAGACAGGTATTAGCTTGTTTCTTCTCACTTTCATTCAGTACTACTGTCGTCACCTCTAATATCCCTTTCCGTGCAGATACAGACCAGAACTCTCTGATTTCTGTCCCAGACGCTACGTCAGCCACCTTCTGCGTGCAGGCACAAACGTTTGCCTTTTTTCATTTTCATATGGATGGATGCATATGATCTTGTGTCCTTGGATAAGTGCACTTGTTTGTGTCTGCGCGCGGTTCATTGTTAAGAAACCCACGGACAATTTCGGTTACATTTCACTAGGGGCACGTCAGGCTGCGTTGATGCCTGTGGCTCAGAGATATGTCATTGTGCTGTCACCGCAGACTCATATTTGCATGAAAAGAGTAACATCAGGCTTTTTATTGCACTCAATAAAGCACCTGAAGCAGATACAGCAAAGACAGATCCAGCTATCTTTGCTACAATATCCTCACAGTGAATATTTGTTGGGCTGATAAGCTATTTGAGTCAGAAATGAATGTGTGTGTGTGTGTGTATGCGGACGCAAAACTGTAATCCTGGTGCTTGGCTGAAGATTTCCAGAAAAATCAGTCAGCACATTGTGTTAAGACATAATTTTACTATGCTGATGCAATGTAAGCATTGTCAAACATCCTAGTGCTCTATATTCACAAGTAAACAAAATTAATATTTTTCTCCTGCCTTTCTTGTCACCCTTCCTTCTCTTCTCTCTACTCTTTCCTCTCCCTTCTTCTTCTCTCCTCCGCCACTTTTTCCTCCACCTACCTCCCTCCCTCTCCCACCCTGTCTTTCCCAGTTCCTATTTTTCCCATCCATCAGCTGTCCGACCACATTCATTTTACATTTCTCCATAACCCCCCCCCCTTCCACCTAATGTTTGATTTCATGCTCTGCCACAATTCAGAGCTGTCTGTGCTCACACATGACACGTTAATAAAAGCCTATTAAAAGCAAATGTCTGTTCTGTCTTTCCAGAGCCTGTGTGGGGGCCAGGGACCCATACTGTGGTTGGGATCTGTTGCTAAAGAAATGCACCACCCTGGAGGAAAGCGTCAGAATGAGCCAGTGGGAGCAGAGCATCACCAAATGCCCTGTGAGTATCACTGAGCTGCTCCCTAATCTGTAAATACCTCATTGTAGTTGCAGTTGCTTCTTACTGTTCCTGCTTCCTTTTAATTTTTTTGTCTCCGCTTTCAAACTTTAAAGTTGGTAGAAAACACAATTATCCCTCTTCTGCCTCCATGCTCACTCTACTCGCCATATGAATTTAATACTCCCATTCATCTGTGCTCCTCTACTCTGAAAGCCTGCTCTGTATTCTCTCCATACACTTACAACTTACAAGTAACAGTGCCTAAAACCAGCCTTGGAAACAGATCCTACACCAGAGAAAAGCACCTTGGGAACTGAACAACTTGACTTTAAGGGAGCGGCATCTACCCTGTGAATGATCAATAGCGCTGCCTCAATCATTCACCTCTGACTGCTTGTTCATTAGCAAAACAGCTCCTCCATTTATTTTAATGTGCACCAAATTTGGGAGCAGTATTAGGGGGTGGTAGGCCTATCAATTTCAGCATGGCTCAGCTTTTTCAGCATTTCACACATCATTTTCAAGCCAGTCACAGCGGAGAGCGCTGTGTGCCTCCGTACCCTTTTATCTGACTTCGTGTTCAGAGGAATATTTGGCACTGAAGCCGCTGAGCACCCAGTGGCATCTGTCAGCAGAGCTATGGCAGATTTTGGGCCAATACTTCCTCCACATAGTCATTGAGACATATTCAACCATGGTTGCAGATGTGCATAAACAGGATCACACATTATAATTTCACCAAGTCAGTGTTGGCTGTGACATTTTTTGTCTTATGAGACTGAAACTTAAGCCAATCAGGGCATTGATCGTACACAGTCACACTCTCATTTAACCTAGTTAGCCTAGCTGTACATATTTTAAAGGAAGCATTTTGGGTCTTCTCTTGGCATAAAAAAACTAATAAGTGCATCTCCACAAATGTCAAACTTTAAATGCAGGATCTGATCACAGATAATATCCATGCAGTAGCAGTGTAGCCACTAAACCTTTAGTTTTGATGTATTTTCAGGTGGCCGCATACCACTGCCCACACAGCTGATGGAATCGGTATATCGGTATATTTGTATACACTTAACCTTGGTCTAACCAGGTTCATCCATTTAGAGTGAGCATGAATTAACTTTGGCAGCAATAACTTTGTATGGCGAGAGAGAAATGGCCGCACAATACGGGTTCTGAAGCCAGACCAGAACGGGAAAATTGCCTGCTCGCTTGCAGCAATTTGATGCCAAGACATGAAAACTGAAAAAAAAAAAAAAAAAAAAAAGAAGTTGCCTTTTATCACAGTTACAGTTTAGCTTCCTATGAGTCCATTAACAGTTTGCAAAAAGCTAAACTGGCTCAATGTCTGCTCTAAATGTTTTTGTAAGAGGGCTCAGCTTGCCTGAAAGTAATTGTAATCAGCCTCCACTTCAAAAACATGATGTTACAGTACTCTTTAGACTTAAAAAAAAAAAAAGAAAGAAAAAAAAAACTGTTGTATTTCTGGTCTGTGAAAAAGAAATGACTTCTCTGGTTTTCATCATTCTTCGGAAATGAATCTATCATCCTGTTCCTTATGTCCTTTCCTGTCTATCCTCCCATTTTAATGATGCATTTACCTTTCTCATCGGTAAAAAGATGTATTTATTCATTTTGTTTTCATATTTATTTTTGAGGAACAAACACACAGTATAAAACAGGGACCAAATCATTTATAGTCTCCGCTATAAATGATTGGCGAAAGAGATGTGATGTAACCTGCCTCTTTCAAGTTATTTGCTTTCTAGGCAGCCCACTGATGCAAATGTTGTCTGTCTTAGCCAAGCGTCCCCAATTTAGGCACACGGCAGAGATCAGTTACCAATGACAGCGGAGGGTAGATGTTATTTCTGCCTCTGCCAAAGCAGCTGATGATCGCGCTCTCTCTTCTCCTTTTGTGTGAAAGGGTTGCATTTTTAAATCACCCTGACATACAGCCACAACATGGCTCATAGCATCAGAGGCTCACAGTCTATTTATTTGCCCCACTTTTATTTCCTCATATTTTTCCGTCGTTTGAATGTGTCCATTCACAGGTTTCATTTGCCTTTATGAATCTCTCTGTAGCTATTCTAGAATCTCATCGTATCCTCAGACAATTTTCATGTATTTTCCTCCTGTTTGCAGCATATTTTTGTCCCCCATTACTGCACAATTTCAGATGTGCTATAGATGATGTAATGCGGTTATTTTTGCATCTATCTGAGGAAAATTGATTTCTGTTTGCATCCACCGTAGCCATGGTGGTTTGTGTTTCTCAGAGCAACACATTCCTGAGAGCATCAGTCTAATGCAATGACCAGTTTCAGAGAAAAGCTATTATTCTCAGATGTTTTTTTATTTCTGGGCCTTTTTTTGTTCCAAACAGATCCGTAATGTGACGGTCGATGGAGGCTTTGGCGCCTGGTCAGGCTGGTCCACGTGCAGTCATAATGATGGTGGCAGTGCGGGGTCCTGCCTGTGTCGGACGCGAGCCTGTGATAACCCCGCCCCTCAATGTGGTGGCCAACAGTGCCATGGGATTAGCGTGGAGGTTGCCAACTGCTCACGGTAAACTTCTTCGGGGATGCACCAGCACACATCCGTAAATCTTTCTTCATCACTGGTCTCTGAACATACATCTGTGCATCTCAATGGGAAGATGGAGAGTTAGAAGGAGACATATGAAAATTTGTTCATTAAAACCCTGTGTCCTTGCACATATTCATTAGAAATCCACACACAGTAAGTTGTTCTGCATTGCATATTCAGCGTCAGTTATTTGGGGCTAACAAGTGTTGATTGGGTGTTTTTTTTCCCACTCTCTCAGCTGACATATTTCTGATTTTAACACTCTGAGTTAAAATTAACTGAGATGCTGTCTTCTGCCTGCTTAACAGGGCATGTGAGCGTATTCTTTCGGGGAAGGATAAGCTTTGTGAGTTAAGGGGAAGCAACTCTTCATTACTGAAAAATGTGTATCATCTTTTAGTCTTAATAAACCTCTGAAAATAACATTTTCTCTTGAACGATTAATTGTCTAGCAAAATAGTCTTTTATTCATTTTCTGTCACCTGACTAATCAGTTGATTCCTTGTTTCATCTCTAAGGTTCATAATCAGGTCAGAATCACATGACCTCTGTTTAAGTCAAGGCAAGTTATATGACAATACTTTAGTTTGATAATGAGGATAAATCATAAACAGTGTAAATCATAATGCGGTCTTGACTGTCCAATCAAGGTGAGGAACAGATAAAGACAGAAAAATAAAGACTTCATGAAGATCTTCCAGCTGTAATCTTGTTTTGATGTTGTGATATTCTGGCCACCATCACCACTCCATCAGCGGCTAAAGTAACTCGCACCGATGTTGCACTTTGCGTCTCCATAGAAACGGAGCGTGGACTCCCTGGACTGCCTGGTCTCCCTGCAGCACCAGCTGCGGCATCGGCTTCCAGGTCCGTCAGCGCTCCTGCAGCAACCCGACCCCTCGCCACGGGGGACGAGTGTGTGTGGGCCAGAACCGCGAAGAGAGGTACACGTACGCACCCCCACACGCTCCCACGTTTATACACGCATTCACATGCGCTGATTAAAGCAAATACATCCTTTATTTGCATGTTTTCTGTGCAAGAGGAAAACAAAACAAAAGGCTTCACAATTTTGCTTCATAATTTGCAACCTCCAGTTAGGAAGTATGACTTTGATGGTGACTTTTTCTACGGTGACCCCCCCGCCCCCCTCACTTCTGTCCAACTTTGTGACAGCCAATTAAGGAATGAGTGGGATAGGCCTGTGCTTGGGTAATTATCTGGCTTTCACACATAGACTGGAGTCTAGGTTTTGAAGCTTTGGAGGCTTTGGCGTAGAATAATCGCCTTTTTAAAGATGTTTGTGTGGTTTCTGAGCAACCTTCAAGGCCTGAAAAAAAAAAAAAAAATCAGTTTCTCAAGGAGAAAGTATGTGAAGAAGCACAAAGGGACATACAAAGCAGCCCAGGTTGAAAAGGTCAAGAGATTAGTGATCTCAAAGTTAAAGTTTTATTTGTCTCTTAATTTATTCTGGTTTTCTGAAAGTTTAGTTTCAGTGTTTTCCAAATCGGAAAAGGACAGAGGGAAGTTTTGACAGCATCCATCGGGTTTGAAAATTAAATGACAGCGGTTATATTATACCATTTCAATTCCATTTTAATAGAGACTGGCGTAATGTCCTAATGTGCCGAGGCTTATTTTCCTTTGTCCCCACAGTGTCTGTGTTACCTGTGCTGATGTTTTTCATCCAGCCATTAGCCAGTGGTGAAGGTAGAAAAAGTGCAAGTAAACACAGTTCAGAGGTCACAGGGAAGGAAAGAAGAGGAATAAATCTTTACCAATTGTTACCACGGCAACAGAAACAGCATCGCAATGGATGCATAATTGGACACAGCCTTCAAAGATGAACCTTATATTACATCCTTTTATTCCGCTCCTTTCTCTGCACTTTCTCATTTCCTCTTTCCCTCCTCTAACCTCCCACCTTCCCTTTCTCATACTCGCTAATGCTCCTGATGGAGCAGTCCTTGAAAGAAGGACTGCTCCATCAGGAGCTCTGAGGATAATGTATGGAGTGACCAGCGCGGCCTACTTACTCATGAACCACACCAAAAAGCCACTGGCTGTTACTAAAGACCACGAGAGGCCAGAAGCAGGTTCTGCCACCCCCTCTTTTTCTCTCTCCGAGCTTTAATCTCCTTTGTTTCATCTCCCATTCCTGCTCTCAGTACTTGCTCTGTTCAGCTATTTAAAACACCTTAGGCCAGTTAGTGGCCAGCTGTGAGGGCTGGAAAAGGATCTTTGTGAAGGAGGAGTGAGAGGAGAGGAGTCTTTGTGTGTGTGTGTGTGTGTGTGTGTGTGTGTGTGTGTGTGTGTTTGTGTGTGTGAGGGAGACCAAGAGATGGAGAGAGAAAGAGAGAGAGTCAAAGAGATAGAAAGCAAAAATGTGTTAACAGATGAATTATGCTGTGTCAGCCTGAGGAAGAACAAGTTAAGATGAAGATGCTGGAAAATGTTTGCGTGTGTGTGTGTGTTCACTGTGAGCATATCCAGGTGTGTCAGGAATGTAAATCACCAATGAAAAAACAGGAGAAAACTTGGATGTTGGGTCTGTGTAGCGGTGTCCAAAAAAATTCCACCACATCTGTTGTTTATAGTTGTCCATGTGTGAAATAGGTAAAGCTCTTAGTGCGAGCTTTTATCTGCGTGGTGTGAAAAAGGCCGGCACTTTATCGGCCTTTGTGCACTGAATAATTCTTTTAATGGCGTGAAAGACTTTTATTTTATGGGGCACAGGCCTCCTTTTTGAGTTGTTAGGCGTCTGCCATAAGCCTTACTACACGCTTTGTTCTTCCCATGTTGCCTCAAGTACTCTATTCTGATTCATGCAAAGGCCCTTATGTTCAAACATGCATGCAAATGGCGCGAGCTCATATGCACACACAGACACACATATTTACAAAAACTTAAAAGACTCAAACTGAACCTCACCTCTTGTCTGCCTCCCTTTTCGCCAACAGGCTTGCCTTAAGTTGGCTTGAGTGGGCTTGATTGTTTGCAGCAGGCAGGGCTTTTAAAGATAAAGCAAATGTTCTGAAACCGGCCGTGCGCAGCAGTGCTATGGGCTTAAATCTGGCTGGTTAATGCCTGCATTTATGAACCTTCTGTTGGTATTTCCCTCAGCGCACTGACATGGTCCGCACTGCTTACTCAGCCTATAGTGAGTAATTAGCAGCGGTTTAGTCTGATCTGCTCACTGTGTTTTTGGTAAGAAGAGAAAAGGATAAGATAAGATGGAGCGAAGCCACCGACTTGTCTGAAATGATTACAGTGCGTACGATGATGATTTTGAAGCTCTAAATCTGCTTCATATTGACCACAGTAGGTTTTTTTTTTTTTTTTTGTGCCGCAGTGGTATTTTATGTCTGCATACAAGCCGGCATGCATGAATGTCTGTGTGAGTTTGTGTCTGTACATCTGTCTCCTTCTCTTAGGCATCGGCTTGATTGTAATCCACACTCTTCCTCGCTTCCCCGCACTTTGTTCCCCCCCCCCCCCCACGACTGTATCATCCCACTACAAGCATGCAGATTAGTGAAAGTGGAAAAGAGCACGCTACTCTAAGGCTTCTTTTCAACCGGGGTACACAGAATGTAGCTTTTGATTTGCCATGAACAATAGCGTAGAATATTTGGGAAGAGTACAATGGAAATATCCGGCCTCGGTCTCTAGAGAAAGGGTTTAAAGTTGAAGCTATTTTAGCACAAGAACACTCCGTTTTCCTTAAAAGGCAGTCATGAGCCAAAACACAACAAAATAGCAGTAAAAGCAATTTTATAGAATGCGTAAAAGTTATAAAATAAATTATATGGCTTTAATAAGGCTGGCGATCGTCTGTTGTTACTGTATAATGAGGTCTCAGTAATTAAGTACTTTAGACATCGCAGTTATCCTGCCTTGTAAAACGATGTAATTAGAGATGATGCATGCATCTTTGTGGCTTTTTTTTTAATAGACTGTGTCAAAGAATTATGCATATTCATGCATAAACATGTTCATTACAATTTGAATTTTCTTGGATGTACTTCCATGCGACGCTGGCCATTACACACATGTACCACAGACTTGTCTCTGGTTGGCATGATTGATTCAGATGCTCAGGCTCACAGTGCGCCATGTTCCCTGGCCACATCTAAAAGATATGTTGGGTTAGTAAAAGTTTGTTTTAAGTGAAGTTTACACGGTATCGCAGACATCCCTGCCTTGTGGTATAGACTCTTTGTAACTATTTCAGTTCAGTGGCAAGGTTTCAAAAGTGTGGCGAATTCTTCAGTGCCCTTCACATATAATTTTATGTTCTGTCAGATAAAGTAGCTATTCCATTTTCCACAGACCACTCAAAAGACACTGTCATACATGATTCATACGTAGCCAGTGTGAGTGAGGCTCTATTGTCAAAGCTGCCATGTTGCCTCTCTTATTTCCAGCATGTAACCACAGCACACAATCCAGAAATGACATGAAGCTGCAATATGTTTTTCATTAACAGTATATCGAATGACAGTGTGTAAAATGAAGGGTTTACCTGTATTTAGCAGCTATAGCAGATATTTTCATCATGAGAAATAAAAACAAGGTTGAAAGAGCAAATACCGGATTTAACTTAGAGATCTGAAATCTGAATATTTTCCAAGACTTTTTAAAAAAATTGTTTTCATTTTTTTCTTTATCGGTGGATTTTTGGCTTTCGGACTTTTTTTAAAATTATTATTATCTGGTGGTTGTGTGTTTTTTTTTTATTCTCAGGTCTCTCTTCTCCAGATCGCAGTAACACTATTTGATCAAATTAAGTCACATACTCATCTCCCCCCGTGGTCATTTCTCTTCCTTCCCAGGTACTGTAATGAACACCTGCCCTGCCCGCCCCATGTCTACTGGTCGGCCTGGTCGGCATGGGAACGCTGCACCGTGCCTTGTGGCGGAGGCATCCAGTCGCGACGCAGAACCTGTGAGAACGGCAATGACTGTCCCGGGTGTGGTCAGGTATGTCACGCAAAACAATAGCTCTCACACGCCCCCTCCTTCCATCCGTCTTCCTCTCAGACTCATCATTGTTTAGCAGCTCAGGCTAAGCCATTTGATGCGCTGAACAGTCAGTGGTGATGAAATTGGAACATCTAACATGACTAAATCCCCTGGCTATATTTATACACTGGTAGCAGCCATCAGATTTATTACCAAGACCTATTTAATACCACACACACATACAGTAATCACTCCACATATGAATAGGCTTATTTTCTGCCACAAAGCTTTCTCCAAAGCGCGGATGATGCAAGGAAGCGTTGAAATACAAGCCCCTCTCCTTGTTGACAGAGTGATGTGATGCTTGTGTTATTTCTGGTGCTATTTTCACACGTTCACACACACTCCCTTATCCACAGTCCTGGTAAAAAAATAAATAAATAAAATAAAATAAGAGAGAATGAACATGATAGCTGTAGCTTCTCGTGTCCCTCTTGGAAACGGATTAAAGAATGTGGGTCAGAGACTTGTGGATGCATGGGGTCCTTGAAGTGTGTTTTTGTTTTGTTTTTTTGTTTCTGACTTTGTTTCTTTTGTCGTTTTAATAGAAATGTAGTTTTGGATGGTTTAAAGACAAAGCTAAAGTCATCATTAAACACCCCCTTTTTAAATGGCTAGTTTAGATTTAGGTTTATCATCAGGATTAAACACACATAACTTTGATACTGTCTCTGTCATCTGTACGCATGTGGAATAGATGATTAGACACAGGCGTTGACTTGATGTGTGATTTTTGTTCTCTAAAAAAAAATTGTCACATACTCTGAAAAAGCATTCAACAACCCAAATCCCATTTATCGGAAAAAGCACATCCTACAGCTTGTGTAATGGCCCGTTGTAAAGCTAAATAATACACTGATAGCAGAATGAAACATCCCACACCAGACCTTTCAACCTCAAGAGCCTATATAGTATCTGATAATTGCCCATGACACATTAGTAGCTGCAGAACAGTGAAGTGTAATGACTGACCTCCCATTAAGTAGCAATTTAACAGTCACACGTATCATCTGTTGCTACCTATGTACTCTGGCTCTCTCTTGCACACATACACACTGAGTCCCATCAGATGGCAGCTGTCTCGTTTCTGTCACTGCGCAGCGACCATTATCCTCACTGAAGCATGCTGGGAATGCAGTGGCATTCCTAGAGGAACTCAGTTCACATAAGGAAAGTGATGGCGAGCACGAGGGGATCTCAGTGCCTTGTCACTGCTGGGTCCAAAAAGAGACAGCCCGTCTTTGACTGTCAGTACTTGTGGGTATTTTTGATTTATCCTCAGTTTGGAGACGATCTAAGGCTGAGTGAGCAGGAGATGTTAGACATAGTTTTTATTGGTGACAGGGGAAGGGACAGCCTGGTAGTGATTACAGACAAGGAGGTGGCATACTTGAAAGAGCTGAGTCAGGTCAGTGGAAAAGGTCAGAGGTGCACCTTGTGTAAACTCGATACTCGCTGTCTGTTCCTCTTTTTTTCACCGCTGCTCTTGAATTTTAACTTCTTGTCTCTTTTTGCTGTGTTTTGTTTCCTCACCGGCTCCTTGTCTTCGAAAACTGTGACATGGATTTAATTGGGGCCATCTCAGCCACCAGAGTTGTAATTACATGCAGACTTCACAGACACCTTCCCTGTCTCAGGGAAGACTTTATTTGCACAGCTTGGCTAACTTGTGTTATAGCTGCATGTTTACTGAGATCAAATAAACATTTGCTGCCTTTCATTTAAAGCTCTGATAAGGTGCTTAATTGCACAGCTGTTAATGTATAACAATTGCCTCAGTGCACTTAAAGCCCCTATAGAGGTGCAGCGGGGTTAAAGATGGGGAACTTCCACGCGACGTCCGTCTTTCCAAAGAAAATAAAAGTATAAATTTGTATTTAACTCCCTCCACCCCACCCAAAAAAAAAAAAAAAGTGAAAAGTGTGATGGAGTTCGTTTTTTATGTGCCATCTGTCTGTGTTCTCTTCCCCTGGACACATCCATGTTTAATTAAACAGAAGGAGACCACACAGACACACACACTCTTACACATAATCACACATTGCAGCTTGTGTCATCACAGCTACTTTTTTAGCTCAGACACCCTACTGAGAACTGAAAAGATGAACACTGTGTACATCTTAGACGTCGGTGTGCATATGTACCTGTGTGCATTCATGTTTACCTGTCAGGTTTGATATTGCAGCAGCCACCTGTGGTCAGCTCCAGGCATTTGCCAGACATTAATCGACAGTTATGAGCTAACATCTGCTCTGTGTTTTACAGAGATGTCAGGTAGAGAATTCACAAGAAATCCGAACTTTTGGAAACTTATTTTGAAGAGAGTAAAAAAAAAAAATCCACTGAAGTTGGTGATACCAGCCTTTTGCAGAGGTGTAGATGGTCAACATTCCCCGCATGCTTTAATAGCCAATCCCTGTGCAAAAAAAATCTTTTTTGTGAATTTCTATTGATCCGTAAAGCAAAATGTTCTACCCCCCTCCACAGGGAGCTCACTGCAGAGTCAGGGACAGAAAAGCTCAAGTGAAGCTCGTAAGGATTCAGGTCAAGGACACAAGCATCTATACTCACTATGCAACTCTATGCCACCCTAAATAATGCCACATGCATGATTAGAGGAACTAACTCTCAAGGTGCTTAATTACCATCAAACCTGCTATAATGTTGCCCCGTACGTCTTTGCCTTAAGCCTCACCAGTCATATCATCAGGGAAGTATTTAGTCCTGAGGTGCTTGGTGCCTCATTTTGCTGATGTAAAATGCCACATGACTGCAACTTCATCAGTCTGAGCCCCGGTCCGTGCAGCGTGCTGCTCCATCTCTCTCGTTTCACTGTATCTGCATTACAGGTTTGAGTCCCCCAAGAGAAGCCAGCGAATTCTGGGCTGGAAATAAACAAGCGAAAGGCTCCAGTGGCCCAGCAGTACTGTACCGTGAGCACAGTACTTACAGTGCTCTTCCCCTGTGCGGTGACATAATCAGACAAAATGGAAGATTTTTTTTTTTTCTTCCCCAAATGCTGAAATACTGAGTCACTACTCATTAAGTCTGGAAAAAGAGTCTATTAATACAAACATTACTCATTACATTACGAAATAAATTGCGGTGTTGCTGAGAGGAAGCTAATCCACCAAATCAGCCCTTTTGATGCAGTTCACAAACAATGATGGATGCTGACTGAGGAGTTTATGGCAAGTTTATTAGGAAGGTCATTTTTGTAAATGAAGACAGAAAAATGTCTCTTTACTTTTTGTTATTTATGGTACATGATATATATATATACATAT
>JBBMJY010000013.1:9613394-9646134 GCA_037833715.1 Toxotes lorentzi
TGTGTGTGTGTGTGTGTGTGTGTGTGTGTGTGTGTGTGTGTGTGTGTGTGTGTGTGTGTGTGTGTGTGTGTTGGGGTTATGGATTTTTATGGGGTAAAGCTGGACTGATGTTTATTTCACATCCTCTGGTCCATTTTAATGCATTATTCAAAACATGTTATAAAAATTGTTACTCTTAGAGCGGGGGTGGGGGGGTTGTTTTTTATTATTACGCCAGATTTTGTATACGCATCCATAGCCGCCATAACAACACACTTTTTATTGCATTAAAAGACAATAAACTGTCCACCATCCTTCAACATTGCTACTGGATGTAATATAGTCAACCCCCACCATATCCCCCACCATATCTTCATAACATTACCTCATACTCTCAACACCCCATTTTCTACATTCAGTCTATTAGCTTAGCAACCAGCATAATTATCATCATTATTATTAATCAGCTAATTTTCAAAATAAATAAAATAACTGTTGACAAACAAACCGTATATAATACTTTCAACCAGTCACATGCCTGTGCCACACAAATGAATAATAGCCGCCAAGATCCAGATTCCTGCAAATATCAGACATGTTTGAAATTGACCAGCCAATCAGGATAGAGAATTCACAGCTGCCATTGTACAAGATAAGAACATCTACCAGCATTATTATATCTAATGAACCTGTCAAGTAAAACAGCGGATAAGTGTGGCAGGAGTTGGTGAACATCCTCCATGTCACTCTTTCAAAATAAATCTGTTCTTCAAGCCATCCACAGATGTTCAGTGTTGTCCCTTTTTCATGTATTGGACAAACTGCAGTGTATAAATGTGACCTAAAATGATCCAAATATTGGATTGAAAATGTTTGTGCTAATTCCTCCCCTCTCTTTCTCCCTCTCCCTCTCTCTCTCTTGCTCTCAATAAGCCACAGAGCGTCTAATATTAGTAGAGTCAGTGGAGTATCTTTATTACACATACACTGACCACCTTGCTGCATATACTTTAGCTGTAGTTGATGTGGATGCCTTCAGAGACTTTGAATGAGGTTTAGCTTTAAACCCGGTAATTATCTTCTTAGCCCTCTGCATCAACACTAATCCTCAGAGAGTACAGGGAAAAACGCTTACCAGACAAGCCTCATTAAATATTTACTGTGTTTGGCCACCATCAACAACTCACACAACAAACACCCACAGATCGTTTGCGCCCCCCCGCCCCCTTTGCCATGTGTCGCTGTAGGCGAGACGCTGAGGTGGACTTTTTTTTTTTTTTTCATCTTCCTTTTTGTTACCGGCTGATAATCATAGATTGTGGGCTGGTCTGTGATGCGTGATGATGTTAAATATTAATGTCTGGAGATGATTACAGAGCTAGATGGAGAGAGGCAGGAAGTGCGGTGGAGGTGACACCCTCATTCATCACGGGGCCCTAACAGAATCTAAATCCTCCCAGTGTTTTTAACCCCGTTACCCCAGGGAAGACAGGCAGAGAGGAGGAGATAGAAGGGAAGGCAGATACGGAGAGACAGAGAGAGATGAAACAGCGATACAGAGGGGAAAAAGAAACAAGGAGAGGGAGAAAGAGAGTTCTGAACAGTGTGTGTAAAAGGGGTGAAAGAAATATAAAGATAGATATATGAATGGAAAGTGAGACCGAGAGATAGCATAAAAGACGAAGCAAGATGGTGAAAAATAGACCCGCATGCTGTATAATGTATAGTGCTCTTCTCAGCTGACCTGTCAGCCTATCCCATGTGACAGGCTGACGGATGTGCAGAAAGGAACTCTTATCTTATTTTGTCAAGGTCTGGCAGTCACTCAAGGCCTATTCAGCATAAATAAACAAGTGGGGAGGAAAATGGCAGTCATCTCACCTTCTCTTCTGTGGTGTCATTTTCTCCAGACGTATCACTACCTCCACCCCGTTATTTATTTAGCCGAGCACAAAAGGGGTCCAGACTGCCTGTTACCCACCTATTATCCTCTTGAATCATATCATCAAATATAGCACCACAGAAGAAGCTGTATTTTTTTTTTTTTTTTGACCAGTAGTCCAAATTGGCTGAGGGAAGTGGAGGGAAAATATATACTCATGGCACTTCTGAATGAGACTCACATATCATACTGTTAGAGCTTCAGTGCTGTGTTTTTCATTTTTACTGCCTAGCTCCCAAAGCCAGATGCAGATGAGAGAAAGAGTTGCCATTATTGTCATCCCCCCCCCCTTCTTCACCTCTCTCTCTATTAACTTCCTGCCATCACCCTCTCACCTCCCCTCCTCCGTCCTTTTCCCTTAGTAATAAATTAAACGTGACCGATGACCTTTTGTGCATCTTGCCACATTCAGCAAGTGGTTTATTGGCAATGTATACAAAGTTGGTGCATCATGCTGGCAGAATGGCAGGACATGTTTATGACAACAGGGCTAGATTGGTTTCTAAGGATTTTTTTTTTCTTTTTGGAAGGGAGGGCATGGACCCAGCAACATACAGTAAACCAGCCAGAACTGGAATCAAGAGGCTTTCAGGGATGAGCAGCAATGAAAGCTTTGAAAGGGCTTTTTATTTCCTCATAAAATAAGCTGTTTCATTTCATATTAGTCACTGCTGAGAATTTCAAAAGCTATTGTCTTGTCCATTATTATGCTTGGGAAATACACCAGAAATTTCTGTCTGAGCTTGCTTAATTATTGCTTTAATGATTTGTGATTATCTCTTCCTACGCTAGACGTGGCACATTCACCTGCCTGCAAACGTGCTCACAATGAAATAGATGAGAAGCTCTACAATAATCCAGTGAAATGTTTCTGTCTCTGTGCCCTGCAGGAGTACCAGTCGTGCAACACCCTGCCTTGCCCTGACCTGAAGAAGACCACACCCTGGACTCCCTGGACGCCCGTCAACATTTCTGACAACGGCGGGCACTACGAGCAGCGTTTCCGCTACACTTGCAAAGCTCGCATTCCAGACCCCAGCCTGCTTGAAGTGGGCCGACAGAGGATCGAGATGCGCTACTGCTCCAGCGACGGATCCACCGGCTGCTCCACTGACGGTGAGTGTAGAGTGGAAGAGACAGATGGTCTCTTTCCAGCTATCTCAGCCTGTCTGGATGTTTCTGTTATCTCACTCCAACTGGCTTTCTGCGTCTCTGCAGGCCCGTTACTGCCCTCCTCGCCTCAAGCCATTCCTTGTTTCTGTGTGTCTGTTGTTCATTAGATCTTTTCTTCTTGCCTTCTCAAACTTTTTCCTCTCTTTGTCCTGCAAAAGTTATTGGAGCACCATCTTAATCGGCTCTCGTGTTTATGGTCCCATCCTCCCTGACTTTATCAGTGGATCAAAGCATCATACATGTTAATGAACTTCCAATCCACAAAGCCGATCAGCAGTCTACAACTGGAAACTAATATCTTTCCCACTCATAGACACAGAGACACACACACACACACAGATTGCATGCACAAAGTTCAATTATAGTTGCGCAAAGAAGCACAAGCACACACTCTTTATCCTTCATCCAAGCTATTCCCTTTGGCCTGAGTTGGTGCACAGTCTCAGTCAGCCACACCCCTGGTGAATTAAATGCTGCAAACGTCTGTACAAACAAGCTGCTAATTGACAAGTTGTTTATGTTGTCAAGTGGAAGGATATATATTAAAGGAGAGACAGGCGGGGTGGCAACACACCACAGCAAACAGGCCTCACATACAGATGCACCAATTCACGGTTGTATGTGGCGTAATTCGCCACCTCAGAGGGAAAAGCAGATTCTTTTTTTTTTTTGTAGAGTTATAGGGTTAGCGCCTGGCTAAGCCGCGGCGGCCACCCGTCACTTTGAGTCTCTGGGTGGTCTGTTGTTACACCACTCATGTGCCACATGCTGCGGCAATCACCGCAGCCTAAATGTACACGATAAGTGGAGTTTTCCCTCTTTTGATCTCTCCTCTTCTTCCTCATCTCTGATTATTAATCTTTCCTTAAGTGCTGCCGCTGGTACAACTTGTTCTGTTCACACTTTGAAGCCGACGCTTAAATGTTCCTGGAGGGTTTTAAATGAGCGCTGACAGGCATAGAGAAAACCTGACTGCAGACTCGGAGCCTTAAGAAAGTGACAGCCACACATCCTAGACATGGGCAAACAAAGGCTTGAGCTTTAATAGGTCTGCCTTGTGTTCTGATTAGCAGGAGGAAGTAGCAGACACTATTTGTTTCATTAGAGTTTGTCAGCAGAAGCCTGACATCAGATTAGCTTCGGTGTTAATTACACCAATTGAAAAGGGTGGGCTGGGGTTTCAGCAGTCACTTTTGGCATCTTGTCAGTCTGTGCTGTAGGATGTAAGCAGCCTATAGGCTGCAGCAGGCAGATGGTGATGTATGAGTAGCTAGTGTAAGCTTCAAATCCATTCAACAACCAGTACACAAACATGGGTGTTGTTTTCTCAAATCTGCTATCAGGAAAAATGGGAAACGCTGTTACCAAAGCTTATTGAGGTGCAAATGTACCGGCAGTGCTGCAGGTTACATTTAGACCCTTTTTTTGGAGGTTATAATTTGCCTGTTAATAGAGACAGACTTCATTATACACTCAGTGCCAAAGATTATCAACAGCAGGGTTTTGTCTTGATGCTATTGCACTTCAAATTTCACTTACATTGGCATTTTAACTAGATTAGTAATTAATGTCACTGCAGGCAATATACTGTATCTGGTCTACAATCCCTCAAAGCATGGTCTTGTGTGAATAAAACTGAATGATTTTATATGAAATCCGAAATGTATTTCTCCTTTCACTTTCTGTAAATGTTCAGCGAAGCAAATTTCTTTTCAGCATCAAAACGGGTTTACTCAAAGATGGGTTCTTTTTCTTTTCATCAAAAGCTCAACAGTGTACGTTTGAGGGAAGGAGCTTCAGTGTAGAATATGAAACAGTTTCTTCATCCCTGCTAAAAAAAAAAAAAAAAAGACAGTTTCACTCCAGTTGCAGTGGACATCTTGAATGAAAACAAGACCTGCTGAGGTGTACGTGGCCTCTGTTTGCTACTCCCCTCTAGTCCCAGGCTGATTGTTCGTCTTCAGACTTCAGCATGATTCACTTCTCAGAGGAATTTTAAGTCATAACTGTCGAAAAAGAGGATTGACTCCAGTGATCCACTTCTTCATTTCAACCATTATCAAGCTTGCCATCCATCTGGAGAGCACTGGTGTGTGTATTTGTGGGTGTGTGTGTGTGGGAGTGGGTTGACGTGCATCTTTGCCGGTTTTGTTGGTGGGCGGATATGTGCTTCTGTCTGTGTGTGTGTGTGTGAACACATGACAATTTTCCAATATGTCCTCCTCCCATCGTCCACCTCTAAGAAACGCATGGGGAGCCTGAGCCCCAGGGACAGCAGTTAAGTTTTCTTAAAGCAAGAGGCCAGTAAGAGATAATTACCACCACAGTGGTGATGTGTATTGATGTTCCCAACTGGGGCAGAGGACGCCAAGATCCCTCCGAGATGATGAGCAACCAAAAGGAATGGTGTGTCACCCGTTAAAGATTTACTATTTGCATTGGGGAGCTTAGTATTGATTAGAGCTTCATGCACAACCTGGGCTTTTCCTGCAAGAGCCACTATAAAACAAGTTCCCATACGAACAATGTTGGGGAGAAAAATGTAATCAGTTACTCATTATAGACTGAAAAAGTAATTTACATAATTACTTGCTGAGCGCCATCGAATGCACCTTTAAACAGGTCCAAATCCTCCACATCCACATGCCACATCTAAAGAGTAGAAATTAGGGGTGTTACGGTTCATGTATTCGTCCCGAACCGCCACAATACACGTGTCACGCTTCAATTCATGTACTCCAATGCCAAATACAGTCAGTAATGCAACGCTAACTCTCAGAACAGGAAAAGCAGAAGAAGAGACAATCTGCTACACACAGCATGCACACACCAATCTCAAACAAAAATGGCAAGTTCCGACAGCACACAAGAGCTCGAAGACCCGTCTGCTTGCTTCAAATCTGTAGTGTGGGGAAGTTTCGGGTTTCCTGTGAGATATGACAGTGAGCTGATTGTGACCAAATACTACTGCCTATTCAAAATAAAAAACTGGGGATAAAGCAATCACTAGGTATTTATTGCTTTTTCTTGTTGTATCGAACCTGTATCGAACCGTGACCCCAAAGCCAAGGTATGTACCGAACCGTGACATCTGTGCACAGTTACACCCCTAGTAGAAATATTAAACCTGGACTATTCACTGACCATGATCAAGTACAGCAGGGCAGCTACAGTGATTGAGCACAAAGGGTAAGAAATTGGTCTCAACCCTCCACTAAACACAGGGCAAGACAAGCAAACCAGTCAGCCCCCAAAGTGTTACAGTAATTGAGCAATACTTGAATTTGTAACTGTAATTATTTCAAAATTTCAAATAGTAATCTCTTACTAATCATCACTATAAACGCTTATACATTACTGTCTATGTTTGTATGCATAATGTAGATGCATAAAATACGTGTAGAGATATGGTATGCAAATAAAAAAAAGATGCTCCTTTTAAAGAGACTACGTGCCAAACATCTTTAGCAATCAGGAATAGAGGGTTTCAAGTGAATTTAAAATCTCTACCCTCAGCACTGTCTTGCTTTTTGTTTTCTCATTTGAAACCAGTGCATGAACTTGGAAAGAATCTTTTGCTGTCTGGCCGTTCTACTGATGTCGCTACCCCCGCTACTCAATAAAAAGCCCATCCTGCCATGTTGTCTGGGATCTTCTTCGTCTCCCCCCACCCGCCTGCTCGGGCAGAATGTCACCGTGTTTGTAACTTTAAGCATCAGAGCTATCAGATATACCTGACATTTGACGATTTAGATTGTACTCGGAGACGCAGCACACGGTATTGACACACACCTGGAAGTCTCATCTGCAGCGCACCGATATGGAGAATTATTACCCCATCAGCAGAGAGAATAAATAGATGTCTCAGACATGCTAGTGACTTTCCCGACCTCTCTCCTGCTTTTCTCTTCCTTTGTGTCTCACTGTCTCTCATATAAAGATCTCTATCTGTCTTTATTATCAGAGATAAATTATGAATATATGATTTAACCAAGCATTTACAGTGAGCTTTTATATAACATACTGACTTGTTTCGTTTCAGCGATCATGGCTTAATGATAGCGATGAGTTAATTACTTAAGATCTGTAGTGATTTAAAGACCTCTCTTGTCATGTACGCCCAGTGATTAGTCTTGTAGTAGTTGTAGCCATTTTTTCCCTTTTATCATAATTCACATGCCTGAATGAAAAACCAAACATTTGAGCATTTGCATAATTGCCAGTAATGCCATGTATTTTTAAACTTCCATGAAGCAAAATCCTAGACAATTTATAAAACATGGCCTTTTCTTTTTATACCTTTTATGTGGCTCCTCTCTCTTCACTCAATAATACAGTATGCATTCATATAATATTTATGCATTAATACACAATTAATATGAGGTGGTTTACACAAGGCAATTGGTGTTTGCATATTCTCCATCCTGCATATTGCTCTATTCACGTTGTCTTTATAGATGGAGGCACAGTGTAGCATGCCAGAGGCTCAGTGTCTTGCTCAAAGAGTCCTCAGCAGAAATATTTATTATATAATAGATACAAATGACTATACTAAACCCCATCCCCTTCATATATACTTACTATGCCTATCAAGCATTAAATTCTCATATGGCACATATGCAGATTACACGATAATAGCAGCAGGTGATTTTCAGCAGAAGTAGACAAATACAGGCTTCTCCTTTCTAACCAGTGGCCAATGATTTTCTCAGCTGAAAGGCAACTGTCACCTGTAAATTCTATCAGGTAGCAGCTAATTAATAGCTAAATAAGCCAATGTTAGCTCCATGAAATGGTTGCTGTCTTCAGCGGATTTTTAATGTTTCTGTTAATGTTGTTTGTGTTAGAAGAGAACAGTACCTAAAGCTGTCAAATAAATGTAGTGGAATAAGTACTACCTTATTTCCCTCTTTAATTGTTGTGAAGCAGAGGTATAAAGATGGTCAAGTGCAAAGAACCTTTAATTTATGTAGCCTGAATATAGATGGAGTTCACCCTCCTGCCAGGCTTCAAACCAGCTACCTGTTTATCGTTAGTCAGCCTCCAACCATGAATTAGTCACTCCATCTGCTGCCACTGGGCAGCTCGCTGCACCAACAGACCATTTCAATGATATTTTCTGCGAAAGCCCCATGTCAGTGATGCAGATATGCCTGCCTGATTTAATCAATATCTCTACATAATGCGAAGGATTTAAAAGTTCAGCCATGCTACTTTTCAGCAGCAGTACCATTGAGCATAGAAAGGTTTTGAAATTAGGCATTCATCTCAGTTATTTTCCATTTGCTTCTCACAAAGACAGAAGCAGATACAGCGAGAGAAAGGAAAGCACTGTAAAGATGAAAGACATTTCTGTGGAAGGTTGTGAGTTTGTAATTTTACTGGCTTGTGTCGGTGAATGATGGCTTCATTTTTTATTTTATTTTTTTCTTTTCCCAGAGAGAAACGGTGGTGTGTGGCGGCAGCCTGATGTGTTTCACTTCAGCTGATCTAGTATCAAGGCCAGGGCCTTCTCGTGGGCTACAGATTAGTTTCTCCTGTGCAGATGTCATGAGCAGACAATGAGTAGACACAGGACAGTGCTGAGGGATGCCTCTGACGGATGACAGCCATTTCAGTATCCTTATTGTCTCTCTGTTTATCTGCCTCGCACTCTCTTGCTCTCTCTCTCTCTCTTCTTCTGTGGCTGCGCTGTTCTTCAAGACAGAAACAGAACTATTTGAGCTAACAAGTGAACACAGTTTATTTAAGTTATACAGCACATGTCTGGTCTCTGTGGTCCCTGTTACTGGAGGAAACAGTGATAGAATAATAAATGTATATGCAAAATTAGATGGCCAAATAACCCAGAAGTATTTTGGCATTACATTAAGAGATCTAAATATTTAAAATGTAGAAATCAACTGAAAAGGTAATGCTTTGGTAACTTGGTGACTCATGTCCACTGGAGTCTTGATGCTGGTGTTGGTGGATGGTGGAATAAAGCCAGTAGGTGGGAAATGGAAGCTCTGAGTTGAATCTTCCAGAAAACCTGAAGGTCATAGTGATGTTAGAGGTGGTGGCAGGTTGCGTTATCATAGGTCTGAAAGGCCAACTCACAGAGACGTGCAGTCTTTGCAATGTTGAATGGTATAAATTGTGATATTACTCGATTATTTTTTATTATTTATGGAATAGTAACTTACTAAGTTGTTGATGACAAGATCTCTCCCTGCCTCGCTGTCTGTTAGGCTTCAGTCAAGTACATAACCCATGCCCTCTCCCAGATTACTGTCAAAACCTCATTGCAATTATCCTTGACACCAAATGGACTGTCAATGACACACTGCCTGTTTCACCTCTGCCCCCAGTATAGCACTCATAAACCGGCACAGAGTTTGGTGATAGAGTCAGTAAATTAGCAAGCCAGTGTAGGCGAGGAAAAAAACAACACTACCTGTCAGAAATTAAAAATAAATAAATAAATAAATTCCACTTTCTTGGCATAAAGCATGAAATCATGGCTCCGAGCTCTTAAAAACATTATAACAGGAGGTTTTGGTTGTGTCTCCTAATCAGGTATCAACAATAAAGGCTAACACCCAAGGAAAGTTTCTGGTCTCACACGTATCGACTTAGTGATGAGCTTGTCTTCACCTGTCTTCTCTGACATTAGTTCACTTTCCGCTTTGTTGCTTTTTCTTGACCAATCAGACTGGATGCTGCGTCTGAGCACAGAGCTGCGGTGCTTCAAATTACCAGGGAGAAGGGAAAGGGCTGTTTCTTTGATGGAAGGAAGTTTCCTTAGGTTGAGGGGAAAAAAAAATCAATCCTGTTTGTACTGTTTTTTGGCAATTTCAGGTTGTTGGAGTTGGCTCATTCTTTTGAAAGCACCTACAGTTATGACAAACATGCACCCGAAGCCCACCACCACTGCAGCCAGCAATACCAGCTGGGTTTTTTTATGTTACATGTGGTTTTGTTGGCAAGAGGGATAAATAGAGAAAGACTGGTCTTGAATTTCCTCTCTTGATATTTGCTTTTTCTGCTGTGTTCACTTAAACAACATCCAACAAAAAGCTGGTCACGAGAGCTTATATGCAAGTGTACCAAGGTCAAAGTTAGACATCAGCCAATTCATTCTGGGGAATTTAGCATAGCACAATACCTGGGAAGGAGCACCGGTGCTTTGCGTATTCAAACACATTAACATCAAACGGCATGTCATTTATATCGTTTCCAATAATTTTCTAAAGCATACCATACATTTTTAGACTGATTTTCCACCTTCCATCCAGCCCCTGGTTTCAGTTTATTTTCACCACAGGAATAGAAATCAACTGGCAGAGACTTGAAACCTGCATATGGAAGGCAGTCCATCACAGTACACATTCAGTTGCTTTAATTTTCTTGTCAAAATTGTGTTATTGTTGCAGTTTGGCGCAGCAGGGACCATTTTCAACACTCTCCTTGGTGGTGCATTCAAGGGCAAATTATCAGTAAGAAGCTGAAAATCACATTCAGTGCTGAGTTATGTTGTCAAAAACCAAACTCAAAGACAAGCAACATGTGCCTTGTGAAAACAGTAACAGGAGTTTGGTTGTTTGTTGCCTTGAAAAGCTGCTGTTTGCCACCTGACTCCTGAAACCTTAAGAGTCAGGAGTTGACAGTGATGGAAACAGTAGGTGATTTGAAGTTAATGGTACAGAAATGCAACTGTAAAGTACAGTTTAACCTACTGGGAATCAAGTAAACACATATGGCTCATGCTAGCAGCAGGTCTAATGTTATGCTTTCAGTCCTCGTATCCTTGTAAGCCCAAACATTAAGACAGACAGTGAATAAAACCCCTTCACTCCAGTAAATCTCTCTGTAATCAAACCTGTAAGTGGGGAATGACGGTGGACACCACAGTATGAAATTGTTGATTGGGCCTTTAATCCTCCTTTTAAAAACTCTCAAGCCTCGCCTCAAGTGAATTCAACAACATTCAGTAACTCCTCATGCTCATATCAGGTTAGCACTTATATCCTTGTTCTTGTCCATTTGGGTGGGTGCGTTTCTGCACATGAATGTGCACTGATCCCTCGTGCTCTTCACGGATGGGCTTTTAATTGCACCCTCGCAAACTTTTAGACGGCTCTTCCAGGGAACATCCCTCCGGAGGGATTCTGGGTCGACCGTCGCTTGGAAAGACCTCAGGACAGTTCAGGGAATACTGCTGTGCCACTGTAAGCGACCACAGCCCCTAATTTTGTGGTTTTATGATGCATGACGTACAGTATGCAAAAACATCCATGCATTTTTTTATTTTTTTTTTTTTAAGACGCAAGTTTTAAGAGTTTATGTACGAACACACTCATATTCAAAGAAATTGGTTCCTCCACAGGGAGGCAAGCAGAGGAGAAAAAAGAGGGAGGAAGAGTAATGGGGAGTAAATGTGCAGTTGAGAATCTAGGACAGGCTGGCAGAACCACTTCTCCACTTCCTTTTTTTTTTTTTTTTTCCTCTCGGTGTGGTCCAGCATTACTCTTGTGTCAATAAAACTTTGTTCACACATGACAGTGCATCTCTCTTCACTGCTGAAGGTTAGTGATTCTGTATGTCTGAAAGAGGAGTTATCCCTCCGGTTTGCAGATGTCATCTCGTCTCCATCTCTGCCTCTGTCTCTCTCTCTCTTTTTTTTTTTTTTACTTCCTCTCACTTCTCTCACTGTTTGAGTGCCTTTACAGTTGCCTATACTGTACGTTAGATTGCACAGCATTGCGTGTCTGTGTGGCCTCACAGAGAACCCCCATCCCTTTTTTTTCCCCCCTCACACACAAAAGTTCATAAGTTTGTTTACAGTGTGTTTTGCCTTTGAGCAGGGTGTGAGGTTGAGTATGGAGGAGGGAGGAGGGAACCTTTTTTTTTTTTTTTTCATGTCCTAGTTTCTTTGCAGTGGGGACTGTTGGATGTCGCGCTGCTCTTGGTTTTGGCTCAGCCCAGCTCGTCAGGAGAGCGAGGATTAATTCTCTCCAGCTGCGTGTGGTTCTTGTGCGAATCGATAGATCCAGTCGCTACCTATTTGAGAAGGAGGGTACCTTGCTGTTTGTTTTGGCAACGGGCGGGCAGCCCCTGTGAAGCATTAACAATACCCACAGTACATCAGAGCAGTCTCTGACCAAACCTTGAGCAGGCAAAGTAAGCAAAGTGCTGTGTGTGTATTGTTGTAACAAGCACAATTAAGTGTAGTTGTTTGCATTTGTAAATACTTGTATTGGGGTATTTAAACATATGTGTGTGTATAAGGTTTTAGCAACGTGTGTGTGTTTAAGTTTGCACATATGAGAAGCATGATTATGAAGTGCTCCACTGTGTTTAGAGCAGGAGTCAGTCTCTTGGGTTACAGAGGGCTTGATAAAGAGTACGGGTCACAGTGGCAGGCAGGACTGTCCGTGCCACTGCCTGCTCAGAATCGATAAAGAGCGGGGGCCTCGACGGGCCTGTCAGCGCTCACGGCAGCTTGATGCCCGGGTGAGTCGGCCCGTGCGCTGCCAAGGTCGGCCGTGGTTATGAACAGGTCGAGGATTTGCGCTAGGTAAACACACTGTCCTCTCCCCGAGAATACAAAGCAGCTGCGCCACGATAACTGTCAGTGAAAAGAGTGCGCTGACAAAACAATGAGGCCAGGTTGGAGGACAGAGGGAGACAGCGAGCGAGACAAAAAGCAAGAGAAGGTTAATGTGAAAGAGAGAAGAGAGAGAGGGAGGGAGGGGATGGGAGAGACTGATAGAGAGAGGCAGTGTGCAAAATAGATGTGAGTGATAATAAAAAAAAGATAAATCAAGACATTAAAAGGAGAATCAGACAAAAGAGGAAGGTTACTGTGGCATGGTTGAGTGGTTAAGACTCGGGATCCAGATGTGTCTCTGCCGTCTGTTTCAACAACACAACAGTCCTGTCCTCTCTCTTTCAAAGAGCGGAATGACACAAAGGAGGAGCAGCACAGACACAAAATGAAGACTTCCATTGTTATCTAAAAAAGTAGATAATAGCCCAGTTTGTTGAATGAGTGAATCATCGGAGGAGTGCTTAGACAGTGGCTGTGATTTCATTGGAGGTGATTATTATTCTCTCAAACAGATGAGTTCAATCTTTTCATTCAAAAAAAGAAAAGGCCAGAAGCTTTCTCTCTCCGCTCATTCTGCTCTCTCTCACCACAAGGCACATTTCCACGCCGCTGATTAATGCATGCAGTAATTACAGTTTAATAGAAATTACGGTTTCATATTTCATTAGGAATCCTCTATTCGACTCATTCCAGATGAGAGTACGCAGATTAGTCAGCTGAGGTTGCTTGATGAGCGTGCATGTTCGCGTGTTGACAGGACACACTGAGCTCTCACTGAGCCCATCTTTAGAAAATGACAAGAGGTCTGTGAAGAATTAAATGATGGATTATATTTGTGCAGCTCCTCCCTGACGCCATCAATGTGGTACCTATCTATCTGTCTATACATCTATTTATACATTTATCCCTAAGGTTGCTTTTTACATTGTATACAAATAGTGTTCCACCAGTTATTTTCCACCTATTGTTTAAGTTTAAAACAACACACAAAAAAAGAGGCAGGTACTGATCTTTCAGTGCAACTCGAGCTTAAGCTTTTAGAGCTATCTCCCAGCTTCGAGAGCAAAGGCATTCACTACCACCAAGAGCTGTTATTGACTCTCTGCCCTCCTCTTGCTCTTCAAAATAAATGCACATAGTGATGTCAGAAAGGGAGGACAAGTATCATCCAAATTCTTACAGAAAACAGCAGGCTTTACAGGAAATGTAGTCTTAATGTTGCCATTGGTAGGAGATACTGTAAAAAAAAGTCCTGTAGTTTTGAGAAGAGTATAACTAATAGTATCGTCTGTTCTTTTTCTATCTAACAGGTGAGGTGCTTCGTCTCGGAAGGATCTCGGGCCACACGGTGAACGGCGGCTGGTCGTCCTGGAGCTCGTGGTCCCAGTGTAGCCGAGACTGCAGCCGGGGAATCCGCAGCCGAAAGAGAACCTGCAGTAACCCAGAGCCCAGGTATGGAGGTCAGACCTGCCTGGGGCCAGCACAGGAGTATCAGGAGTGTAACATCACCCCTTGTCCCGGTAAGAATTACACACATATACATATGCTAGAACCTTGCAACTAGAAGTTTCAGTTGCAAAGACACACATACCTTACACAACCGCTGTTTGTACAATAAACAGATGACACACCAAGATAAGAACTTTCACAAGACCAGGAGTCAATTACTCAACAAGCTCTCTTTTTCAGTCACACAAAGATAAATGCACACTACTCCAAACTGCACTCAAGCTATGTTTTCCCTTGATTAATTGATAAAGCCTAACAGTGACAAAGTAACCTAACGAATCATCAGGAATCACAAAAGAAATCAGTTGCAGATAAGAGGTGTGACGAAGACCCCAATTTACACCAAGAATCAAAGAGAAAATCCCTGTGGCGCTCCAGTATGTAATTACATTGCTGGGTAATTATGCTGCCAGCTTTGGGAGGCCTTATTCTGTTGTGAAAAGCCCTGAGACAATGCATTTTCAACACTCCTCTAGTGAAAGACGGCGAGAGGAAGCTTTCTAATTAAAAGAATACTCTGTCTGACAAGGGAAGTAAGCTGTCTAAATGGAAATCCAGTGCTTAGTTTGGTATAAAGCACACCTGGTGTCCAGCACAGTCGCCAAGCAGACAAGCAGGACGTTGTCGCAGATGATTATTAATCAAGCAGACCTGGAAAAGGAGCTTTACGTATCTCTCTAAAAGCCTGGATCTGCGTGTCGTCTTCGTCACCCCGCGATCCGTCTTCATGAATGGTGCCATGCTGTAAGAAAGCAGAAGAGACAAGGCAAGACTGAACGGCCATCAATACTATTTTTACAGCCTGTTAATTCATTCAGTGAAAGTGCACGCTATTCCGCTCACCCAGCAGCTTGAGAGCAGCCGCTAATAGGGTAAGCTGTTATCAGCTGTGAGCTCGGATGAAGACTTTGGATGGATCTAAGAGCATCAGATTTGCTTTATCCAGGAGGGCTCTAGCTGTATGGCTGCCGCAAGTGTTCCCCTTGAGTGAATGCACTATGCTAATACGTGTAGTACACCCATTCTGGGATGTTGATTGTAATAATACCATTGCTACATTATGTTGATGAACAACTCAGCACTCCTGTCCCCCAAAGGAACCGACTTTACCTAGCCTGAGTAGCAAGGAATACTAATGCATACTCAATTAGCACCCCTCTGAAAACGAGATGTTATTTTGAGGGATGCAGATACACCAATTGTAATCCCCCTATGGCTAATCCAGTGCTTTTTAAATGCATTGGTGTACTGTGAAGGAGGAGGGAAAACTTGTTATGCCAACCATCCATCTGGTTTGGAAACAAATGAATCCGTGTTTTTCTAGCGTCTGTGCCTGAGATGAGACGATCCGTCATTGAGGGCCAGGAATCGACTTATGTGTCACTTTGTGATAGAGAAATTATACTGAGATGACAAAAAGCATCGGCAACTTCAATTACCTGCACAGTGCTGCCAGCCATCCCCAGGTCTTTAAAAGCAATTCTCAAGTGGTTCCGAAAAGGGAATTTTTCTCTGCCACAATGAAGTGAGGTTTTATCTAGATGATTGGTGAAGGATATTTACCTCTGTAGTGATTCATGGCCTAAGATTGCCCCCTTTTTATTGCTCTTTTTCCTCCTCTCTCTTTCTCCCTTCTTTTTTATTTCTCCCCTACCTCCCTCTCGCCCTTTACTCATTTTTTTTTTCTTTGTCTGCCGATGCCGTGGTGAATTTCCACATGTTTTTAACTGTCAGTTGTTTGCCATTTGGCACAGCATGAAAGCGGATTCCGACGCTTCATTCATCTATATTAATCAGAGGAGAGACTATTGAGTTCGGGGGTGGTGGGGGAGGTCAGGCATTTGTTGTAAGAGATGAAGCAAACTTTCTGTCACTTCAAAACGTTCTTTCTTTCACACACACATTCAAATTGTTTCATATTTCTGTGTCACGCATCACTGTTTGAAATGGCTTAGAAAGACTTCCAATCAGAGGAAACTGTCTTTTGAAATGACCTGGAACCTAAATTCTAGAAAACATGAAAACACATTTTTGGGAAAATTCCCCTTAGAAACAAGAAACTATGAAATTTAGTGACTATTTCCTGTCCTTGATCACTTTATACTAACAGTATCATCATGTTTTTTTTTTTTTAAAGCTTCGCCATAAACAATTTAACTGATATTTTGGGTTTAGTGGATGGCAGCTGGTCATGCTGGTCTTCATGGTCCAAGTGCTCTGTGACGTGTGGAGGGGGACACTACATGAGGACGCGAACTTGCAGCAACCCCCCGCCAGCTTATGGAGGGGACATCTGTCTGGGCTTGCACACTGAGGAGGCACTGTGCAACACACAGCCCTGTCCAGGTATCCACAAACACACACACACACTCTATGATAAGCAGATTAGGGCCTTGACTCGGCCACCAATCCATCACAGGTGCATTGCTTATTTTCTTTAGTCTCTCTCGGCCCCTCCGGAGGACACTCATGCATGACTAATACAGTATGCAGATGAGGTCACACACAAACTCATACCCTAAACACAAACACACACACATACATGGACACACACTGGACAGGCCGTGAGATATGCTGTCATTGCCTTTAACAGAGAGCTGGTCCAGCTGGTCGGAGTGGTCCCACTGTGACTCCAACGGAGCCCAGCTGCGGGTGCGTCACTGTGATGTCCTGTTTCCCACTGGAAACCAGTGCTCGGGAAACAGCAGCGAAACCAGGCCATGCTCTCCTGACTCCAATTTTATACCAGGTGATCACACACACACACACACACACACACACACAAACTCACACTAATATAATTGCCTATGTGAGCACACAAAAGTTTCCTCTTTAATAATGTCTTGGTCACTCATGCATGACTAAACACACAAGTTTGAGTACGCACACATTCTGCACCACCCACGACCATATGCCCACAGCGGTAATTCAGTTCATTTCCAAGACTCCTGCGATAATGAAATACGCTATTGATCCCTCGGAGGGACTCGTCTCAGGTCAGGGGTCAGGTTCAGCGACAGGGCAGCACTTTTGGGGATGATGGGTATTAGTGTCTTGCTCAAGGACTCCTGAGTGCGGCAGGTGATTACACGGGGGCATGAACCCGGGTGTTACACTTAAGGGCAGTCTCCCTACTCATTCCAACAGTCCTGCTGCTATATTAGTTTCATTACAAGTCTGTCTTGTCAGGCCACGGAAAAGGACTTACACCAGCAGTTTTACTTATTTCAAATGTTGGAGTTGGAAATGGCTTTTGCATGCTGTCGTCTAGTTATTCAAGTACTTTTATTTATTTTTTTGTTTTATTTTTTCTGGCATCTATACTTTAATTATGATTTGCCCTCTAATATAAAAGTTGTTCCTAATGAGATTACTTGCAATGTAAGAAAAAAAAAACAAAACAAAACACTATTTATTTGGTTTTGGGATGGGGGTAAAAAAAAATTGACACTTTCCAAGCTGTTGTGCCAAGAATCATGTTCTTTCTGCAACACTTTAGCATGTAGCATGTTTAGCTTGTGCTGAGCTGAAAAAGCACACCATTAGTATTGATATCTGCTTAGACAGGCATCTCCCTATTGACAGCCAGTAATATGAAACACCCAGAATCATCTGATCTGTGCTAAACAGATATCATTAAAACCTTTAACAAAGGATACTTATGTTATTCACATTGTATCATCAATAATAAAAAAAAATAATCATGGGCTGGGTCCTGGAGTTCTTAAACTTCTGGAATCATTAATTATGATATAAAATAAACATTTGATTGTAACATAAATTTGGAACCTTTCTGTCTTAATTAGCCCGGATATAATACTCATGAAAACCCTTCACAGATCTTTATAGAATTACCCATTTGCCTTTATACCTTATCATCCATCCCCTTTAATGGGAAAGGTAGTCCATTAAGGTTCATTAGCAACGTCTTGTACTTCATTTCCTATAATGAGAGCTGATACTTTTCATAAACCACTCCAGGTGCTACAGCCGTGATTAGCCCATGGAGTTTTTACGATAATCTGGTTCGTATTGAGCACAGCTTTCAGCTCCACACTCACCTTCAAGGGTACAATTTGTCACGGTAACAGGAGGCTGTATGGTTTTTGGCCCTAATTCTGCTGCCTTTTGCTGTTTCTTCTCCTTTATCAGAAGTCTCGATTGCGCGATCCAGTCAGGAGGAGAGGCGCTGTGGAGGTAATTTATGTGTGTTTGTGTGTGTGAGAGAGAGAGAGAGAGAGAGAGATGGGGGTAGAGCACCTGGCATTTCAAATGTACAATATCTTAGGGAATAAGATAGCTTTCCACTCCTATGACACATTAAAGGAAAATGGTGACCCAATCACTCAGTCATATTTATCAATGTATTTTAAAATATCACTCAAGCAATAAATATCAGCTCTCATTTCAAAATAATGCCACCTAAAGTCCAGTGTGGCTCTGTCATCTCATAAACCGTAAGCAGTGCAGCAGATTTTATGTCCAGCTTTCTCTAACTTCATCCATACAGTAAAATCTCGTCCTAGAAAACAAGTCTGTAATTTAAAAGGTTACAGTCTTGAGTTTGAGTGAATCAATAAAATCACTTTTAAGAGTCTCTTTTTGCTGCGCAGCTGCAGCGATCCTGATTTAAGAATGCCCCGAGTTGATAAAAATGCAGATAGCCTCATCTACAGCAAGACACTTTGACTGGTGAGCTGCACTCAAAGCAATAAGCTACATAAGGAGAAGCAAGGCTTTGGGGACCTTTTGTGCCCTGAGTGTTTGCCTCTTACACAGGCTACAGAGTACTCTATTATTATTTGGCTTGTTGGAGGCGGTAGGCAGTCTGCAAAGAGCTCTGCAGCGGGCACAGGCCGCTGACGGCAATAACAACCAAACTATCACTCTCTCCTATGCATGCTTTTGAGGCTAAGAACAGTGCTCTTGATATAGAACAGTAATTAATAGTTTGTAGCTGATCAAACTATATTTGTAGCCTTTGGTTTAGGCCTATACTTTCAAGTTAGTCTTTTGCTTATAGTCATAAATAAAACATTATCTGTGTTTAATGTATGCATATTATCATAGAGGAATAGAGAAGCACAGTAACAATTAAAGAATAATGCAGTAACTGATATAATTAATTGCTTGATATGAGTGGATAAGGAAAAACAACACAACATTCCAGGTTTAATGTATTTGTTTTATTTTTAGCATCTCTAAAAATGATACAGCAGGAGCTTTAGCGCAAATTTGCATTTCGGGAGAGAAAATAAATTGAATGAACTGCATCATTAGTGTATATTTGACAGCCTAGAACACATTCTTAGTGTAATTACAGCAAATGTATCTAAATAAAAGTTGTACATTAATACTAAATCCAAATGGAATACATCAGGTATTACACTGGTTCTGGAGAAATTCCAAATTTCAACCTGTGATAGCACACAGAACACCAAAGGAGAGGCAGAAAAAGATGAAAACAAGAACGAAACCGAAAGAAGAACAAATATTCTTTATTTTCCTAAACAGTCCAGAAGGGTTTCCTTTACTGCAGAATACTCCATGATTACCATATGAATTGCAGCTTCAATTACCACTTCCACTTGTGTGAATTGACAGAGAATTACCCCCAGCCTCTTTCTCATTCCCCACTGTCCTCTTCTCCCTCTCTCTCTCTCTCTCTTCTTCCAGACTTCAACCTCTTCCACATGATTGCTGTGGGGCTCAGCAGCTCCATCCTCGGCTGTCTGGTTACCCTGCTGGTCTACTCGTACTGTCAGCGCTACCAGCAGCAGTCACATGATGCCACTGTCATCCACCCCATCTCAGCCGCACCGCTCAACACCAGCATCACCAACCACATCAACAAACTGGACAAATACGACTCTGTGGAAGCCATTAAGGTCTGTGGTTAAGTTTTTCTGTGGGTTTACTGCGGTTGAGAGCTGTGTAGAGGCAAGGCAGTTTGTAACGTTTACTTCCTGTTTGACTTAATCAATTGATGTCACACTCCGACTCCAAGTCAGTGAGCAACGGTTTGCCGCTTCCCCCGGTGTCAGTTGTGATTAAATACACTTCGTACTGCATGACTCTCACTGTCACGCCACCCCCTGTCATGCACTGACACTCTCTCGTCGTGTAACAGATAGGCAGTTGTGCGTACATCCTCTCTCCGTGTGCTCTTCTGCTGTGTGTCTCAGTGTGTGACTTTGTTCTATGTCAGTGGTCATACACTGCTTTCTCATAACGTACTAATGAAATTACTTACGGGCACATGGGAAGATAATCGGCAAAGAGGCTGTGCATCTGCAAATTTCTGTGCTTAGACAGGGTCTTTGTGTCATGACTGCATACTAAAGTGCAAATAGTTGGATGCACCAGAGCCAATGCCAATGATCCAAATACTATCATGGCACAAACAGCCTCTTATCCACTGATACACCAGGCCGTTAGTGCCAGACTAAGCTGGTGATTAGTGCTTGTCCACTGCTACTTCATGCTCCAGCTGGGCTTTTTTTCAAAGATTCCCAGTGCTCTGTATTAGAGGGTGTTTCAACCACTTTTAACACCCTGTGCATTATTTATCCTGAAAGGGGAGCTTCTGAAGCCATGTATCTAGTTTTTCTTTTATGCTAATGACAAGATTTGCCACAAGATATTTTTACAAATTACACTTGGAAGCTTTGGCAGCTATTGGTCTTACTTTTGACAAGCAGCTATACAAGGACATTGATATAAATCACAGTCCTTAGAGGAGCTAAAACAACTGCTTGCCAAGTCCCGTCCCCCTTAGTTACCATTGCATGTTTTACAGTCTCCTATATTTCAAAGCTTATTTACATTTTCTACATGGATAAACTGGTGAGGATTGTGACTTTTTACCTGGGACATGCAATTTTAGTATTATATTATGTACTGTGCTGTGCTGTGCAGCAGTCATGCATGTTTAAGACCCCTTTTGGTTCTCGTTTAAAAAGCACATGGAAACGTTTGAAAGTCCGCTGCAGACTTTCGTTTTCGACTCAAGAGTTTTAGAGGAAAGGCTTAGGATGAGGACTAAGCGATGAGATTGGCAAACGTAACGCTATTTTGGGTAGCACAGGCCGGGGTTGGGAAATACTACACAGTGGATGTGACAGTCGTGAATGGGGCTTTCTTTTTAAAGTTCGTACAATGTGTTCGCTGTTTACCTTGGAAGTAATGGAAGCAGTTAGCTGGATATGCTAACATTTTTTTTGGCAGGTTTTCTTTTTGTCATAAAGTTTCTAATGTCAGAGGAAGTCTTCAGTGTCAGATATATATTATAAACTAAGTGAATACCTGGATCTGTGTTTGCAAAACTACTTCACAGATATGAAAGTGTTTTGTAAAACTGCCACAGAATGAGAACAGATCCTTTGGCTCTGAGCGAACGTCTCCAAATGTAATTTCATTGCGGAATAAAGGTGTGAGCAGCGTTCATCTGTCATGCAATTAGAGTCAGGAGCATAGAGCATAATTCAGTTATTTCAGTTGCAGATAGAGGCGCATATGAATATAGACAGTCCATGTGAAAATACGAAAAGGAGCTGCGTGACAAATGAACACTATCTAATTTTCCAAAAGTGTATTCTGCCTCCAACCCTCAGTCACTGAGCCTAAACGGTTCGGATGTTGCAGCGAGTCCTCAACCATTAACCGTGCAAAGCCATAATATGCCTCTTTTGAGTGTTTATAGGAGGGAATGATGAACACTTGATGCCATATTTGAGACGTTTTGGCCAAAATCCTGATGTTGATGACGCGTTAGTCATTATTATCATGCACTTTGTGTCACAGATACCCTTCATACTGGTTTCTTGGCCAACTGGAGTATTTCCAGCAGTCTTGATCGCAAACCTAAGTCACCATTTAGCTGTAGTTTTATGTACAGTTTATTACATTTATATATTCTGTCTTACTTACTGTAAGACAGAATATGGCTGTAGGGTTTCTCTGAGGATGACTCTTGCCCATTCCTCTCCCCCTTGCAGCCAGATGTGTCGGTACTCTTGCCCTTGGACGACCCCGCCATGCACCAGCCTCTCTCTGCTAACATGGGGGTATCCATGCGTGGCCTGGAGATTTTCTACTAACCACTGACCTCTGATCTCTACAACATCCCGCCTCTTGACTCCCCCCCCCCACCCCCCCCACAACAACTCTCTGACCCCAACCACTACTACTTCCTCTTCCCCACCGTGCCCCGCCCTTCCACTTCCTGTGGCACTTCCTGTGTGTGGCAGGTTGGAGTATAGTACTCTAGTTTCTCTTTCTCTGCTCAGATTCCTTCATCCCTCCATCACACCCCCCCCCACCCCACCCCTTCCCTCCCAGCTTGTGAGAAGGCAGTGTATCCCTCCCTTTTTTCTCTTTCTTGCCTCCATTTGCATGTTTGTTTTTTTTATGTTTGTCTTTCTTGTTTTGTCTTATATTTTTACCTGATTTGATAGATTAAGAAAGACAATTCGCTGTGGTTCTCTATTATTATGCTCCCCTGTTACCTCTCTATCACTAATGCCACTTCACAATTAAAGCAAAATTCGCTTACGGCTCCAAAAACTCCAATGCAATCATTCTTCAGCCAATTAAAGAGGTTTAAAGCAGGAAGACAAAGTAGATGATGCAAACAAGCATCGTAGCACAGCTGCTTAAAAGCAGCCATGGGGCCACCTGCAGAGACACAAAACCGTCTCCAGGGCTGCGGCAGTGTTGATTACATTCCCTTTGTGTGCAAATCACATAATGGGAAAGAAGCAAATATATGAGCTTTTTTGTCCAGCGCACTTGTTCCCTATCAGTGTCAGTCGGAAACATCCATCAACTGCAAATGCAGCATCATCAAGTGTTCAATTACGCTGCCCCAAGGGACCCCTAGTGCACGCACTCCTTACAGCAGACTGGATATGAACACATCCATTTGCCAAATTGCTGATGTTGTACTGAGCACCACATCAGAAGCTCATTCCGTGTTTACCATGTCACGCAGGGACAGACAAGATGCCCCTATGGCACTTCCTTATTGTTTAACAGAAAAGTGACTCTCTTTTGATCGATTTTTATGGCCCAGATTGTCCTAGAGGACCAACAATCCGAGGGCCATAAAAACTGCTGATGCTGGGTATTAGAGATGACAGAGGTGGACATACGGACTTGCATCAAAATAATTTAGCCCTGTGGTGGCTTATCATTTTTCCGACCCGTTTGCAAATGCTCTGACCTTGCTCTGTGAAATATATGTTTCATTCACTGAGTGGCCTCCCATTGATTTGTGTTGCTCTTTTTTTTGCCCTTTTTTTTCCTTTTTTTTTGGGGGGGTGGGGGCTAGATGGATTTGCTTTTACCTTGCCATCTGGGCTGAATAATCACTTGATCCATGTATCGCAAACAAGTCCATACTGACTCTTATCCCTTTCTCCTCTCTTCCTCCTATCATCTCTTTTTTTTTTATCCACAGGCCTTCAACAAAAACAATTTGATTCTGGAGGAAAGAAATAAGTACTTCAACCCTCAGCTTGCCGGGAAGACCTACACCAACGCATACTTCGCCGACCTCAACACCTACGACGACTATTAACCTTAGATCCAGCAGTTCACACTCCATACCATGGGGGAGGGCATCTACCCTACCATCCATTTTGACTCTATTCTTTTCTTTGTGCTTTGTATTGAGATTCGTGACACCATGCGTGGGACAGTCCCACTCTGAGACTCTATGGCAGCTGGTGCGTAGTAAAAACACAGACACACAGTGTTGCCAACAGAGGGAAATGCCCACTTTCTCTCAGGTGCCTTGGGGTACACTCGGGAAGCTCAGTCTTTGGGGGCAAATCTTGCCTCAACTCTCGCAGAGAAACGGACAACTGGATTTCCAAGCGTGGACAAAAAGGAAAAAAAAAAAAAAAGAACTCAGCTTGAGAAGACTATGGGAAATGTGATCCCTTTTAACTTTCCTGTGACGCCTCTAAAACAGACCTGTATTTGTAATGAGGGGAAATAACCACAAAACCGCTTTGCATGACTTCATCTGATGTGTTTTCTCTGCCTTTCTGTTTCGTTTTGCATGACTGATCGCATTCCAGGGTTTGGGGACTTAGGTTCGGGACTGGTTCTGGAAGTCATAAAAGCAAGGGCTGCGGTGATGCCTGGTGGCTTTTACCATTTTCTCCTGCAGCACTCTCTAGATGGATCAATATCCACCCCCCTCCCAGTCCTTGAATCAGGATGTAGATATTTGTCTGTGGTCAACTTTGTCTTTTTTTTTTTTTTTTTTCAGTTACAGGCTCTTGCAGGGTCTAGCAGCTAGCAGTAATTGAACTCAGTGTAAAACCTTTTAGTTAGTTTTTTTTTTTTTTTTTTTTAAAGTACATACAGTATGTTTTTTTGTACAGGGAGTTAAGTTCAAAGCTTACGTCTATAGTTTTTCCAAACACATTTAGTCAGTGTCTCGAGTGTTTAAAGAATTTAACAGTTTCTTTTGAAAAGAAAAAAAAAAGTTTGTGAATTCTGGCAAGTAATCGGGAGTATTCATATCAGCCTGCATCAAGTTCAGTCTTTGTCACCGTACTTTTTATATTTTTTGTAAAAAAAAAATAATGTTTTTGAATTTTGATAGTGTTCGCTATTCCTTTGGCTTCTGAGTTATATATGTATTTGTGAGAGCAGGATGTTAATGGCATTTACTGTACAGATGGAACATAGCAAAACACTATTTTCCTGAACCCCAACTGGAGTGCTATCCATATACTATAAGATGAAGTTCATCAAATTGAGATATTTCTGTTCAGAGTGTATAACCAAATATTAGGTTATTCAATGGTTCAGTTGCAACTAACTCTTTTTACATGTTTGCTTGTGTTCCTGTGCATAAATTAAAAACTGCTTCGTACACAAATGACTTGTTGGAGTATGAGTTATACAGATTCATTTTTCTACCGTCTCATTTGTAAAGCTGTCAGGTCTCTGATCTCATAAAGTTTTACTTTCTCTCTGGCTCTTCCAAATGACCTAAAGACGGTTTCAACTTCAAATGAAAACAGACAGTGATATAACCCACTTTGTTACAAGTGTGAGACACTTCTGTCCAGTGCGGTTTGCTCTGACAACTTCAGAGACTTTGATATTCCTCAAGCACAACACTGTAAAACCACAACACCGTAAGCACACACACCAGCACTGCATAAATCACTCGGAACCAGAGTAAAAGACTCCCTCCCCCTCCATTTTTTTTTAAAGAAGTCTTCACCAGGGCCCTGCAGTGACAAATGGCATCAGCGGCAGTGGAAGGATACCTGAAGGATATAAATCGCACGAGGCAGCAGGGTAAAGGTGGAAGGGGCCCTGTCTGATGTCCAAACTCTAATCTGTATGATGGGGTGTAACACCACACACCGCGCCACACACTGTGCTGTTCTCCATCAACCTTCAACCTGACGTCCCATCTGTGTGCAGAGGGTAATGGAGGGGATGTTATTAATCACCCCGCTGTTTGGTCGGGTTGAGGCTGGGGGTGTTGGGTGGGGGTTTGCTGATCCAGCTCGATGTACAACCCAGCTCTGTCTCTCCAGAAAATCAACCTCTCTTTACCTTAACTTCATTCTCACTACAACACACATGCAGACAGCAGTTTTCCTTCAATATTGGTTCTCATCAAAATGCATTGTAAACTACGTGCAAGATATACAGAACAGACATTTGGTCCACACTGACCCCACCAAATGCTGACTGATGAATCATTACTGAATGCAAACATAATGTATGTATATTTCCTGCCCCCTCCCCTGCCCCCCTCCCCCCCAACACACACACACACATATGTACACCCAGCAGAGTAATGCACAAGCTTCCTTCAGCACTTTCATCTTTCCGTGAAAGCATGCCTGCAAAATGAGCTATGCAGCTCGTAGTCAGTCAGACACATGTGACATTCCACTCCGACAGCACGGCCAATGACAATAAATGACTCGCCCAAAGTGGCATTTAGGGACCGCTAAAGGTCACAGCTAAAGGTCACAAGAGCAGGGCTTGTGGCTGTCAGAGAAACTGACTGTGTGAGTGCTTGCTTGTACTGTATAAAAAGAAGTCAAAGTGTCACGAGACAATATTGTTCATGTTACAGTTTGCACATGTCTGTTATAACCTCACACTCAAAATATGAGTGCAAGTCTCTCAGGCACTCCAATACTTTATGAACCACTCCCTCAGCAGAACTTTAGCTGTTGTGCCAGCTTTCTTATCCTTAGTAGGATAAGCTTGTGTGAACTTTGGGAACACATCAGTGACCACCAAGACATTCTCACATCCATCTGAAGCTGGCTCTAGCACTGTGAAATCAACAGCTACGACCCCTAGTGGCCCAGAAGCCAAAACATGCCTGAAGTGGAGCATGGATCTTAGGCTGAGGCATTTTAGTCAAAATGCACCTCTCACAGATCTCAACCCACTTTTCCACATCCTCATAAAGCACTACCCAGAAACACATCTCCCTTAGCATCTTTACAGTACGCTCTATGCCCCATTTCCCATTTGATTGTGAACATTGTCCAGAACTTGATCCCTCAGACAAACTGGTAGAAGGAGCTGCCATATTTGACCATCAACCCTTCTCTCTGCTGTATACAGTTCCACTGTTTCAACAGCTTTTTCACAGGCCTACACAGAACTTCTCTTTTTTTGGAGCTTGGCTACCTCCCTTGACCCCAGAAGGTTCTGGGGTCACTACTCTGAAGAGCTACCAGCTCTCCTCTGCTATAGCCTTATCTCACCAGACTCCACAGCACAGATCTGCCTCACTCTGCAGCACTCGTGACCTTTAGTGACCAGATCAGGATCTACAATCATCAAAGTCTGAATCTGGGTCTGGTGCAGGCTCCCCTGCAAACCCCTGTCTAGACAGGGCATCAGCAGCTGCATTGCTACTACCAGGGCAGTACCTCAAAATCAAAAAGCTGAAAGCTGCGATACCCTTCCCTTCGGTTTCTAGTTTCTCTTTGGGCCATTGCTTCCTCATTTAACCTGACCAGTCCGTCTCTTAATCTGTTGAGCTCTTATATTTGAGTCTGTATTTCTTCATTTGGCTTGCTACCAGTCCCTACTGCCCCATCTGAAACCTGGTTCAGCCCACCACTGTCATTAGAAATACCCTCATCAGCAGATTCAGCAGACATGAATTAACAACTCTAATTCAGTTCACTCTGAAAGTAAGTCCCAACGCAATACCTTTTGCTTGGAGCTCCGATGAATCTTGCCCACCGTAGCTGGAGTTGACGTTTGAATTCTCTGTGCAGGTTTGGATGAGCCTCGGTCAGCAGGAAGCACCACTGCCTTCTGGAGAACTCCACATCGTTTCTCGCCGACCACCACCACAACCTCAGGCTGGCCTCTCTGACCCACACACACCGATGGACACCTGCAATATTGCCCACTGCCGTATTTCTCAAAAAATAAATAAATAAAATAAAATAAAATCTCTTTCACCAGTAGTCAAATAAGAATAAAAAAATAATGTCATCTTAGCTGCACCCTAGTCATGGAACCAAAACTGTGTAGGCTGGGGAATTAGTTACCACACAGCACACAATAACTGGAGGTTCTTGCAGCACTTTAAATACACTAGCTGGCAAAATATATTTTGAAGAGAGGACTAAAACATTCCCCATACGCCTTCATTCACTGACTTTGACCAGTAAATGTTAATATATGGCAACAAAACAAACGTTCACAAAAATACTCGGGGAAAAAGGAGAAAATCCAAAACAAAAGGAACACATTAATACTTAGCTAAAACCTGCTAGATATGAAATGGAATGTTAAATGTATAATTTCTGCAGACACTTACATTTCACTGCAGTTTCTCTGATACCACGTAGGACACTCTGGAGATCGCGCACTTAACGCTTCCTGTTGCTGCACTTTCGAGGAAATGCACAAATGCTAAACATTTACACCGCATATTTCATCACGTTATGTGCATATTTACCTGTTACTCTACACCACCGTCCTCCATGCGTCTCCACGCTATCCAAACAGAAATTACAGAAATTACGCACCTGACGAAAATTGGCGGAGTAACCACGCTCCTGCACAACACTGCCCCCTTTTGACCAAAGCTGGTAGCAACGCATAAACCCAGCAGGTCTCATGTATAAAATAGATGTTGCATTGAAAATAAATGAACAAAACACATTTACACGTTTTACATTTTCAGGCAACATAATATAGACCAAAGTGGTTTTTCTTATAAATTTACTGTGAGTTTCTTACCAACGAGCTACATTTTATTGGAATGGCAATGGCAGTGGTGGTGTGTCCACCACTTTGATGCATACAGAAATATCTCAATAACTACTAGATAGATTGCCATGAAATTATATGACCCCCATATGATGAAGGCTACTGACTTTGGTGATCTAGCGCCATTATCAAATGAAAATTTTAATTTGTCCACTACTTTTATTTATGACAAAAAACCTGCAAAACTAATAATATTCTCATCAGCTTCAGATGTACTTTGTGCATGCATTAAAGTAAAATAATGAATGTGGTAAACATTATGTGTACATCAGTGTGTTATCATTATGAGCATATTGGCATGCTGATGTTAGCATTTAGTTCAAAGCACTGCTGTGCTTTTAAAGTCGAGCCTCACAGAGCTGCTGCTAATTTTTTGCAAGTGACATAATGTCAGTTAAGATCATGGTAAAATTTTGTTCATAGATTTATAAAAACAACTTAACTGACAATAGTCACAATATAATCATCCTATTGAATAGTGTTAATATAACACAACATATGACAATACTCATGTAAATATTAAACCATAAACATCTTATCTAGAGCGTGAAAGCTCTGAATACTTGGTTGATTGAAACTCTTTTTTTTTTCATTTTAATATAAAAATGCATTTACTATAAATAACTTTTTCCAAATATGAGCCAGGTTGCTCGGTGCAAGTAACCATTTTGCTCATGAAGCATTCAGGAGTTGTGTTAATTAGCAGCCTGTATACAGAGGCCTCTGAGTGGCAAACAAGGTGAGTGAGTGAGATTGTTCCTGTCAGGAAGGTAACAGAGCGTGAACATCCCATTAAACACCTCTTTTTCTTCTCGAGGCCACATTTTCTCTCATTCACATGGATCACTGTGCTTCACACTGGCCTCTCTGCGCCTCCTCAAGCAGATCCACCACCCTGTCGGCAGTGTAAAATCAGCACGACCAGGACCTGCAGCTACATGTTATTCAATACCAGTGGATAATTCAGGCAAAACTGTTTAGTCATTTATTACTCTGGAGAGAATCACAAGTTATAGATAAGTCCCCATGCAGTCAGCACAGTACAGTACATTCTGAAAAATGCTTTTAGTGAGAAAACCCAGAGACAAATGTATGATGTTGTGTTATGTTTGTATGAGCTGGGAAAGTGATGGAAGTAGATGTTGACTAAACAACCCCAGGGGAAACTGAAGAGACTACCGAACAATTTATGAGCTGTCATGAAATGTTGTGTTTTTTGCAGAAGGAAAATCACAGTGATTACCGACGCCTGTCATCCAGTGAAATCCTTGAACGGAGAGGAGAGGGTGGGCGTTTACACCCAGCATAGGTTTTATCTGTACACACAAAGCCGCTTTAAATTAGATACTTTTCACAATATAGCACTGTAGAGGTGTAGCTTACCTCACACTGTTTCCACCTGAGGCCAGGGTGCAGCCCTGTGGATTTGCCACTTTATTAGGTGTTACTCTGGAAATAGACCAGCTCAGACAGGAGATTCTTTAACTATCCCTGTCAGAGCATCCCCTTCCATTTTATTTTTTCTCAGTGCTTGTATGTTTTGAAGGAAACATTTTTTATTGCAGCCTCAGTCCAGATTAACAGTATTCGAAGAAAACGGATGAGAAATTTTTCAAAGCGGCTCTAATCTCCATAATGCCCTTGCTGCAGTGCTTAAAGAAAAATGTTTAGCATTTCAGTGACATCTTCAAAGAAAATCATGTTTTTTTTTCCACTTTACTGTGAATCCTATATTCATTGCATAAGTAACTTTCCAAGTTTCCAGATAGCACAACAGTCCACTTTTCTCTGTCTCCTGCACAAACTCTGCTTTTTGTCCTGCCCAGACAGAAGGAAGCACAACTTCCAGCAGCACTCACTCAGACAGATATGTGTGGGCAGATAGGAAGCTGGCACGACACTGCCAGTTCCGACATGCCAGACTGAAGGATGAATGTCACCGTAGGCACTAATGCCAGTTGAGAGATGCCACCATAGATTCTACCCCAAGACATCTGGAATCCCAGGTGCCCGTCCCGCCGATCCAGGTCTCAGCTGCAGGAAGCCAAGAGTCCTCATAGATGCCAAGAACCCTGCAACACCAGCCAAGCTACACTGAAGCTTATCAGCTCCAGCACAACCCTTTATGGGCCTATTCACCTCAATCAAAGCTGTTATTTAGGTAACGAGCCAAGATGGCGGATATCACTGCGCTCCAATTACCCACTGTGTCTCCTCCATCTTTCCCTGCCAGCTTCCCCACAAGGCCTGATTCTCCCCAGCGTGGCCAGCTGCTCTGGCGGTGCTGCGCTTCCTCAATATCTGTACAGAGGAGACCTTTCAGAACAGAAGGGCTCTGTCAGCTCTAGGCTCACTCACAAAGGCTATTGATGACTGCCATGGTGCTTGGTGCAGAAGGTCTTATCAACAGTGGAAAGGAATAGTCAAAATGTCATGAAAAATGTCATAGTACAGTAAGACTTCAAAATATGGCAAAAAAAAAGTCATAGTATAGTAAGGCCTCAAAATGTCATAACAAACGTCACAGTATAGTAAGTCTTCAAAATATGGAAAAAAAAGTCATAGTATTGCAAGGCTTCCAAATATGCCAAAAAACTCATGGTATAATAACGTTTCAAAATCTGCCAAAAAACTTCATAGTATAGTAAATCTTCAAAATAGGCCAAAAAAAGTAATAGAAAAGTAAGACTGTGAAATACGACAAAAAATTCATACCTTAGTAGGGCCTCAAAATGTCATAAAAAAAACAACATAATATAGTAAGGCTTGAAAATATGCCAAAAAACATCACACTGTAGTAAGGCTTCAAAATATGCTAAAAAAAAGTCATATTGTAGTAAGACTTCAAAGTATGACAAAAAAAAAACGTCATAGTATAGTAAGGCTTCAAAATAAGCCCAAAAAATGTGATACTTTAGTAAGGCCTCAAAATGTCACAAAAAAAACCCATAATATAATAAGACTTCCAAATATGCCAAAACAGATCATAGTATAGTAGGGCTTGAAAATATATCAAAAAAAGTCATACTTTGGTAAAGCCTCAAAATGTCATTAAAAACATCATAGTATAGTAAGGCTTCCAAATATGCCAAAAAAATCATACTTGAGTAAGGCCTCAAAATGTCATAAAAAACATAAAACTATAGTAAAACTTCCAAATATGCACAAAAAAGTCATAGTATAGTAAGGCTTAAATATGCCAAAAAAACTCATATTATACTAAGGCTTCCAAATATGCCCAAAAAATCATGGCATAGTAAGGCTTCAAAATATGCCCAAAACAGTCATAGTATAGCAAGGCTTCAAAATATGCCCAAAAAAGTCATAGTATACTAAGGCTTCAAAATATGCCCAAAAAGCTCATAGTATAGTAAGGCTTCAAAATACGCCCAAAAATGTCATAGTATAGTAAGTCTTCCAAATATGCCAAAAAATATCATAGTATAGTAAAGCTTTGAAATATGCCAAAAAAAAGTCATAGTATAATAAGGATCCATAATATGCCAAAAAAGTCATAGTATAGTAAGGCTTCAAAATATGCCAAAAAAAAGTCATAGTACAGTAAGACTTCCAAATATGCCAAAAAGTCATAGTATAATAAGGCTTCAAAATATGCCCAAAAACATCATAGTATACTAAGGCTTCCAAATATGCCAAAAAAATCATACTTGAGTAAGGCCTCAAAATGTCATAAAAAACATAAAACTATAGTAAAACTTCCAAATATGCACAAAAAAGTCATAGTATAGTAAGGCTTAAATATGCCAAAAAAAAACTCATATTATACTAAGGCTTCCAAATATGCCCAAAAAATCATGGCATAGTCAGGCTTCAAAATATGCCCAAAACAGTCATAGTATAGCAAAGCTTCGAAAAATGCCCAAAAAAGTCATAGTATACTAAGGCTTAAAATTATGCCCAAAAAACTCATAGTATAGTAAGGCTTCAAAATACGCCCAAAAATGTCATAGTATAGTAAGTCTTCCAAATATGCCAAAAAAAAGTCATAGTATAATAAGGCTTCCAAATATGCCAAAAAATATCATAGTATAGTAAAGCTTTGAAATATGCCAAAAAAAAAGTCATAGTATGATAAGGATCCATAATATGCCAAAAAAGTCATAGTATAGTAAGGCTTCAAAATATGCCAAAAAAAGTCATAGTACAGTAAGACTTCCAAATATGCCAAAAAGTCATAGTATAATAAGGCTTCAAAATATGCCCAAAAATGTCATAGTATAGTAAGGCTT
>JBBMJY010000013.1:9646234-9679217 GCA_037833715.1 Toxotes lorentzi
ATGCATGGACTAGTTTTTCAGCATCACTCTGAGACAGAATGTTTCTAATCTTAATGATATTGCGCAGGTGAAAGAAGCCGGTCCTGGAGACTTGTTTTATATGAGAGTTAAAGGAAGTAAGGCTTCCAAATATGGCAAAAAAACGTCATAGCATAATAAGGCTTCAAAATATTCCCAAAAATGTCATAGTATAGTAAGGCTTCAAAATATGCCAAAAAAACCCCGTAATAGTATAATAAGACTTCAAAATATGTTCAAAAAAGTCATAGTATAGTAAGGCTTCCAAATATGCCAAAAAAGTCATAGTATAGTAAGACTTCCAAATATGCCCAAAAAAGTCATAGTATACGAAAGCTTCGAAATATGCTCAAAAAAGTCATAGTATAGTAAGGCTTCCAAATATGGCAAAAAAAGTCATAGTATAATAAGGCTTCAAAATATTCCCAAAAATGTCATAGTATAGTAAGGCTTCAAAATATGCCAAAAAAGTCATAGTATAGTAAGGCTTCAATATATGACAAAAAGTCATAGTATAGTAAGGCTTCCAAATATGCCAAAAAGTAATAGTATAATAAGACTTCCAAATATGCCAAAAAAATGTCATAGTATAATAAGACTTCAAAACATGTTCAAAAAAGTCATAGTATAGTAAGGCTTCCAAATATGCCCAAACAGTCATAGTATAGTAAGACTTCCAAATATGCCAAAAAAACGTCATAGTATAGTAAGGCTTCCAAATATGCCAAAAAACGTCATAGTATAGTAAGGCTTCCAAATATTGCAAAAGAAAAGTCATAGTATAATAAGGCTTCCAAATATGCCAAAAAAACGTCATAGTATAATAAGACTTCAAAATATGTTCAAAAAAGTCATCGTATAGTAAGGCTTCCAAATATGCCCCAAACAGTCATAGTATAGTAAGACTTCCAAATATGCCAAAAAAAGTCATAGTATAGTAAGACTTCCAAATATGCCAAAACAATGTCATAGTGTAATAAGGCTTCAAAATATGCCAAAAAATGTCATAGTATAATAAGACTTCAAAACATGTTCAAAAAAGTCATAGTATAGTAAGGCTTCCAAATATGCCCAAACAGTCATAGTATAGTAAGACTTCCAAATATGCCAAAAAAACGTCATAGTATAGTAAGGCTTCCAAATATGCCAAAAAACGTCATAGTATAGTAAGGCTTCCAAATATTGCAAAAGAAAAGTCATAGTATAATAAGGCTTCCAAATATGCCAAAAAAACGTCATAGTATAATAAGACTTCAAAATATGTTCAAAAAAGTCATCGTATAGTAAGGCTTCCAAATATGCCCCAAACAGTCATAGTATAGTAAGACTTCCAAATATGCCAAAAAAAGTCATAGTATAGTAAGACTTCCAAATATGCCAAAACAATATCATAGTGTAATAAGGCTTCAAAATATGCCAAAAAATATCATAGTATAGTAAGGCTTCAAAATATGCAAAAAAAGTCATAGTATACTAAGGCTTCCAAATATGCCTAAAAGTCATAGTATAATAAGGCGTCAAAATGTTCCCAAAAAAGTCATAGCATAGGAAAGCTTCCAAATATGCTCAAAAAAGTCATAGTATAGTAAGGCTTCCAAATATGGTAAAAAAAAAAAAGTTATATTATAGTAAGGCTTTGATATATGCCAAAAAAGTCATAGTATAAGAAATCTTCCAAATATGCTCAAAAAAGTCATAGTATAGTAAGGCTTCCAAATAGGGCAAAAAAAGTTATATTATAGTAAGGCTTTGATATATGCTAAAAAAAGAGTCATATTGTAGGAAGTCTTCAAACTATGCCAAAAAAGTCATAACATAGTAAAGCTTCCAAATATGCCAAAAAACAGTCACAGTATACTAAGGCTTCCAAATATGCAAAAAAAAAAATGTCATAGTATAATAAGACTTCCAAATATGCCAAGAAAGTCATAACATAGTAAAGCTTCCAAATATGCCAAAAAAACAGTCACAGTATACTAAGGCTTCCAAATATGCAAAAAAAAAAAATGTCATAGTATAATAAGACTTCCAAATATGCCAAATAAAGTCATAGTATAATAAGGCTTCCAAATATGCCCAACAAACGTCATAGTATAGTAAGGCTTCCAAATATGCCAAAAAAAGTCATATTATAGGAAGGCTTCAAAATATGCCCAACAAACGTCATAGTATAGTAAGGCTTGAAAATATACCCAAAAAAGTCATAGTATAGCAAGGCTTCAAAATATGCCAAAAAAGTTCATACTTTAGCAAGGCCTCAAAATGTCATAAAAAATGTCATAGTATAGTAAGGCTTCGAAATATGCCAAAAAAGTTCATACTTTAGCAAGGCCTCAAAATGTCATAAAAAATGTCATAGTATAGTAAGGCTTCCAAATATGCCAAAAAAGTCATAGTATAAGAAATCTTCCAAATATGCTCAAAAAAGTCATAGTATAGTAAGGCTTCCAAATAGGGCAAAAAAAGTTATATTATAGTAAGGCTTTGATATATGCTAAAAAAAGAGTCATATTGTAGGAAGTCTTCAAACTATGCCAAAAAAGTCATAACATAGTAAAGCTTCCAAATATGCCAAAAAACAGTCACAGTATACTAAGGCTTCCAAATATGCAAAAAAAAAAATGTCATAGTATAATAAGACTTCCAAATATGCCAAGAAAGTCATAACATAGTAAAGCTTCCAAATATGCCAAAAAAACAGTCACAGTATACTAAGGCTTCCAAATATGCAAAAAAAAAAAATGTCATAGTATAATAAGACTTCCAAATATGCCAAATAAAGTCATAGTATAATAAGGCTTCCAAATATGCCCAACAAACGTCATAGTATAGTAAGGCTTCCAAATATGCCAAAAAAAGTCATATTATAGGAAGGCTTCAAAATATGCCCAACAAACATCATAGTATAGTAAGGCTTCAAAATATGACAAAAAAGTTCATACTTAAGTAAGGCCTCAAAATGTCATAAAAAATGTCATAGTATAATAAGACTTCCAAATATGCCAAAAAATGTCATAGTATAATAAGGCTTTGAAATGTGCTAAGAAAGACTCATATTATAGTAAGGCTTCCAAATATAACAAAAAAATGTCACAGTGTACTAAGGCTTCAAAATATGCCCAAAAAAATCATACTTTAGTAAGGCCTCAAAATATGCCCAAAAAAGTCATAGTACAGTAAGGCTTCAAAATATGCCTAAAAAAGTCATAGTATAGTGTTCCAAATATGCCAAAAAAGTCACAGTATACTAAGGCTTCAAAATATGCCCAAAAAAATCATAGTATAGTAAGTCTTCGAAATAGGCAAAAAAAAAAAAAGTCATACCTTAGTAAGGCCTCAATCATATCACCTGTCATAAAAATACATCATAGTCTAGTAAGGCTTCGAAATATGCCAAGAAAAAGCCATAGTATTGTAGGGCTTCGAAATATGTCGAAAAAGTCATAGTATAGTAAGGCTTTGATATATATGTATGTATGTATATATACATGGTTTTTTTTGTACCCCATGCTGTCCCACAATGTAAACTGAGGAGGGTGGGTGACAGCTCTTCCATTTGCTTGGGGATAAATTATAATCAGTAACTGTAAATGTAAATGAAATGTAATTTTTTGTGGTTAGTATATATTCTACACTTTATTTTTGTTACTGCTTTGTCTCAGCTTTGCTGGAGCTGAGACAAAGAGAGAGATGTCGACCTTCAGATTCTTTCTGAGATACTGCACATAATTCATCTGTACCATTTGAGCAAAATGAAACACCCACTGTTTCAGAAATTAGACTGAAAAAGTGTTCTTTAAAGAAAAGCTGGCACAGACTTTTATAGGTAGCTGGATTCGATGTGCCTGACTCTGGCTTGATAATAAAGTGATATATAACCTACAAATGTCATTAGTTTGGAGCTGTAGTTCAGTCATTGTGTTCTTCAGGCTCGCTCTCTGTGTCATTTTTTGTCTTCTGCTCCCCAGCTTTTTTTTATTGGCTCTCAGGTCCATAGCATCCAGTCTGATTTCTCGCTCTGACAGAAAGCAAGCAAGCAAGCAAAAAAAAAAAAATATTAGTAATATAAGAAGTGGTGGTAAGTTTAGGATTTTTCTTTTTCTTTTTTTAAGAAAAAGAAACATTACACTGAACCTCTCATTTATGAATTTTGAAGGACAAGGTGAGCAGGTTTTGGTAACTGGTAGTGCAGTGGTACTCAGCGCTCCTCTTCGAGTGGTCACACCTGACAGTTTCGCTGATAGCATTAGAATTATAATGAGGGGAAAAGCACAAGCTGCTAATATGCATTCATCATATCCATCCAACACACCCAACAATATCCTATTTATATTAAGTAGTATCATAACAAAACAAATAAAAATACTCAATGTAGCCTTGAGCGAAATTCATTTATGGCATTCCTGAAAATAAAAATATCTGACTTGATATTTCAAAAAAATAAGCAGCAGTGGAAGTCATAAAAAAGGATACCTTTGAAACCAAACTTCAAACAAACCAAAGGCTTTGTGGAAACTGTTTGCTTGAGCTTTTACATCCAAAAGACTTGTATTTCAGCACAGAGCTGACAGTTATGAAGCGAGAAATGTGCCCATACGCCTGTGAATCACTGTGGATATTATTTCTGCCATCCACAAAGTCAGGATCCCATTTATTGTCATCCTCAGAAGAATGAGCAATTCTTCGACTCTGTTATGAATCATCTATTTATATTGTTTGTGGCAAAGTGTGAGATTCGCACGCTTTCCCTCAACTTTCCTTATGTACTTGTACCTCAGTCAGTACACTAGTCAGTGTTCTGTTAACACTAGCATACAAGAAAAAAAACTTTGCATTTGGCCATAGATAATATTTCAACACAAAAAGTACTATTTTTGTGGTTGTAGTTCAGAAAAAGAAAGAGTGGCACTGATCATGGCCTTTCAAAGTCATCCAAATCCATGTCCCTAACACAGGAACAAGCTCAGACTATTCCTTAAAACAACACCCAACACAAGGTGAAGGTGACTCTTTCTTTTTTGTTTTCATCTTTCCTGAACTGTTGCCAGGTCGAGCCAACAGTTTCAGGTCCTGAGCCTAAAAATTACACTCACAACTTAACAATAAAGCCTGTAAATTCAAGCCTTGTGTTAAAGTCTGGGAACATATACTGTGGCCCTGCCGGCTCTTTTCTAAACAAAGATTACTGTGTACTTAAAAGCTCTTGGCTGTAACTAAATCCAGCTCATCGCCCATGGTGAAAAATAACTGATTACATACTTCATGCTCTTTGTTTATTTGAGTCCACAAATGTGACGTCATATGATATTTCCCAGAATCACCTAACCTGAACCAACACCTCCCTAAGCGTTTGTGAAATGTAGAGGAATTAGAAGTATAAAGTATCAGAAAATGACATGAAACATGAGATGTGTTGGACAGATATGATTCACTGACATCATTCCTGGCAACACATCTTTCCCGTTTCAGGGAAGACAGGATTTCAACCCCACAGGTGTAAATGATTACACTCGTGTGTGAGAGGTTTCCACTGTCTGTTCAGATACATTTTGGAGGCTGGGTTTCATCTGACATTTTTCCTGAATTCCCCTATCCCTGACCTAGGACTTTTTTTCTAAATTATTATGAAGAAGTCTCTTTTTTTGCACAGGTTAAAAAGGCTTTCCATATGTTTTGTGAAAAGATAGTGAAGGCCCTGTTGGTATAAATATCCACCTGCAGTCCTTGTTAGAACATATAAGTTCCACCATTGTCTAGTGGCCCCACACTTAATTTCCCCCCAAGGCACTGCTATTCTTTTCTCATTCCATTACAGCATCCACTGTCCTGCTGGTTTGCTTTTTGCTGAGACCGGTCAGGCTACAGAGCAAATGACTGAAGCTACGCAAGGCCTGACGTTGACAGTTAGCTAAGAATTTTTCAACAAAAGACATGACCCATGCCGTGGTGTCAGGCAAGTTCATCTGGCTGTGAAGGCTTGAACATTTTTCAGTGTAGATGGTGGACTGATGATGCATGTTCTCAGACTGATTAATCTTAAACTCCTATATAAAGGTGTTGGTCTGGATCACACCTGAATAAAGCAGCGTTTGCATAATTAGCTACAAGTGTCATTCTTAGTGTTTTTACCTGTTCGGCTCACCAGATGGCTGGAGTTTTTTTGCTTTAAGGTCATTCATATAGTGTCATGTAAGTTGTCAATCACAGAAATACTAATTTTCTTTCCTATGCTTTATTGTCTGGGTGGCAGCCTTAAATGTTTACCGTTTATTCCAGTTTCCCATGTTGAAAATCACCACATTTGGGGCCTAAGAAGGCTGAAAAAGTGTTTTCAAATATTATTTGACCTAAGGCTCACTCTTGGTTGTGGGAGCATGAAGCCACATAGCTGATAGCTCATTAGTAACAGAGTAGAGGTCAGGGTGAAAAACATTGCACTCCTCACCTGCTTCCCTTCATGAGCCACGGGAAGGGAGGAGATGAGATGAGAGAGAGAGAAAAGAAAGTTAGAGAAAGAGAGAAGTGGACAGACAGAGGAGAGGCGGAGGCGGAGATGGATACAAGAAAGAGAAAAAGCCAGACAGAGGGAGTTACTCTTATTATTGCCTCTTCTGCTGCTCTAACAGCTTTCATTTTTACACATTATGAAATTTTTTGTCTTACTGGCGTTTTTCAGAATTTACAACAGGGGACCAAACATCCCTCCAAGGTATGGTTTTGTCTTTGATTAATGAAAGCACTCAGCACAGGCAGTGAAACACTCAGGGGATTCATGCTCATAAGAAAATTGATTACCTTTAACTACAAGACAATGGAGAACGAGGATGTGTAATGACTGGGTACCTGTTTTTCTTCACGATCATTACAGGGTCCTGGAAAGCAATCATCATGTTTTGTAAAAGTCTGGTATTAATGGCTCTTATAAGTGAGAGTAAAACATCACTAAAAAAAAAAGAAACCCAAAAAAACAGTCATTTGCTTCTGGAAAGACTGATCGCTGGCATCTTACAACAAAATGAAACATTAATATCACAGAGATAGGAGTCTAGTTGTGCTTTGATTAAACTGAAGCCTTCTTGCACCCAGAAATACTTTTCTTTCAAACCTGAAACGTGTGAAGACACGTTGAAAAGAACATACGTGAATCTAAAGTTAAGTCATTCACAAAAAAAAACTTTTCAGAGGATTAATCAGAGTTAATTTGTACACTATTATGTCCTATACAAAAACAACCAGTAACCCATCCTTCTCGACTTCTTTTACAACTAACAATTAGAATCAGGCTTCACTACTCCGGTTTAAACCAACTCTTCATTTCACCACACCATTAGATTCATCCTCTCTGCTAATGGGGCTTGTGATGAGCTATTGATCTACAGCAAGGTGTCTCAGGAAGTAAGAGACTATGGACTACAATAACAACAAAAACACAAAAAAAAAGGAAATAATCAGCAGTGTAGGAGGCTCAGTCTCGGTTTGCTAAGCCCCCCCCCCCCTCGTCAGTGTTGCTACGCCTGTCAAGCTGTCCATTCTGGCAAAGTGTACAGTGCATTCAGAAATGATTCAGAACCCTTCAGCTTGTTTTTTTTTTCACATTTTGTCATGTTGCAGCCCCATGCTGAAATCATTTAAAGTACAGTCAATGCCCCATAATGACAAAGCAAAAACAGAATTTTAGGATTTTGTTTTTCAAATTTCTTGAATAGGAAAAACTAAAATATCACATTGACATAAGTACTTAGACCCTTATCTATAACACTTCTTTGAAAATGTTTACCTGTGGTATATACAGTACACAAACACACACACACACACATACATATATATATGGCTCACAGCTGACAGTGCATATCAGAGCAAAAACCGAGGAATTGCCTGCAGAGCTCAGAGAGTGTAATGTACCAAAGGAACAGATCTGGGGAAGGCTACAAAAACTTCTGCTGTATGGAAGGTTCCCCAGAGCACAGTGGCCTCCATAATCACTAAATGAAATAAGTTTGTAACCAGACTTGGCCTCCTCGCCAAACTGAGCACTCGGGCGGTCGGCCGATGGTGGTGTAACTTAATCACTCAGTCAGTTAGTCACAGTCTGGCCTCGCTGCTGCAGTATAGCCAAATCCCAGCTCAACTTTTTTAAAAAATGTATGCTAATCAATCATTAACCCTTCTAACATGAATGTCAGTTTGTCAACATGCCCTTTTCTTTCTTGAAACAAACAGTGATTAATTTAACCTCTGACCACCTTGGAGAAACATATATAATCAAATATAAGCGATAAGTTTTCTTGCTTGGTAAAATTCTTCCTGAGCTTTGCGATATTGGTTATTAGTGATGAGGTTTTTCATTTCCGGAGGAGGATCAGATACATTAGGAGCAAGAGTGAGTGATGATGGTAATTAGGATGGAGTTGTCCTTTCTCAACCTCTGCTCTACAACCTTCTCCAGACCTTTAAGGATTTTTTTTTCCTGTCTCAGGCCAGTTCTGAGGGAAAGATTAATAACATCCATCAGAAGATTGTTATTATTAATAAGGCTTCAGTCTCGTACGTACTGTCATCCTGGACGATAAGACAGAGATGTTTCTTTTTATAAATCACCTTTACAGTGATGTTTACCATGCATATGCCTTTCATTTACAAAGATATGGGAATATGATAAGCAATTTTGCATGATATGCAATCTGTAATTATCCTGAATCTCATTGATTTACTTCTTATCCAACTTGGCCAGACTCCCCACAGATAGTTTATAGATACAGATATCCAGGCTGCGATTGGATTCTGGTGGTTCAAACACAGCTCTATTATATTTCCTACAGTTCTCCATTTATTCATTGTGTGTTTTGCCTGCTGCTTGGTAAGATTTGCAAGGCAGTAGAATTTGATCCCTCTCAGAACAAATTGAGATGTACTGTACTTGCAGCGCTCAGCAGTAGGGCTATCCAGCAGCTCGGAGGAGCCATGTTGTGCTGACTAAACTTGAGCGCTCACCTCACCACACACACCTACACAATGGACCTTTATTCCCATGTGCTGCAGAGAAAACCGAAAAGTGTAAGTGTGTGTGTGCTTCTGTGAGTGGTTTGTGTGTGTGTGTGTGTGTGTGTGTGTGTGTGTGTGTGTGTGTGTGTGTGTGTGTGTGCATGTGCTGGTGTGCTTTTGAGTTTAAAGGCAGCATAAAATTTCACCGGATCAAGGTGTGGGTCTGCGTGTAAGCACACTTTTTGTAGCTGCAGTCTATATGTGGGTACTATATGCAAAAATGAACATGCCCATAATTCATTCCTAAAGCAGAGGAGAGGTGTAAGAGTGGGCTGAGAAATAGCAGGTACTAGCATATCTCACAGTTTTTTTTTTGTTTTTTTTTTTCTCAAACATTGAAAGCAGCAGACAAAATGATTCTGGGTTTTAGACACATAAACACCTCCGAGAGCCAGCCAGGGGCCTCAGAGTTCATAGGATTGATGTTGCAAAGCCCTATCTCCCACTCACTCTCTCTCATGCACAGACACACAAACACACACATATATACACCAAAAGCAGTTTCTCAGCCTCCCTCCCTCCATCTCTTTCTTTCTCCTGCCCTCCCTACTCACCTTTTCTCATGATTAGATTGACTGGCTTTGTTTTGGACCCAGCAGCTCGGGGCTATAGAACCCCTATGAAGGCGAATTGCCTTTAACCGAGATGAGGTTTCTCTCAGCTTGCTGTTGGCTCCTGTTTTAAGCCGCAGGGTATTCAGCTTGCATTGCAGCACACTGCCTCTATGCATTATCCCTGGTCCTTGGCCAGGCAAGGCAGATGACTTCTCTGAGGTTGACTTTATTCGCCTTTATTTGTATTGCGTACCCCTTTTTTAAAATCCACTATGGAAACATCAGTCAGAGCCACAGAGTCTGGAGGAGAATACACTGCCTCAGCCACTGAGCTTAAATTGAATTGCTAAAATCATTTTATTGGGAATATACTGATGGCAAATCTGTGATCAAAGAGTGTGATCCAGTGCATCTGATGCTGGTGTGACATTGGGTTGTCCTATAAGTTCTTCCTGTGTGACCATTATGGGCATCGTAATGAGGAATGGACGCACTTAAAGTGCGAACACCACAGCAGTATATCATTGGATTTATGCTTACAGTTTCCTTGCAGGCAGACACCGCTACCTTTTTTTTTTTTTTTTAGCCCTTCGCTTCTTTCCTTGGGATTCATATCAATTTGTCCTCATTTTGCCTCATCCTGTGGTAGTGGTGTGAAAGCTGAGATGCAGACAAGGAAAGAAAGTGCGCGTGTGTGTGCCTGCGTGTGTGTTTGTTTGTACCAGACAAAGTCAGCGAGAGGAAGGACTAAGGAGATAGAAAAGGAAAAGAGAAATAGTGGCGAGGATGGCAGGTACAGGGGTGGGGGTGGGGGTGGAGTGTGTGTGTGTGTGTGTGTGGGAAGGGTAGTATGGGTTTCTTTCCATGTCACAGGAAGAGTGTCTGGCCCATAACGAAATGCCAACCAAATGAGGACGGATCAGGGGGCCGAGCGTAAGCCACCCTGAGCCCCCATTACTGAGCACAGAAGACGGATGGGACTGCTCGTCCTGAGAGAGAGAGAGAAGAGAAACACACACATGCATTAATACACACTCTGACACTTACATCCACGTGCACAGACCTCAAGGACACAGTCACACACACACACACACACACACACATATATATATATATATATTTAATACAAAGGCACCAAGATGGGAAGAAACAGACGGAGGCAAGTAGATGAAACAGATGAAGTACCACAATCCTCGAGGATACACACATCCATACTCCATTCATACTGACAGTCTGCATTCAGAATACAATTCTCCATTGAGAATGTAAATCCACAAAGACACAAATATTTAACACAGCAAATGTCTCTCTACTTGCAGAAGCTGGCTATGTTAATTTGCAGATGGTAAATCATCAAACATGCAGCCAGCAAACAGTACTGTACCCAATCATGACGAATGATGTAAGATAATGTGATCAATCTATGTCTCAAAACCAAATTTCAAATATTCATTTTGGCACCGCAGAACATTCAAGAGCTCAGACTGTTTGCTTTGTCTTGGCTTTCATTAGACTCGCTGCAATGTCTTGGAAACAACTCACATCAAAAACACGAGAAATGATTTCCTCCCAGTGTTCTTTAACGACTGCAAAGTGTAACTTTATGGGGCGTGACTAAAGCACTTCTTCTTATTAATGGTTCTGGTCAATGGCTTCCATCAAAAGGGGAACAGCGGATCAGAGGAGCAGAAGCAGCTGAACGAGGGAGATTTATGGAGCAACCCTGGCAGTAGTAGACCCACATCAAATGGCAATCAAGCCTTTTACAGTGGCTGAACATCACACAGTTCATACAGCGTAATACAATGCTGACAATTACAAGAGCAAAATCAGAACAGATTAAACAGTATTTGTTTGTTCCGATGTAACCTGCAAACTTTAGCTTGGCTAAATAACTTAATAACCTACAGTAGAAACTCAGAATTACTGAGAAGGCTGAGGAGAATTTCATTTTTCTGTGACGGTTACAGAGTACATTTAAAAAAAAAAAAGAAAAGAAAAAAAAAGAAAAAGAAAAGGCCCCTTTCACAGTTGCACATCCACGGTGAAGTATTTGTGAAAGCTGGTCCTCAATGCTTTTTCAGTCAAGGCTAAAGTTAGCAGCTTCTTTATTAGATTTGGGGGGGAGTTTACACTCACAACTGCAGTGAAAATCATTATGCAAGATAGTGTTAATGTTATGATAATTAATATGCATATACCCATTATGTGAATATTTCAGGCAATCAAGGACCCATTGTTTCAAAAATGAATAACAGTTATCATTGGAAAAGACATCGTGCAAGAACAGTAAGTGTGCTAGACAGGTGGTTAGATAATTGTCAATTAAATCATTTAAGTTGGATTTTTTTTTTAATCACTGCAACTGGAAACCTGCCAGAAATTTGATGATAAGATTATACCTGTAAATTCAAAATAAATAAAGCTTTGCTTTGAGGTGAAGATGACCTGCAACTCTATTATTGCTGTTGAGGTCATGTATGCTATATGAAACAGAGAGATAAATAAACATACACGCAGTGAAGTCAGAAGATTTAGGATATTTTAAGCAAGCCAGCAGCATGCTTTTTTATTATTATAAGCAATTAGTATGGATGACTATGCATGCGAGTTGTTTTGTTCTTTCATCTTTGATGAGAGTGTATTAAGAAAGGATAGCCAAACCAAAGATAGCAATAAAGAGAGACAGAGGAGGAGGTGTGTGAAGCTTTGCAGCCCTTGTTATTTCCCCTCTACTCCCAGGAGGCTCGGTTCCTACTACAATTAATCCCTAATCAAACTGGGGGCAGCAAACATGATCTGATTTAGCCTTCACATAGGGATGCTCTAATCAGTTTCCCCGTCCAAATAAGATTTGGAGGGAGGCCAGAGGACACACACCTCCTCTGTTGTTGAGACTGTCCTTTGAGATATTATCACACAGACATGTCCTACCCAGCGACTCCCAGTGTGTATTGCGGAGGGCAGTGTCACCACACATAGTTAGGCAACTGTAAACTTGAATGCAAGGTGATAGAGAACAGTGGAAGTATTCTGGCAGTGTTATCTGTCCTCAGGCGAGTTGGTGGCTCTTGAGTTTGTACGGCGCCAGATAGCAGAGGACTGGTACGGACTGCATAATGTCTGAGGAGAGAGGAGCCTGTAAACAAAATCTGATATATTATTCACACCTTGGCAAAAAAGGTATCCACTGGTGCCTGATGCTGTGATATGTGGTGACACATCACATCTGCTAGCTAATGAGTCTGACTGCAGTAGGGCCATCTCATCAAGGGCATCAGTTGTTGCCCCACTGTGGGACAAGGGGGGGAAAAAAAACTACATCGCCTTAAGGCCAAGCTTCTGCTGTAATAAAGAACAACAAGCAGCTGCAAAGCACCAGGAGAGCACTTAGATCAATCCATTAAGAGGCTGAGACGCAGCACGGGTGAGGAAATAAACATGGTGTACAGAAGAAAAGTGGAGTACAAGAAGGAATTAAAAGTAAACTGAAAGAGACACACACAAGGGGGAGGAGGCGGAAGCGCTGCAGAATACAAGCCTAGGAGGCAAAACAGAGAGGAAGCAGCAGTAAGTTAAAGAGAGAGCTAGAAGAGGACTTGGCCAAAAAAAAAAAAAAAAATGCTCAGCATTTTAATTGACGTGCTCCCTATCGCATTTTCCAGATTCAAAGTTTGAAAAGCAATCGTATTTCAAATTAATATTTCCTCCGTATGCAAGGACACAGAGACAGGACATTTTACTGTAGCAGGACTCACACCTGAAAAATTGAAATAATGCAACTATGCATCGAAATGACCAGAGAGGAGTCTGTGCACCCCATCCAATAAATTCTGTTGACCTGAGGTTAATTTGGAGGTTTTAGTGCCTCCTGGAGGTTACTTCCATATTTCAGCTGCTTTGCATCCACATTTCCACCGTATTAATAACTTTGCTCATTCACGGGAAGATACATTTTGACATGCAAATGTCACAAATGTGAGATACTCACTTACAATCAGAGTTAGAGTTTGCATCATCAGGAATGTGTTTGATCAGGTTTGATTGACTGTTTTACAAGCAAACAAGCCCACAACCATCATCCCATTTTGATTTAAATATTGCAAAATCTTGATTGGTGCGAGGAAGTAGGTGACACATCACATTTTCCCAGTCTCACATAGTCATAGAGCACAGAGGAAAAAAAAATAACCATAACTGTTCAAAGGAAATAGGTGGTCAGGGCCTTTAAGTATAGGTTTCCTATATTTCCCAGAATGCAACACATTAAGTCCTATAAAACAGGCATGGAAGCATCAGATTACTGTGTAGATCTTTGGTAAAGAGCCTGAAAGTCATACCAGGGAGGAAATCTGAGGCTCACACCACCTTGAAACTGAATTGCAATGCTGGTCCACCGAGGTTTATTGTCGGTGGAAAAACTTTTATCGTCGCTTCTTTTGTTGTAGTCTAAGTACAAAAATGCTGGGACTTGGAAAGGAGCCAGATATTTACCACCAATGGTTTATATAACTGGGAAATATTATTCAGCCAAACTCATATTCAAGTTTATCTTATGCTGTGTACATCTTACCACTTAATTTCATCACACCACCAAACAACAAAATAGGCCCAGAAATTAAAGGTAATTGCAATTAGCCTTAAGTGTTAAATCACAAGTTGGATTTTCCTTTAAGTACAGAGAGCACACACACACACAAACACCCACACAGATATGCTCACAAACAAACATGCATTGTTCATCTTGTGGTTCTTATGAGTGGTCATGTGCATCAAAGCGTACTCCGCCTTTCACGAAGTGCCATGGAAAACAAACACCCACTTCACTCAACTCTCAAAACATGAAGCATGGAGGGAGTGCGAGTAAAGTGAGCACCTCATTTATCAAACCCCAGTTGGCCAACGGTGGGTGGGCATCACTGTCAAAAGGCCAATTAACAAGGAGCCCATTGTGAGCGCCATGGAGCAGCACAGGAGAGACTAACTATTAGCAGAGATTCATCATTAGGGAATAATGGGACCAGAACAGGAAACAACGTCCTCAGCTTCAAATACTGTCTGGCTATTTCTAGTTGGAGAATGGGCGTGAGTCTAAATCCACAGATTTAAAAATTCAGTTTTATGGCTGGATGCGCAAGGCAGTGCCTCCAAAAACATCTCAATTACAAGAACACTGTTCAAAAAGCAGCCAGAGTGGCTCTTTGATCTCGACTTGGAGCTGGAGCTGGAGCTGGAGCTGGAGCTGGAGCTGGAGCTGGAGCTAGAGCGTGTCCACCATTGCTCCTTGTCTTGAACTAAACATGTCAATAGCGAAGGAATATCTCCGAGCTCAGACATTAATACAGGCAGGAGGAGAAGCATGGAGTTTTCCTGCAGCGAGCGATCAATACGGCACAGAGAATATCTAAAGAGAACAGAGATGGGCTCTGGTATTCAGGGGCAGACAGGGATTTTTACTGTTTTTTTTTTTTCTAAGATTCTTTTGTTCAGAGTAGACAATAATGACTCTGAGAAACCTTAGATAGAGATAGGGGATTTTGTGTATACGTGTCCAAAACGTAAGAGATGAAGCTGTCTGGACAATAGTTTACAAAGTTATTTTGAGAACTTTTAGAATGTCACACCATTTGGAACGTATCGCTCCAACACCTCGGCACTAACAAAAGAAAATATAAAAAGTTCACACTCAAGTTCGCACTTTTTTTTTTCTCTTGTCTAGTGAATTTTAGATCAAGATTGATGGAGGTGAAAAGAGGTTTTAGTCTTGTTTTCATCATGAAAAATAGGTCACCAGTGAATATTTTATCATAGTTTTCATTGACGTAATTAACACCACGTGAAACATAAAAAAAGGGAATTTGAAATGGGGATACTGTAGTAGATCAGAAATATAATACAATACAAACTACACAGTCTCAAACTCATAAATCAGGGATCCTGGGTGGTAAAGAGAAAAGGTACTCTCCAATCACCACAGAAACCTGGATCAGAATCAGGAAAGCTCCATTGTACATTACAAGGCAATGTGAATTTGTCTTTGACATGACTCGCACAGTATCACGTCAAAGACAAATGTGAGTCTGTGCCGCATCCAACATGGTAATGATGGTGGGAAGCCAGTGAGGGATCAAGCCCTTGTCAATGCACTTGTGACTCCAAGTGGTTGGGTAGGGTACTTGCGCAGTGGGGTGCTGTGATCTACCACATTGAAAGACAAATATGAGGGAGTGTTTGGGGTGGATCCCTCACGTTATTAAAGCACTTAGCATATTTATTCAAGTAAAATTTTGAAGTTGGTGTCAACCACTTGGCCCCACAGCCCTGAACAGGAGGACAGAAAGCACCGTCCTTCCCAACTTTCTGTTCTCACCTTGATTCACCTCAGCGGCTTTTCTTTTTGTTCACTTTGAACAAAAGAGCTTTTTCAAGTTTGTGCGTGGGTGCATGTGTGTTTGTGTTGCTGTGTCTGGGTTTTGATGGAGCTTCATGTCGAGGTTGCATGTTTTGTCCCCTGGAGACACAGACTGATTAAGAGGCCTTGTAGTGTTTAATGGCTCTGTGGGGCAGCAGTTCCACACACTGGCTATTCAACGAGTGACCACTGAGGAGACTCGCTCATGAAACCGGCGGCTCCGGTACATACTCTTACCTAGACTGAACCAGCCAACGCACACACAAACTTGAAATTCACCACACAACCCATGCAATGTAGTCTTTGCAGTGCAGTCCCCCACTCAGTCCTCCCTATCTCGCTTCATGTCTCTGCCTCTGCCTTCTTCTTTTATTCTGTCTCTCTCTTGTTTCCGCATCTCTTTCAGTCTCATACTTTTGCCTCATGCTCCTTGTTTCTCTTGTCTGAACTCTCTCTTTCTATTTCTCAGTGGTTTTGTCTCTTATATACACACTGACAGCGCTTTCCATCTCTCTGACTTTGTCAAAAATAAAAACCTGCCAAGGTCAGTCACAGTGATCAGCTGTCAATCAGCGTTAACTCCACTTCAACTCTTCAGAAAACACCTCAACTCAATAAACTCATCAATACATTACCATCAGGCTAAAAGCTATTTCTAAAAAGCTAAGCTTCTGAAGATTGAGGGCCACCCTTTCTGTGCGAGTTTAAAATGAAATAGGACCTCCAAAACCTCTATTACCGGTCAGTTTGCAGCACTGTTCACTGTTTTCCTTGTACTCTCTTTTAATTGAAAGGAGGTTCACAGCTTTTCATGGTATATAGTTCTGATGCAGTGGAGTTTAAAATGAAGTCACAGAGTGCTCAAGAGGTGCAAATTAGCCTCTCTCTCTCACACACACACACACACACACACATACACAAATACATCCACTGTGTCACTTCGCTACTGTTTGTCTTTATTGCACTCAAGCCTCTATGGGATATATACACCATGTTAAGCAAGAAGAGAAGAAAGCTGTTTATCTTCTGTCTCCTTCACACACACACACACACATAAACACACGCATGGACACACACAAAGAGAAATCAGTCGTCAAGGGGCAATACAGTGGGTATCAGTGTTAACACAAGTAATTGCCTTCCTGCTCGGGAGCTTGTGAGTGTTAATCCAGCTTGACAAAGTTTGCTCTTCAGTGCGTGACTCAGAGCACGGTGTTTTATCTGCACTCTTGGTTTCTGCTCCTGCCAGGACTACATCACTGGCATGTGCTGCATTTGTCTTACAGCTGATAGGACTACGGAGGGCAACTCACTCCAAAAACGAAGTAAATTTATCAGCTCTGGGAATAGAGAAATAAGAAATCCCCAAAAGCTGATATTGAGACAAATTCTCTTTCTAGTGTGAGAGAGTATAGAGAACCTTTTTTTTAAAAAAAACAAAAACCCAAATCTCATCAAATAAATACATTATCACCATTTCCCTGTTGGAAGCAGACAATGTTGGAATTACTATGCCCACAGCAGCTGCAGGGTTTCTTATCTTTTATCCTCATGATAAGATAAAACATTTTCTCATTTCCTTTGTTTTACATTTCACACATTGGAGACAAGGTGATCTCTCCTGGAGGTGTGAGTACCCATGTTAAGCAGCCTGTTACTGACAGGAAAGATGTCATTCATTATGAAAAATGCCTAATGAGATCTTTCCCGATACCACCTCATGATTTGAAACTAGACTATCCCACCTCTGAATTTTTAATGGCCATGTTAAATATTTAAGATATGAATAAAGACTGAGTTGACAAAGCAATTAGGTATTGACTGACCTTTTCGGTGTGTTTAGTATTCTGCATAACTCACTCAAGATTCATTTCACAGTCACACTGAATGGTGAGGAGAGGTGGAGAGCGCTAGAGTCTGATTCCTAGTCAGTCAGCACCTGAGGAGTCTGAGGGGACAATCTCAAAGTTTTCATGTGTTAGGCAAAGCTTATGCAACAAGGCTGAGTGATACGACACAGAGTTATGCTACTGTATCCATGAAAAGCAACAGGAGGACAATTTCCGCACCGCTGAAGTGGAAAGGATGGCGGAAAGGTAATTTTGATCGAGAACACTCTCAACATAAATTTCAAAGCAACTCCGAGTGAGAGAGGCTGAAGGGGAAAATGCCAAGCTAATTATTTCACATCATCATCAGTCCAAGACAATGACAATGGTGTGAATTTTATCAAGTTCTAGCTTTCTCCTAAAAGAGGCTGCAAAACCAGGAAACAGAAAATGGTACATCCACGGAAGAAAAAGAAAAAAACTACTCAATAAAATAGCGCTGAAAACCTGTTGCATATTGTGTGCAATGTGAGGGTACAATTCCTACTGATTTACTTCCATCTTCTTTAAATCATGGCCGTCGATGGCCACAGAAAGCATTTTTCATTCTGGGATTTTCTATACCATCTTATTTTGGGTTTCAGCTGTGTTATTTTCAGTTACAGCTAATATAATAGACAAAACCTTGTAGCCACACAAAGGTGAGCCACGTTCATCCCAGTCAATGCTTTTGAGAGCCTTTCCAACCATTGACTGATGGGCTTGCAGACATGGGAAGCAATTAGAATGGCAGCTCTCCAATTTTATGTTCTATAGCAATTACAGTGAAGTCTCATTGCCTCCTCTGCCCGCTAGATAAGGAGCAGAATGGGGGGAAAAAAATAGTAAAGTCAGAGTGATATCTGAAGGTCTTTGCACACAGGTTAGTCTACTACTCTTGCACTCAAAGTCCCACAGGGCGAGGCCCAACACTGCAATATTTAGCCTGTGATGAAGACTGGATCAGGGAGACAAAGGAGCAGGGGTCAGACCTATTACCACTGACATGAAGTAGACACACTCGAGCCCACGCAATTGCCCATATCTCAAGCTGACACAAAAGATGAAGCTTCTCACACAGAGTGTTACCTCGCCATGTGTGACATCCTGGCACTTCATATTTGTGCAGCAGCATCGACCGTGTCACACCAAGAGCATACAGGCCTGTGAAATGCCCTCACATATCGTGGGCAAGCCTGTACTTTCAGCCTAACAGACGAACTGTTTCACTTTTTTCCCAGTAAGAAAATCTGAAAATCTGAAGATCTGAGCATGCAGTTTGGACGATGAACCAAAAGAGCTGATGTTAAGGCAAAGCGGTGTAGCGCGATCTTCACAGACAACAGCTTGAGGGGGATTCGGACGATGGCTTTGAAAGGACACCACCTCGTAGCGGCTACGTGTATGGAGAAGTTATGTTTGTTTGTTTTGGGTTTTTTTCAATGCCTTCATTTTTTTTGCTGTGCAACACGAACGTCACACATCTATGTGGGAAACTGGCCGTGCCGACACATGTTGAGACCGTGGCATTGCAATTACAGCACACAGATGGCTTGGCGAATCTGTTTTCTGCAGACTTGCTTTATACAGTGTGTCGTGTCAGAGAAAGCGGGGGAGGGTCAAAGGGGTAATAAATTATTGGCTCTTCCGGAGCTATAGAGACCTGTGATGGAATGTGAGACATGCTGTGAACCTGAGGAATTTATGTGTCTATGCTATTTATGTTATATATGTTATATTATAATCTGTAAATTGCATTATCACCTGCTGTTCATAAATGCAAGCAGCCCTAATAAGGTATTAGGTTGGACTTTTTCATTGTTAAATTGAGTATATAAATGCATACCTGCTGAAATGACATTAGCAATACTCTTCATCTCCTCTGTCTCTGTCAAGCACACACACACACACACACACACACACGCTATGGCATGTGAAAGCAGAAAGGCCACTGACACCAGTGGCTAATTAGTGACTTGCCTCATTAGTCACCTAGTCTCCATCTCTGGCCCCAGCAATTATCCCTCTCAGGACCACACCAAGGTTGAGTCTCCCTGTCTTCATCTCTCTCACACTCTGCCTTTCTCTCTCCACTGAAGACACGAATATGTGTGTAGGGCGGGGGGGAGATATTCTCATATATTTTTAGACTTTTCTCATTTTTTTAATCCTTTTTTTTCCCAGACTGATCACAATATTTGTTTAGTTGCAGTCATACTTTAGAACAATCTTCTGAAAGCATGGGTATTTTAATTTTGGATTAAGGTTTAACACAATGTTTATATTTGTTTTGTTTTGTTTTGTTTTTTTTTGTTTTTTTTATAGTTAACCTACTAAGATCTCACAATTAATCGACATATTAGGTTCTATAGTAAAGTGGCCTATGCCTTTGTGATCATTTAAACTGGTGCACTGGTGTGTCTGCATCACTGTGCAATTACACCACCAAATAAATAATAATAATAATTATTATTATAATAATAATAATAAGTGGACGGTGGGGTTTGTATCCCACTGTGGCAAATGAAACTAAGCTGATCATAACGGAGTTGGAGCTAATAAACATTGGACAATAGTTACTGAAATTAGTGTAACACTGTGAAATCTTCACAGTTATATCACAGCTGTTGCAGTCTGCATCACCATAACATGTAGTTGCATTTCTAGGGAGGTGCAAGTAGGCTACAGAGTACGGTACCTGTGGCATTTAAACTGGCCTAAAGTTAATTCACATAGAATGCCTGAATATAATTCACTCACATACATACAGTTAATACATGTTATCTGAAGGCTGTTATAAGGCATAGCATTGTGACTGTTTCTGATGAACAGAAACAGAAAAAAAAGTTCCATTAGCAAACTGTAATAGCGTTTTGAAGACGAGGACTGGGTCCAGTGGGGTAAAGGCATCTCGATCCATTAACCTAAGAGTGACCCTCAAAAATTGCTAGTATTAGCCGAAACAGGCTCTGCGCACTCCAGTCTTTTAACATTACTTCTACACATCTGCACCAATTCAGTGAACAAGTATTTCAAATTATGATTAAGTCAATAAGATATAAACTAACCGTGTAGAATCTCACAGAACTCATCTGTTTAAATAAAGCAAGCATTTGGAAACATGTCAGTGTTTTAGAAATTTAGCAGAAAAGTAAAATTTAGTAGGCAGAACATTCTCACTTGCAGTAATTCACAGCAGGATTGCACCAGTTTCTCTTCCTTCTGATTCAGCAGACGGAAGCATGTCGACATGGGTCAGTTTAGATTACTCAGTGAACTGCTAGAGGTTTTTGTACAAGTCTTCTTCAAGTGCAATTAAATAAATAAATTACTGAGCACACACTGGAATATTGCCAAAATATTATTATTCCACATTATGCAACTGGGCACAAATGATCATTAGACCTAATTGCCCAACATGAATCTCTTGGTGTTTTTTTTCATTCCCTCTCCTGTGGGTCTTGAATCTTTGATTCTTCATTAGAACTCGCGGAGCAGTTTTCACCCATTTTTGTCAGTTTGGAAGAGGAAGAAGAAGATTTTTAGTTTCGGCTGTCTGTTGCCCTCTTTTCCCCTGTGACAAAAGTAAAGCTGAATTTTAAAGGCCGCTGGGGTTGTCCAACTTTCAGGTATTTGAGTGGCATATTATTTGGATTATCACTGTGTGCCCATCTGTCCTCCCATCTCATATTGTTCGCCACTCGGAGGAATAAATAATTGGCTGCCTGGCTGCTCTGCATGCTTCATGGTACAACCGGAACAACTCTCACAGGGTTAGATTAGGTCTATCTGCTCAGGCCAGGTCCGAGCCCAAGGTAACTACTAATACCACAGAGCTCCCTCTCGGCATTACACACTAAGCATTAAAATCGGTGTAGTGTTCTGTCCATCTTCTCCTTCCTGATGCTTGACTGGTTCACTTATCTTCTAACTGGTATAGGTCCTGCCAGGACACCTTATACCTTCTAAAGTTGAATTCTTCATCTGTCTATTTTGAAATAGACACCAAACTATGCTATTAATGCTCTCTTCCTGCCAGTGCAAACTAAAAACAAAACTCTGAGACAGGTGTTTGTTAGCAGTGGGAAAGGAGAAGGCAAATCAAGCCTCCAGGTGTACGTTGAGTCAAATCACCAAATGAGACACACTGCTGGCTCGTGGCATGCAGAGTCAGGTGGAGCAATTTTCCTCACTGCCGTTTCACTCCAGACTTTTATATGTGTTCTCAAGAGTTGCTTGCTATGACAGATAATCTCGATCCAAAACTGAACGGACATGAACAAGCAGGCAGAGCAACTGTTTCTTATCTAAAACACATGCCCTGCTGTGATTGATGAGGGCCAGGACCTTTCCACAAGCTGCTGCGCTTCCAAGAAATATATAGTGCCTAAACATACAGAGACGTGTTTAAAATCCAGGCTGCATCTGATACAAGGATCGTGCAGGCTGTGTACTTTACGTGGCTATACATGGAGGGCATGACGTGTATGGCACTTGAGACGTCAGCATGTCTTGAGTATGGCTGTGACGACTTTTTTTTTTAGCCAAGAGATACTGCTGGGTAAACAAACCTGACTGTTTTCCTGCGCCGCTTGCACAAAAGGTCAGACTCCTGTCTCCTCAGAGTTTGGAATCCAAAACGCTGCAACAGTTGCTTTTATCTGGTCTCAGCGATGGAAAAACAACCTGAAGGGAGGACAAGAAGCTACTCTCAATTAAAACAGGAACAAAGAGAGAGTCAAGACCTTGATAAGGGATGTTTTTGTCTTCATCCTGTGCTGCTTTAAAGCACATTGCTTTGCATTTTTTATATGACGACTGCTACTATGCACTGTTTTATTAATCTCCAGAATTATAACACAAATATTTGCATAACACCGGTGTGACACTCTTGATATTGCTTGATATTCAATCATAATAATAAAATACTATAAAACTGCAACTGTCTCAACATCTTGTCTGTAATCAGACCAGTCAGCAGCAAATACTTGGATATTATATATCTGCTGGACCGTACCCTTTAACGACACAGTTCTCCCAAAGACGCGAGTCCTCTTCAACTTTGTGATTCCAGCCTTGTTGTCCGACCTCCTCTGAGGTTTACGGGAAATATTCGCAGCACTCAAATGTCTCACTCCCTCTCGTTTCTCAGGGGCGAGGTTCATGAGCTGGCATGAAACCCCAAGATATCTGTCAGAGATGGTGATTTATCACAGAGCCACAGAGCCAGTCTGCAGATAAACAGCAAAAATTTAGGCTTCAGCAGTTGTCTAAAGGTGTGTGTATGTGTGTGTGTGTGTTAGCGAGAAACATGCATACATAAGCATGTGCTTCAGCCCTTGAGGGAAATATATTGCATACTCAAACAGCAGATGACTTTTCATTATTGTGATTACTTTTTTAAAGGACAGTAGGAAGACCAGACTTCTCCATGTATTCGTTTTGATGATAGACCGTACAGGGAAAAGAAACAGAGGCACGACTGGAGCAGTAACCTTGGATCCTGGTCCTCGGGCACCCCAGAGCCTGCTGGTTTTTATCCTATCAGGGGCCTGATTTACACCTGGAAACACAGGTGATCACAATCAACTGTGATTAACTAGCTGGTGGGAGAGCAAATCAGCAGCGTTGTGGGAGGACAACCAGACTTTAAAACCAACTGGACCCGCAATAAAAATCAGCCAGCAACTTTTAATTATATATTATTGTATATATCAGAAATTAAAACGCACTACAAGAACCAAACATGAGGACATGAGACAGAGAGTACAGCCACACCAGGACTGATATATGTTTGTGGCCGCTGCCAAAAATTGGTTGCTTCTGGGCATGTTGACGAGAGAAATCAGTGTTGACTAGAGAAATCAATCATCCTGATGGGCTGGATATTGCAGCTTGCAAGTTGTTGCATTCGAGTATGACCCAAATATATCATCACTTACTACACTCAGATGAAAATCTGGTGTTAGTTCTGCTGCACCTGCCAGGATAGCACATTTAACACCTTCATTTTTGTTATTAGTATTCAAGTAATAGACCTTTTTCATGATGTTAGATGATGTTTTCTTTCCATCGCAGCCAAAGCACAAATATAATTAATAACATACATGGTGATTCTTTTTGATTGAATTGATTAAATTGTCCCATAATATGCTCTGAAGAAAGCCTGTTGGCAGCAAAGCTCCACCCAGCTTCAACCTGAGCAGAGAGGTGATTAGCCAGAATAACTGAAAGCACCTCTGAGGGTGTGCAGGGTCTTTAATGACTTATCTAGTCACCTGGGCAAATTAATCCGGTCGCTGAGCTCATAAACCAGCCGAACAGGTTCACACTGCACTGCAAGGCTTCCACAGTTCAGTGTGAATGGCTTAACACAGCATGGCCTCACTGGATTTTTAATATGGCCTCTAAAATATACACATTCCAAATTTCTTTCATGTTTCAGGGATGCGTTTGATCACTCTAAAACTTAGTGGCATAGTTTTTAATTGTTATAATCAGGCTTATTAAGTGTATGACACAAAAACATCACCTCTCTCCTTTGATTTTATAATATACATTCATTTATAAATAAGACCAGTTTTGGTGAAGATGCAGTGTCTGCACGCTGCTGCAGATCAAAAACATTAATCCGTGGCCTGTCTACAGTTTCTGAAAACCTAATTTCCCAGATGAAAATAAAAACCGAATACATGAAGCTACTTGAACCTGACTTTTTTTCTTTTTCTTTTTTCTTTTTTCCTGGCCACGAAGTTACCATTGATTGAAGTTCTTGATTGAATCTCTGAATAGTGCTTTGGCTGCAAATGGATTAAAAGTGGTCCACTGTCAAAACACTGATTTTATTTTAATTTTTCTAAATCTTTTTTTTTTTTTAATCTCAAGTCTTTTTCGTGGAAGGCATTTTGCATTTCACAGTAGGAAAGGCACAGAACGAATCAAAAATAATGACGTCTGAGTTCCATTTAGCTGCTTTTGTTTCTGGGCCCTGGTATTACATGCCTGCTCATGGTTTTCTGGAAGACCTGTGATTTTCCTATTATGACAAGTCAGAGTGTCTGCTGTGAAAAGGGCCTGTGAGGGAGCAGGAAATGATAGACAAAGATGGCAACCAGGAGAGTAATGTTGCCATCTTTGCTTTGGTCAAAAATTTCAGATACTTCACAAAATGTATTCTGGAAGTAATATTTTTTTTTTTTTTTGCAGCAGCAGCAGCTTGGTAATGTTTTTAAATATTAAGGACAGTTCTTCAAAAACATCTTTTGTTTAATATTTTGACATTATTTTTTAAAGTTTTATTTCTATTTATTTTTGATGAACAGTAGCTGAATCATCAGTACAGACGCCTGAAGCAATGAAGAAATTCATTAATTAATCAGGACTTTGTTGAACAGCATTTGTTGCATTTTCCTCCCACTGGTTTTTAACAATTAAAACACTGTGAGGTAATGTGAGGTGAAATTAAAGCAAAAATGAGAAAATATTCTGTGACTCATGATATTTGCATGCAAGTAAACAACAGGATCGCATTTTACAGCGGGTGCTGATTGTTCGAGGCATTTAAAAGATCAAACCGGCTCATGATCACAGCAGGTGGAGGAGCAAGGCCTCTGCTGGTGTTTCCCCACAGTGAGGATGTACCATGCTTTACCTGTTTATTTACACCCTTTGATAAAGCGGCGTAAGTGTAACTAAATCTGGAGTTAAGTGGAACTGGGAAGGGACCTGTTAGAAAAGTGTCCTTCCTGTTTTCTTTCATCATTGCTGTCAACAAAATGGGACCTTACTTGAGAGTCGTCGTCGTCGCCGCTGATGTTAAACTAAGATGTGTTGACTGCAAACAATAAAGCTCTCTCTAGTATTGCGGTACCAGTTACTTAGCAACAGCCGTGGCACCACCACAACTCCAAAAGAATACTGCCATGTTTAAGCTTTTTAATCACTGGCTCTGGATCAAACTCCAGTATAATGGTTCTCTGGAAAAATTAGATCCTTAACCGAGTGTGTGGGTGTGCAGTTGTTTGGTCCTTTGATGTAATGCATTCTGTAATACGATAATCAAACGATTTTGTCATAGTGTTGCTCTCAGAGAGTTGTTTTTTCACTTAGTGTGAGTTTGGAGGATTTGGAGACCAAAACAGACCAGACCAGATCCAAAACAGACAAAGCCTCCAAACTACAAGTCCTCCAACCTAAACAACTTTATTTAGGCTGTTTGTCCCCTCCCTTGGATATAATAGCATTTACTGAACTTAACGCCACCACCAGCAGCCGGAGAGATGCCACAGATAAATCACTGCTGAAAAATAAAAAACTAACTCTTTAAGGTTTGGCAAGGTTTAGGCACAAAGACAACATGGTTAAGTTTAAGGAAAGTTCATGGCTTGGGTTAAAATTAGTTAAGGTTACAGGACCTTCATCACCATTATGGTTACAACAACACTGACTATCAACTGGAAATTGGAAAGAAACGTATAAATTAACCAGTATTTTGGCGACCCGTTCGCCCCAAACTCTTCCCTATGTAGACTTTGTGGTTCTATAACAAGGTCATCTGACTTCCTTTTTCGCTACCATCATAGTTACTACAGCCCGATACAGATTCAGACTTAAAGTCTGTTTTTTAATAGTACAAATTTTTTTTTTCCCCAGTAGTTTGTTTTCCCAGCACTTTTCTAATCTCCACTTTTAATACATGAGTATATTTCTGCATATCAAATTCATTTAATGCCAAATCTCTCAAATGAACAGAAAACATATGTCTTGTGTTGATGCGTGATTTGCTTTGAACACTGATACAGTGCAGTACAAACTGTTTATGCTGTAACCTGTGTAATTGCTCTTCGCACACATAGATTTTTCAATAAAACAGTAATTACGGAGTGAAATCCCAACTGTCCCATTACATGCACATGCGCTGTCACTTTATGGGAAGATGATTAATCACACAAACAGTTGCTCATTTTTAAATACATCCTTAATGCATTCTTTTGGCTCAGGAGCCATATATCACCTCTTTTCCACATTCTGTGTTTGATGAAGGTATAAACTTTTTACGTGGCTTTTGGACCCTTGTTACGCAAGAGAGCCACCAGTTTGCTGTGTTTTTCATTAATTCTCAAAAGTGTGTGTGTGAGTGTGTGTGTGTTTTCTGTGTTGTGGGGGTGACTCCGAGGCCATCTCTGCAGGAGTCAAATCTGAAAAGAAGGTCAGGCGATGTTGTAACTCACCCCGGTTCACCTCCCACAGTATGGAAAGCACAGTAATAAATTCAGAGTCAGGGACCTCTTACATTTTCCCTTTTGCTCTCCCACCTGTACCTGTTGTCCTTCACCACCCTTATCTGTTCATCCCCGTCTCCTCAGAGGAAAATTGTTTTCGCATGCGTCTCGCTCAATCTCTGCTCCTTCTCTATATTTCCCCCAATTTCCAGACCTTAACAGTCAATCTTTTCCTCTTTACAATGTCATTTCTACTTTCTGCCTCTGCCTTTGTTCATCCCTTTCACCGCGTGGTGCAGAGAGTACAGCTGGACATTAATCTGCCACAGATGAGCCCCACTCAGCAGACAGCTCATGGCTGCTTATCAGGCATTGGGTAAGATTAGGACAGTCACTAGTGGCACAACGGAGTTTTAGCAAGAGCATGATAAACAGAGTTTGAGTAAAAAACATTGTTATTACCTTTATATGCCTCTATAAATACTAGAAGACTAGTCAGACTGAAAACATAAACTAAAATGGCAACATATTGTGCTCATAATACAATTATAAAATATGACAAAATTGCTTATTACTAAGCATCACTACAGTGAGCCACCACATTCTCTAGTTCTTGGAAAGTTCTTTTGATCTTCGTGCAAAAATATCACAGCGAGCTCAAACTAAATCTAAAGTTACAGCTCACACCCCCGTTCTTTTTATATTCACCCCAACACTTATCATGCAGACGCACTTTGACAGACAAAGCCCGTGGAGAATCTGTTTAATTTTGAAATTAATTTCTTCTCATGCATTTTTAGATGTCTCCCGAGTAGCGCGCGTTGATGGAGCTCCATGGTAACACACGTTCAGCATGTCCCACACAACAAACACAGACAAATGTCAAGTGTACACAGTTTATCCTACCGTTCTTCTCATCTTCTATTCTTCCATCCATCCTAGTTTGTATATGCTTCTCTCTCTCTTTTTTTTTTCTTTCTTTTTTTTTGCTGAACAGTCTCATCGCAGCACTTAACCTCCAATTTGCATAAGTCATTATGGCTGTCAGGAGTGAGGAGGCCATAAATTCTACTAAGTGTTCATCCATCCTTGTAAGTTTAAAAATGCCCAACCAATTTTTACATTTCTTTGACTAATGGAGACAGAAAGAGCATCCATCGCTGAAACATCATTAATACATTTGATGAGCCAAGCAGTTTCAACTTAATTCATTTGGACATGGAGTACCTGACTGTTACAGAGAATCTGTCTCAAACAGGTCACATTTAATCTTAGTAATTACATCTTTAAAAGCTATTCTGACATTTTTTTTACAGTACGCTCCTTGGCCCTTTGAATCCAACATAATATACATATATTTCTCTGAAAATATTTCTTCAAACCTTCAGGGAGAACAATACTTTCTTATTGAATACTTTCTCCCCCTGCCAGCATCAATTACAGCAAAAGTTTGTTCTGCCGAATCAGAAGCAGGAGTATCTCTCCTGTTCCATCAATAAACAGAGACCAGGACAACATTGGTATCTCAGAGTGAAAACAGCAAACTCAATAGAAGCGCTGCAGCCTTTTTAGAAAAAAAACAAAAAGAAAAGATTTTTCCTCCAGCGCCCCTGAAAGATGCTGGAGTTAGTGTGTTTGTGCACAGCTGGGACTCGGGAGAGCAGGCGGACCATGGTTCTCTGTGTGTGTTTGTGTACGTACGTGGGAGCGTGCGCCGGCAGAGCTGTCATCGATGCCACATCAAAGAGCTGAGCTGACATTCCTGGGTCATTGACTGCAGCCTGAGAACAGGATAGACAGAGTGGAAGTGTTCTTTGTAATGATAAAACAACAGGTGAGGAGACGCTGGAAGAACCTGGAGCAGATGACGATTTCTGCTGACTGTGCTTATGCAGGAAGACTGATCCAGAGGGATACGGGTTTCAAAATGAACCTAAACTTGAGCCTTCGGACAGAAACCACAATGTTAGAAACTTTTAACTGGAGCTGTGCAAAAGATAGATAAATTATGTTGTCCTTTGAACAAGTCTGATAAAGCTGCTCGAATTTGATGGAAACTGAACCGTTCCTTGAAACTTAAGATTTTGCAGTTAAACTGGAAAACAATAGCCAAGGTGGGCATATGCATCCCTATTACAGTCCCTGCCTCAGAAACACACACATAAACAGCTACAAACCCACTTTGCAAGAGTGAATTCTCCAAAGTTTTGCCATAGGGGACAAAAGTTGGTATCTACTTGCTGTTTACTCCTAAATCTACCACTGCGTCGTTTGATTTGCACTCATATCCACAGACCTAAGCCAAATGAATTGGACATATTATCGCTCGCCTAATTAAGGCGCGTTCCTTGCACAGCTCAGAGAGGGAGAGTGTGGGAGGTTCCAGCTACTCTCCTCATCATCACCACTTGTACTTTCTGCACCAAGGAGCCGAATGTTAAGCAGGTCTTTCCAAAAAATCTCCCGAGCTCATCGACATAAAGTGCATCTTTCCACTTGGCTCACTCAACACTTTCCATAATAACAGTCATTATCTTCAGCACACATCTTTCTGCTTCATTTAAGCCATTCTTAACAAGGGGTATCTATCACGGAGGTGCTACTGTTCGGCGGTCACACTGACCTCCAGCGCTCTGATTTATTCCTGACCATCTCCTTCTGCTCTGTCTTTCACTCTCGCTGCGGCAACAAAAAAAAAAACAACAAAAAAAAAATCGCCACTGTGAACCTTTTTTTTTAAATTATGAAGTCATCATTTAAAACTTCATCATTCCTGGGTTGGATGCTGGATGAGGTGACATAAGCAGCCCGCAGTGCTCTCCTTCCTACAGCTGGGGGTCATTTTTCAAATGGAGATGAGGGCATGTTAATAGAGCAGGTAAATAAGAGCAGTTGAGCACAAAGTGTACATCATAGATCTAAAATTATTCACTAATATTGATCACGCTCACGTCACCTTGAAGAAACTTTCCTTCTTGTTAGATTTTTTGGCATTTATCCAGCAACCACTTGTAGTCCTGCATTGAATGGAAGCTACAGTATATATATCATCATCACGTGTGTGTGTGTGTGTGTGAGAGAGAGAGATGAGATTGGTGGTGTTGTTAGGCACACGCTGCATCATTATTTTGATTTTGTCCTCCTCTGCTCCTGTGACTTGGTGAAGCAGCAGGACACTGAGAAATGAGGGTGAGGAGGTGCAGCCAGCTGCGCCTGGACAAGCACAAGGACAGCTCTACCTCTGACAACACTGTATTAAACCAATTATTCACTATCAGGGATTGTTTCCTGCGACAGTGAATGTTTTGTTTACTCGGCTCGAAAAAAATGTAGCGAATAGGGTGTCATCTGTGGCGCAGGCGGCAGAGATTGTAAACATGTTTTCCTCTCCCCTCCCTACAAGAGGATAAATAAAAAGACTGCTCTTAGAAGATTTTATTCTGAGAAGCCTCTCTCTGGGGCTCTGCGCTGCGCTAAGAAGCCCATTGCGAAAAGCCTTCAATTAGCATAGTGCACTTTCATCTTCTGACCAAAGTCACCCTGAACAATCAAATTATCTTGAAATTTAAATAAAAAAAAAACCCCACTCCCAATCAATCAGGGTTCATTATCTCTCAAACAATTTCCATCGCCTCTTGAACATGCCAAGAAAACATCCTACCTACAATGCCCGTCAACACCCACGCGCTTCAAATAAATGCGTGTAAGGTCATCTACAAACGCACCTGCGCATGCGCAAATGAAAGAAAAACTGTAGACAGCAAGTTTACACTGAAATGTCTTTTAATTCCTGATCACACAAGGCACAGTTGTGTTTGTTTTAACCACAGTTTGGGAGATTTTAGCCGGTTTTGCAGGACTTAGAAAACTTGGAGTTCAATGTCTCCAAACCTGCAGTCTGCTGGGTACGTGGGGGCCGACCACAAACAGGCTCAAACAAACTTATTTCATTAAACTGCTTTGGTCAGAGCAGCACATTATCATGCCCTGTGTGTCACTCCCCAACACCGTATAATGAGAAGTTACAGGACAAAAATCCCCATCTCCATGGATTTCTTTTATAAAATTGTCACTTTTTAAGATCTCAAACACTGAACCCCAAAGAAAGCCCCAAAACCGTAAGCAATATCCACAGTATTTACGATGAAAATATGATGATACCACGTTGTTATGGAACTGAGATAAATTTTTATAAAAACTGACTGATTATGACTTTAGAGGTAAACCACGGTGTGCATTTAGCTGGCAGTGAACTGGTTTGGCACGTCGCCAAAAATTCCTTTGAATGTCAATAAACAATTTACTGTGTGCGTGCGGTTGAAGAACTACAGATTGCTGTGTTGTTTCCATCTAGGCAGGAGCGATATCCCCGCTCTCGGTCTCATCAAAATCACTCCATCACAGCCGACGGAAGTAACTGCCTTTTCCCCAGACAGGACGAACGAAGGGAGGCTTTTCTATACTAAAACACACACACACACACACACTGCAGGACCAATCTCCACAGCACTACTGCCCTGAACAAGGTCATTTCTGTTCAAACAGCAAAGCCCAAGATGATGTAGTTAACCGATATCCCCGGGCTAGCGTGGTACCATTCCATCTTGGTAGCATTTTTGCGGTGTAAAATATCTCCTGGCTTCAGCATCCACAATTTTATGGTTCTAGAAGTTACAGCTGAGCATGATGATTTCTTCTCCTTCTTTTTTTTTTTTTTGGAACTTCTAAAAAAGCTCAGCGGATGCTGCAAAATGCCCTCATAACTGGTCATCCACTGTCAGCCCCAGATGTCCTGTAAATAGCGTTTCTCCTCTCTCAGCCCTGCCAGTCTCTTCATGGCCTCCAGTTGGTCCACCTGAAGCTCTGTTTTGATAATCTCCATCAGGGCGTCATTCACGTCTTTAGCCATGTTCTTAGCATCCCTGGAGAAGGCAGACAACGAACAAACATATTAGGGGAAAGGGAAAAAAAAAACAATTAATTTACATGTTTTTGAGGCTGTGCTGTGTGTTGTCTCAGCACTGTGGCAAACTGACAGTCTGTAAAACCAGCATGTGCTGCCAGTCCAGGAGTGCATCCTGGAAGGAAATTGCTGAAATCTCTATCTTGCTGTTGCAGCAACATTGGAGGAGACTGATCATCCAAGAGGGGTAGCTTTTTTTTTTTTTTTTTTTTTGACGCTGACGAATTCACACAGCTCTGACGTTTCAAAAGTCATTTACTCAAAGGTGAGGTAAGCAGCCTGGCAGTGATGAGGGAGGGGAAACAAAGAAGGCGATACTGGGCTCTATAAATATTGACTTGGTACATGCTTATCTGTGTCTTACTTTATCCTGTTGTGTTTGCAGTGGCAGAACGAACATGTTGTATTTGGACAGGGGAAAAGTACAGGCTATAAATGCTACAATCTGTACAAAATGTTGCCTCAGTGTGAGGATAACTGCAGCAAACAGATGTTGTGAGCAGAAAGTTTTTTTGCCGATTATATCTGGGAAAATGTGTGAGGCTTACATAAGTACCATTCTCTTCTCCCTCAACAGACTGCCCTTAACACAAGGCACTTCGACAGCTATTATTCATTTTTCATGAGTCTGGTGCCTCGCTCCGAAACAGAGATACTCACTGGCCAACAGGTGAAGTCGGCTTGGTTGCGTCACGGTTGTGCAGCATTTCCACCTTAGCCTGTTCCTTAGCAGCAGGATATGGAGGCTTATAGAGATTGTATTTTAATGTCATATAGGTTTATTGCCTGTATTTGTACATTGTGAGGAAGTGTAAGTCTGCCTTCATCACTCACCTCACCTCAGATTCATATATATATATATCTATATATATATATATATATATATATATATATATGGTCTGATA
>JBBMJY010000013.1:9679367-9737308 GCA_037833715.1 Toxotes lorentzi
TTCGTCACCCACCTCACCTCAGGTTCATATATATATGTATATATATATATATATATATATATATATATATATATGGTCTGATAGCTGTCTCAGACACAAATCCTATTGTATTGTATGTGAAAGCATTGTGCATGTACCCAGAACCTAGTTTAGCTTATTTGCCTGTGCCACTGAGCTACATTGTTGTCCAAAAACTATTAAAAGCACACGAGCGACTGTTTTAACACTCCACAGACTCATTGCGGTGATCACTTTCACAGTCTCTGGAAAGGAGTTCATGTAAGGCAGAGGCCACTGTGCATGCTGGGAAACATAGTTTGCCGTTTTTTCCCCTCTATCTTTTCAATTTGTAAGTGAAGCATTAGAAAATGAAGTGCTCTGTCCTTTATTTGGATCCTGCGAAACGTTCAGCCTCTCCCTCTCTGTACCACTGTACTTCCTCTTCTAAATACTAGTACTGTTCTATGAATCCATCACATCAAATTTCTTTAGAAATGATCCAAAATTAAGAGGTTGTCACATACAACGCAACGAGTTAGCAAAGCAGTGTAAACAGAACCACACTTCCACACATGCACATTGGTCTCTTGCTTACAGGAACTACTCTCTGGAGACTTTGAAAGTGATCGCTGTTATTAGTCTGTGGAGCTGCTTCTACAGAAACAACAGTGCCCATACGTTTTTTTTCTGTTGTTGTTGTTGTTTAAGAAACATGTCACCCAGTGCAATGGTGTGGCTCGGCTGATGTGTTTTTAATAGTTTTTGGACAACAACAGAGCTCTATGGTACAGAAGAATAAGTGAAATCAGTTTATTGGATATACACACAATAGCTGTTAGAAAGATACATACGTTGTTTTGGTCTTTTAATGGGATTTGTTCACAGTAATAAAAATACAGAATATCACCACCGTCATCCTTTAAATAGCAAAGCTCTTTGCGTTATGCCTCTTATGTCCATTTCTGTAAATTGTGAAAAAGTGAAAAGCATTTATAGAGATTAAACAGCAGGTTTCAGAGACATGAGGTGATCTGAGAAAAAATGGACCAGACACGTAAAGACAGCCCCTGAGAGGAGCCAGAATACGACACAACCACTCAAAGTAGACATCATAGAAAATGAGAAAAAGAGAAAATTTCACTCAGGATGAGTTATTACCGGTGTCAGACTTACCCGCAGACATAAAGGTAGCCGTTTTGTTTGAGCAGGATTTCAGTGATGCATCGGCTGTTAAGCAGCAGGTTGTGCTGGACGTATCTGGGTTGATCTTCTGAGGTGGTGACCTCCTTCTCCTTCTCCTGCTCCTGCTCTTGCTCGGGGTCATCTCTGGAGAAACACACCTTGAGGTGGTTCAGGACACCGCTGGACACAAAGCCCTCCAGTTCCTCTCTGGGAAAAGGAGAAGGTATGCAGAGTCACATCCAAACATTTCAGGTAATTGTAAATCAAATTTTATTCCTGCAATCTTCGGCAGGTTGCTCCAGATCGGTGAAATTCAGTCTTTTCAAATCAGGAGAGGAAAGATTCAGTTGCTGTTATGGAGAAAAGATGATATTAAAGTGAATGAGAGTAAAACTTGAGGTACTGGTCCGTGATTTTATGGAAAAAATAAATAAATACATGCACAGTTTTATTGCAGTACAAAAATAAATGTAGAAGCTTCTTGCCTAAAAATGCAGGAAATTCAACTCAGTTCTCATACTGACTGTTTATCCTTTTGCATCCAACACTCCCGTAAGATATTTAGCAATAGCTTCAACTGCCTCAAAAGACATATAATCCCCAGAACATTTCCTATGAACAAAAAAAAATCTTGTCAAGCGCGATAAAATGGAACACTGATGGGCAAGAACTGTGCCAGACAACCAATTTCTCTGGCTTAACAAGAGAAGCAAAAAAAAAAAAAAAATATATGGATTTCATAAGCAAGGTCAAGTCACTGTTATAAGCATCTTTTTACAATCAATCCTCCCAGCCTTGCAGTTGGGTGTAACCTTGCTCCCTATTGGCGGTTCACTTGCCAACTACTTCTTCTTCTGCCTCAGTGTTTTTACAGGGCCTGGGGTGCTATTGGAAAGGAAGGAAGGAGGAAGGTGGTGAAAGAGTAAGGTTTACCGTGGCTCAGAGCATCTTGTTTAAAGTTAAGCAGCCGGAATGAGTAAAAACACACACACACACAGGCACAACCCAACACACACACACTCATAACAAGTCGCAGCTTCGGGATCATGGGTGAAGGTCTTCGCCACAGGGGTTTGTGTTTTCCAGTAACCCCTAGACTACAATAAGGCATTTTTCAATAACACGCGCACACTGCGGTGTGAATACTAAAGTGAGAGAGCAGTATTGTTGTGTTTGTTCTATGTGAAATGTCCAGAATTGTTGCTTCTCCTGCAATGTTTACCATCTAGTCACTGATTGAAGACAAAGCTGTTTAAAGAGTCTGGCTCTTTAGACCAAGATGTGTGTGTGTGTGTGTGTGTGTGTGTGTGTGTGTGTGTGTGTGTGTGTGTGTGTGTGTGTGTGTGTGTTGGTAAAATTTGTTTCAGCATGAGAACAACAACATGAATAACAAGGAGAAGGAGGGTGGAGTCTTGTCTGTTTGACATCTGAATATGAATCATCATAGATTGATAACCATGTGAGCAGAAACTGGCAGATGACAAAGGACAGCTGACTTCTAAGAAAAACACAACAGTCGAGGGTTTCTGAGAGGCAAGGCGGTGTGTTTACACACACACACACACACACACACACACACACAAATAGCCTGTGGCAATATCCTGGACCTGAACATGAACCCAGCAGGCCTTCCAGTCACATTTCCAATACAGCATGAAATCACATGCCATAAAAGAGGCTGAGAAATCGGAGGGAGGGGAGAAGGATAAGTGCAGCGGAGGAGAGATAGGTGGGAGGGAGGGGAGGGGGGGGCAAGTTTGATGTGACAAGCAGCCAGATTGACATCAACCTCTCACAGGGAAGTTAAGTGCTGCAGGTGATTGAGGCACACTGCAAGCTTTGTTTGTTTTTTTGGCTGGTGGCAAATTCATAACAAGATCCGAACACTGGGCACATCCCCTCTCGAAACCCCGTAATATTTATACGCATAAAAAGTCATTTATGCAAGTTCAGATTTTAACTCCTACTTATGACTTCGGCTGAACTTCTCCTTAAAAATCTGGGACACTGGAAAGTACCACAAACTATGCAAAGCAGGCTTCTATATTCCAAGGCTATGTGACATCAAATTGCACTTACTGTTGGAGAAATCCAGCAGAGATGAATGCAGGCAGGCAATTCAAGCGCAGGTATGTTGTTCTCATTCTGCTAACCTATTTAAATTGAGTACAACTCTTCACGGGTGGCTCATAAAACACAGACTAATCACTTTGGTCAACACTGTGGGGGTGTTCATCACAGAAGCCCACACTGCGAACAAACACCGCCTACTACCTGGCTGTGAGTTGCTATTTAACTAAGGGATAGAGGACACAAAAGGGGAACAAACAGCATCCTCTGTGATCTCCTCACGTGTGATTAAGGACGCTAAGCCATTGGCGCTGTTTAATCCTGCAAAAGAGCTCGATCAGAGCTCTTAGCGTTAAATACATGCGTGCTACTGATACTGATCAATTAGTATGTAGTCAGGAGAGAGTGATTCGCCAAAGCAAACTGATCAGAGAAATGATCCCCTCAGAGGGCGGTGTCAGACTGCACTGCTTAAAAACAAAAAGAGATCAATCCAAGAATTTGGGTAAGAATTTGATATGAGAAGCTAAATGATTATTAACAAACTCTTTTTATTACGAGAACTTTGTCACTAGCCAACACGGACTTTTATGTTTTCACATACACATTCACATATATTTTCACCCTACTGGACATACAGTCACTAGAAAACACTGCCCTCCTTTGATTCCTATCTAGAATACAGCCTTGTGTCACTGTTGAGAACTAAACCAAGAACTATTCATATAATAAACAGCAGGGTTGTGGCTCAGAAGCACTTTATTAAATCCAGAAATCTTTTTGTGTCCCTTTATTGAATCTATTTAGGTTTAGTTTTCAACAACTTAAAGCAATGAATGTGATAATTAACATTTAAGAGCTACACCTATTTAAAAACTTAATATATGAAACAACACTTCAGCCTTTAGTTGATATGGCAAACATGTAGCCTAATTTACACATCCAGCCTCACAGAGCAGCATTAGCATTCATTTGCAGTTATGTTTCTGGCCACCTGACAAATTTCCAAAAAAATCACTTTCCTCTTAGCTACATTTGTGTCTCCAGCGACTCCCGAGGAAAATATTTAGTGCTTCAGCTGCTAAAAGCAACGCTGTGTTCACCAGTTAGTCACTAACTTTATCTGTAAGCTCTTTGGTGCTGGGCAGGTAGCATACAGACAGTTTTTGAAAACAGCTGCCTGCTGTGCCTGGAAAAAAAAAAAAAAAACTGCCCTGATGAGAGCAGTGAGAGGGAATTTAAACAAGTCGCAGGTCGTAAAACCAATAATCATTTGTGGAATTAAAGAAAAGACTCCCACATCATGCATACAGACAGTGAGATGTACATTATGCAGGTCACAGATTTCAATACGTGGAATATGCTGTGGCAAGGTAAAGAGCGATGTGGGTATGGAGAGCAGTATGTCTGACTCACAAAAGGTTAATGAAAGCATGTATAGAATATGTAAATAGGTGAACGTGTGGAGTCTGTGAATAGAAAAGAGAAACGCCGCTCACCTGAACAGGTAGTCTCCATCTCTGTGGCGACAACCAAAGAATAACCAGGTCTCGCCAAGTGCGGCCTCTGGGTTCTCCTGCCTTTGCTTTTCTCTGAAAGTCAAACAACGGTCGTTAGTGGTCAATCAATACCAAGAGACGACAGGTCCACATGGAGGAGGGGAAGTCCTTCCTAGCAGCAGAGGTTAAAGAGGAGTAGTAACACCATTAAGCACTTTCTACAATGACAGTATACTGAGCGCCACAATTGCCTACTGCACGGAAACGACTGTGTGTGCTGCAGCAAGGACATTATATGTATTATTAAATTTCACCCAAACAGAAGGATAGATCCCATCACTATAAACAGTTACTGAAAATGAAACGAGGGCTTGTGCTTTGTGTGTGGGTGTGTTACTTGTACACTTTTGTGTGTTCAACTGTGCTTGCGTGGAAAAAAAAAATGCTCATGGAAAAGTAATTCCTCTTGGGGCTTGGGAGTTTGGCAAAGCTCCCAGAATCCTTTGCAGGTAATGGCAACGCAGCGGCACAAAGCTGCTCTGACGATTCCGGTATCTGTGCCACACACCTGCTGCAAAGGTGAGAGCTCTCGCCCAGATAACAACAGTTGACCCCCAACCTTTCATGATGCCATCAGTCAGTTGACTCTCTAAAGAGCTCGGTATTATCTGTTACCCCTGTCTGGAGGGAGGGGGGAGTGAGAAAAGAGAGAGAGGTGTTGAAGTGACCAACCAAGACAAGGGGGGCTGAGGGATACCACAGAGACCCATTGAGACCAGGCTCTTGCTGCTGCGCTCCTGCACTCCGAGGATAAGGTGCTTCTTTCCCTAAACCCCATCCTTTGCTTTTCACACACAGACACAATTTGTGTTTTCCCAGCAACATCAAAATGAAAATGGCAACTCTTACGCTTGATGGAGTTGTATGGTGCATAGAGATTGGGTGTTAATACACTAATAATAATAAGTCCATTAATTAATTTGCTCGAGAGACAGAAAATTAATCAAAAAAAATTTAAATAAGAATTAGAGACAGCCTCCCTCTAGACATTTTTCAAAACATATGACAATACCTTGCTTGGAATTACAATTTGAGTCTGATGTGGTTTTGCCAAAAAAAAAATAAAAATAAATAAAATTACCTTGTTGAAAACTCAAAATAAGATCAACTCCTTGTCCTTCAATGAAAAATCCAGACTCTATGAATATTTTTCATTTGAAACGTTTAACTAGCGGATACAAGCTGTCTCCTTCTTTACTCGTCCATTCTCTGTCTAGGTACACTAGGGGAATCAAGTCTCCACTTCTCACTTGTGTAAGTTAAGTTGCATACCGGGCCACGATTGGCTTCCAAGCTGGTTGTAATGGAAAGTTCTCTCATATGCCCACGCTTTAACTCAGATTTAAGTTGAGCACAGAGAAACTTTCCTCCGGCAGACAAAAGGTCAAAGATCCAAATGAAGCAACAATAAGGAAAACATATTTTTGAGCAGAACGGGACTTTCATTTTCAGTGGTTCTCAAGCTATGGGGTGAGCCCCCTCTGAGGGCACAGATACATTCCAGGAGACACAGTAAAGAGTTGGATGAATGAGTTACGTGTGGGAACAATAAACAAGAAGCGTTCGCACTAGCTAAGACTACCAAAATTGAGAAGCACTGGTTTAAATAAGTAGTCAAACAAGTATCCCAAACAATTGCTGGTTTCACCTTTAAATGTTCTTTTTTTTTTCTTTTATGTCTTTGTAAATTAGATATCTTTAGGTTTTGGATTGCAGGCAATGTGAAGGTGTCATCTTTGGTTCTGGAAAACTGTGATACACATTTTTTTTTTCTATTTTCTGACATTTTATAGATTAAAAGATAAACATATTTCTTTTTTTATATAATGAATCAATTGCTAGTAGCAGCACTAGACTAATTAGATTAAAAAAAAAAAAAAAATCTATGAAAAAGTCTAACTGTGAATACTAAAACAAAGCTTTGCTGTCCATTAAGTAAATGAGACTTTGACCAGTTAATAAAAACGCTTTGGAGAAGTGAGTTTGTTTGAACTTCATGTCCATGAATGAGGCCTGGTAACAGAGCTGTCTGACTGACTTGAACCGAAAGCTCAGATCCCATCCATTAGCATCCTGGACGAGATTCTTCTGATCTGCAAACAGCCTCAAGTAAACTCATTTTAGTGGGCTCGTCTCTCTCCTCTCGCCGCCTGCCCTAAAGGAATCAATACCAATATGAAAAACCTGGATTCCATTCTGAGTAGACCACACCGGCGCCTTTCCCTGAATACAAATCACATCACATCCCCACACTATAACAGCCTGCGATACAATTCCAGGGGGAAGGCAGCATCTACACAGCACTCCATTTGGGGTCGAAATCAGAGGCGGTTGCCTTTCAGTGCCGTTCAGATGATCAGCAGGAGGGGGAAACTGCAAGGGAAGCTGAGGTGAAGACTTGGTAAACATCACAATTATCTTTCTATCCGTTTTCTTTGCAGCTCCGTGCAAGTGGTGCTGAGTGGCTTTTCGGCATAAAAATACAACAAGTGCAGGAAAAAAAAATGCCTACATAAAACGACAGCTTGAGGCTTAATCACTAAAATTAAATTCCAGAATTACACCCATATACATTCAACACGTTGGATTCAAAATGTTCTCATAATGCGAAACAATGTTGAGCAGCAAGATGCCGTAGCCTAATTGTAATCAGCTGCCTGGTTAGACTGATAAACAGAGGCTCAATATTTGTGCACGCAAACACACAAACTTTAATACAAGTTGTCATATTGAATGTGCCAAGTACGCCTGCTGGCATACCTAAGTATTGAACTGAGCAAACTGAGAACTGCTAAGGAGATTAAGGCTAACCACTCAGTTAAAATGCAATATTTGTTTAACTGTCGCTGCTCCAAGCTAAATAGAAAGACACTAAAAATTACATTCTTCATAAAATCCTTCCACACAAACTACAGCAATCAATACCAGGCTACTGGGGGGGGGGCTTATTAAAACCTCCTAGTACCACCAAGTGAGCCGGTGACCTTCTTCTACTTGTTACCAGCACTACAAACTCACACAAAGTACTTTTGAAAACAGCCATCGAATAACAGTAAGGGGTGGAAAGGGGGGAGATGCAAGAAGATCGAAGTATCCCCATGTTGTTTTGTTACTAACAGGACCCTTCTCGGGCCTTGAGGCGGATACGACTTCCCGTTGACAAACTGTTGATTGTTATCTCCTATCAGAGTGCAGCGTCAGCCGCAGAGGCTTTGTTTGGAATCTCAAGTCAGATTCTGCACAATACCACGCACCATGACAGGTTTTTACAATCCTCCAGCACAATACGCAGCTGACAGGGGAGAGGATGAGAGACACAGCCAGGGAGAAAGGGCCTGAGGAAGCTTACAAGCTGATGAATCAGTTCACGTGGGTTTATACTCTTACAGCGAAAAGCCTGTTGAAAATGAAAAGAAAGATCTAATAAAAGAAATTCTAAAATATAAAAGAAAAAAACCCAACACTGAACTCTAAAGGATGCATTTGATTAGGGGCTATAGTTTTTGTGTTATGCAACAAAGCCTTTCCAAAAATCAATCAATGTCTGAGTGTTTTGTTTGCACTGACAAGCAGGTTGGCACCGACAAACTAATTAATGAAACCCTTAAATGTGTATTTTGATATCTTAGATTTTGGAGAGTAATGTTTGGGCACTGCTGAAAGGATCAAAGTAAAACTGATATGTTCATATCGCTGCCTCACACAAGAGTACTGTCCCCCTGGCTTGGCCTTGATCATTAAGAGGAGGAGTATGTGTATGAGTGGTGTGACCAGGTCAGTCCAAAAACGTGTGCTATCTCCAGTGCTCCTGTATCCCAAAGGCGCAAACACCTCTCACCCCGGAAGACCACTCGGCCTCCCCCAGAATCCGCAGCAGACAATCCACTGCCGCTATCGCTTCTGCCGATGCAGTGTCACCTCTCAGAGCAATCACCCGCCGACGCCACCCACCACAAGAGAAGAGACGTCCGGGGGATTTAGAGACAATTGGAGTTGACTGGGGCGCAACCTCATTTATACAGAGCCACCCAAGAGTTAGACATGTCAGTCTGACTAAAAAGCCTTACTCCGCTTTCTGACAAGTCATGGTGGCTGTGGGCCTGGTTCAACACGCGGGCATCAGACTGGATAGAGAGGCTTTAGTCACATTAAATCCTTCTGGCAGGTCATCTCCTTGCAATCTTGATTCCCCCATCAAAATCAGAAAATTAAACAAAAAGTCACGTTTTCTACCAAATGATATCACTCCTCAGGCATTTAGGCTCCCAGCAGTGGTTAAACAAACTGTAGAGGACTACAATGCACTCAGCTAACAGTCAATATCCCAACACCAGCTTCAGCAATTAGAAGCAACGATTTATGCCCAAAAACGTGGCTACACCACATCCTGGACTTTATACTTTCAAATCCACACCCCCATGTGCTGCCTTGACTCCTCGCTGTTCATTACATACCAAGTCATAAACGTGTGTTTCGGAGAGGGCCTAATTTGAACGTGTTGAGAAGGGTGAAGCATCTGAAATAATCCCAGACGTGATGACGGGCATTGCCGCTAGATTTATTATGCCTTACGAGCTGTACACGACGTGGACTTTTATCGGCTTTGAGCAGGGTCTCATTTAATTGTCTCTGCAGATTATTTGAATATAGGCATAGATGATGTGCACTTCACGCAAATCACTTGAACATTATGAATATTCATTAAGGGGTGCTGGGAATTTTAGCTGGAATTATCCGTGTCACACGGTGCACCAATCGGCACATGACCTGCCTGTTTCCGATGCTTGACATGAACATTTGACTGCCCTACTTCAGCAGCCTATATTGTAATGTGTAAAACATTAGCGTAGGATCAACTGCATTACAACATGCACTCGATTCCTCTTGATAGAGGCATTTGCAAAATAGGGGATAGCTGCATAAGCTCTGTGTCTCTTAGTTGAAAAAAAAAATAAAAAAAAGCCATTTATTAAGGTGCGAGCTAATAACATCATGTAGTGTTAAATTCACCCTACCTTTGCTGGAGGAAACCAACGAACGGGGCAACTCCTGTGCCCGGTCCAACCATTACGAAGGGCACCGATAGATCAGACGGAGGCCGGAAGGAGCAGTTGGGTCTCAAACTCACATGGATCTGGGGTCAGAGGCCATTACAAAGCATTTAAAGTAATGAGAGTAATTACAGCAACGCTGAGAAGCCACTATGGGCCTACCAATCTATTAATTGATCTACTTAATATTCTAAGACATACTAATGAGAAAACTCATGAGCTCCAACTGGAATCCATAGTCTGTGGTAGAGAGGATTTACTTTGCTTTAATTTAAATTAATTTTTTAATTAACCACACACAGCTGGCCCAAAGCTTGTTCTTTTCTTTTTTTAGCATCTCATAAATTAAAACTGAGTTTCCAGAGGAGCCTAAAACATGTAGTACAAACTGGTTGACTCCCAGAAGCTGCACAATTTTCTGATATTTTGCTTTCTCTTTTACTTGGGAACCTTTTGAACTTTTATATTTGAAGGGGAATGGCCAGTCCACCTCTCTTGGTGTTTTTATTAGAAAAATTAAAAGTAAGACAAAGACAAAGTGGGGAAGGTATAGCCTACAGAGGGTACATGTATTTTTTTTTAATCTATAAGTGGTTGGGTTATAACCTGAAGAGCTCCTGTGAACTCTTGTACTCGCAAATTTTGAACACTCAGAAATATATGAGCCAACCAGATTTGTACATTCTAGTTTCAGACTTCTATTTTCCAGTGTACCCTTTACCTTAGGCAGAGTCTGGCTGCCAGAGCATTCGGCCTTCCCAGGATAAACCAGGCCAGGATTGATGAGGTCAAACAGCCAACCGGTACACAAGCCTCGCCTCCCCGCAGGCCGCCCAGAGCATGCTGGGAACTCTACCACATTGAAGACAAAATGCAGCTTTCCTGGGTGCTTAAGACAGGAGCTACAGAGATGGGACCACAGAGAGTGTGAGACGGACGAAAACAGAGGGAAACAACAGTATGTGACATATAGACAGACGGTGACAAGCAGGGAGATACACGGAGATGAAGGGAAAGATGGAGTGAAGGATAGAGAAGCAGAGGGAGAACAGATGGGCACGGGAAGGTACAAGAATTATGAGAGAGGACAAATTCTCAAGACTAGACAAAAAAACGCTGCTACATGTGATTAACACAAGATCACATTCAGAAAAAATTCCAGATTTCAACAGCTGGACAATGTAACAAGGAAACAGAGACGTTAGATTGAATAGCAATTACAAATAAGGGTCATGACCTTGATGTGTGCCAAATTGTGATCTGTAGATCCAGTGATTACTTGAAGCTAACTATTTCAACCACTGGTCCATTGGTTTTAGCTGTTTTAACTATTCTGATTATCTATATATGTCTATGGCATCTATACAATATCGTCTGCTGCTTCATTTTTGACCAAAAATAAATAAATACTGCTCAGAGTGAGAAAAAAAAAACTTTCCGTCTGTCTTGCTTCAATAAAACTGCCTCTCTCCGTTCAAGTCTTCATTGCCGGCTGAAGCACTCTCACACTCTCTCATCCTTCACTCTCCAGTTCCTGTGGGCCACTGGAGACCTCTATTGACCACAGCATCAATAATGCAGGCCTCTAATGTCTCTGCACCATCTGATAAACTACAGCCACCATCTCTCCTGTCCGTTCCCTGTCTCTCTGCACAAACATGCAAACACACACACAGATACGCACACACAGACACACATAAGCAGCTAAGTGAGGGACTAATGAGGGGAACTGAGAAGTTTTGACATCATCTTGCATGTTGCTGTTCCACATGAGCTTTAAAGCAAACTTAATGGGCACTAGCTTAACAGGAAGAGCAAATCAATGACTGGCTAAGTGAGGCAAAAAGAAGGAACACTTGGGCCTATTTAAACTAAATGCAACTAGCTAAAGGCTACACAATATTTACAGTCCATTCATTTGTGCAGTTTCTGCAACTCATCACTGAGCTTATAAGGGAATTACATTTACAAATATCCATCCGAACAAAAGAGCACATAACATGGACAAGTAGTTTTCAGGGTGTGACAAAGGGAATCCATAACAAGCTTTCCACAGATACACACTTATATGCACAAAAAGTAACCGTTATGTCTATGTTCTTTTTAAAGGAAAATGCTTCCAAAAATGTAAATTCATATGAAAATGAACTTGATGTTTTAATGAAGTCTCTCAAATGTCAGATGATTTGAAAGCTCAATCCAATCCTTTTTGTGAAGGAGTTGGCAAAATAGCAGATCTCCAGTGGAAAGCAATGCAATTCCTAAGTTGCCAGCATAGCAAGATCAATACACACCGATCAGCCACAACATTAAAAGCAGTTACACTGTGTGCGTGTGTGTGTGTGTGTGTGTATATATATATATATGTAAAGAGGAGGATTTAGTAACATGTCATGATGCATGCATAGAGATAAAATATAACAAATTTACAAAACAAGGTTAGAACATCATTAGACCAAAACATATGCAAATAAATAAATAAATCTCTTTTCTTCTTACAATGCCATCATTTCACAGTTTATCTATCATCCTGTGCAGCATTGTAAAAAAAAAACTAACTTAAGTTGTAAATTATATGGATGTATTTCTATGTGGTTTTCAGAAATATTCTCTCTGTCTTCCATACAATCACATTTGGAGGACTGTTAAAGAGTTCCCTGAGCAGAATTAATCAGGTGTGTTGTTTGAAATATCTAGATAAACGAGAGGAAGGGAGGTCATATTTCTGCTGCTACTCAAGTTAATGATAAAAGAGCTCCATCTTCAAATAAATGGGACCGCATCAATTATTGCCTTAACATGCTGTGATTCAGATACATCACCATCACAAACAGCAGTTTTCATAAAGAGTTTTTCACTATAACTTCAAACCATTTCTATGTCTCAACACCATTTGTAATCACTGGATTAGTGGTCAGGGTCATGGATTGTTGAAGTCCAGAATGAGGCTGATGTTTTAAATTGAACAGAAACACATTCAAGGATTCGATTCTCCATGAAATGTCACTGTCTATACAATTTTTTAATGTGTACTTATTGGGCGGCTCGGATTTATGCCTCCACAATCATTTGCTAAGAATAAGACAGACGCTCATATCCATGGAGGCTTGTTATTCCAAAATAAATGATGCTATAAGAGCACATCTGTCCACAGTTGTGTGCAGTACAAAATGCAAGCTCCATTCCTCTTTTTCTGTCATCTTACCTGGCTGCTGAATAAGGCCTGGGCTGCAGTTTCTGCAAATGTTCTGAAAGGCAAGAACAACTGTCAATCATCCTGATGTCTTGCTAAGATTTTGTTACACAGACACCCATGACAGAGAAGAGACAAAATAAGTGAAAGTCATCTCGGTCCATTGAGACGTCCTACCTACCAATCTATGCTCCGCAACCCCCACCCAGGTTACAGTCTTGTTTCTAGGACACACTTCTATATTCATGAAATTACAAACTCAGGGTTATGGAATCCCAAGTGCCCAGATGTGGAGCCAGTAGGAAACAGATTGCTTATGCAGACCTTATTTCAATGCCAGCCATGAAGGTGCCCTCTTTTGGGTAATATGTAGTGTGGCATTGCATCTGTGAGGAGGTGTCAGAGAAATCAGGAGAACTTACAAGAGTCAAAGATAACTTTTCACCCTGTAGCAACAGGATATGCCATCTGCTATGCTGTGACCACCAACAACTATTTGACATGGGCAAAGAGAATGATTGAGAGTTGTGTGATGTGCTTGCTATGTACTTCCCTTACATTTTATTTGTATTTCGTTGATAGATGAACCTGGAAAAGTAAAGCGGCACCATATGTACCAGCTGAGGCCTTACAATAACACATTTTTCTGCTAAATTGCTTGGAAAGACAAACAGCTGGACTAAATCTGCTCTCTCCTCTCTTTCTGGATTTCTCTGACATCTAAACAGCTCAGGGTGTTAGTGAGGCAGCTCCACACTCTGACGTCCATTTCATCTCTTTGAGCTGAGAAAGCGTTTTAAAAAATAGTGACGCATGAAACTCTAAAAAGTAAGTTTGAAAGAAGGTTTCTGAACAAAAACTAGATGCCCCGCTCATTTATTTGAAAAAACAACAAAAAAAAGCTCAGGGACTAACACCTCATTTTTGGAGAGTAACTAATAGTGACCTAATGACATTTTGACTAAACATATTAACAAAAACTGCATACGTATATGATAGTAATATATGAATATTTTAGAAATGGAAGAACTATGATGTTAACAATTTTTTTTTTAAGAAGCAAAGATCTACATTCCCAGTTGAGATCTGGTATTTTACCATTCAATATCAAAACAACAAATTATGTCAGTCTAGACAAAGTGCCATTCCAACAGTATGGAAAATAAGTCACGTTTTGTTTTTGGCTTTTCACATACAAAACATTTAAGTTAGCCAACTACTTGGAGAAAGCCTGGGAGACGGGTTAAACAGAAGCCCTTTGTCAGGATGAACTTTTTAGGCCTGTAGTATTTATTTTCTTCAGCCGCTATTCGGTGTGACTTGTAGAAAGTTTTATATATCTAGTGTTACTGGTGTTTATCTTTTGGTTTAGTATATGTACTACCAAAAGATGTCTTATGTGTTATATTTTTGACTAGGGCTGCCACTAACTGCCAGTTATTTTCTTAATGAATCCACTGGTCGGTACAACATTGGAAAACAGTGAGAAATGCCCTTTATAATTTGCTGTAGTCCATGAGTTTGCTTACTCTATTTGACCAACACTCCAAAACCCAAAAATATTCAGTTTACCATCCTAAATGACAAAAATGTTCAAAAAGCTGGCATCAGAGAATTTTTTTGGCATTTTTGCTTGAAATATCATTAAAAAGATTCAAGGGATTGACAAAAGAGCTGCTGATGAATTTTCTGTCGATGGACACAGAAATAAAAACTAATCTAACCGAACTTTAGTGAAGGGGACTTTAATTCTGAAATAGAAGATCAAATGCTTAGACATGGTGGCTCAAATTTTACAAGGCGACCTTGGACAAACTGTCACACGATGTATCCTGCGATCCTTCAGTAAAAAAATCACCGAAAACACACACCTCTCCACGAAAGGGTGTATCACTGCAGGTTAACACAAATCCATGCAGCCGCACGGCTCTGGAGTTGCCGCCTTTCTACCACAGAGTGACAGTACATGTCTTAAACAGAGGACAATCAATCCATCATCTCACATCACTGCACCATCATGACACTGCTGGTAGATACAAAGGATATATCACTTTTAAAACTCTCTCAGTGCAAAGATATTTTGTTGCAGTGAGTGGCTTGAGGATGCATCTTAAAATATGTATTTCAGAAAACAAAAAAAAAAAAAAAAAAGGGTCTCTGTTCCAAAAAAACACAGTCCCAGGGTCCCCTGCTATGTTTTTCAGAAACGATCATTTTCAGGGGTATCATCGATCATGGTGCACAACAATATAATCTATTCCATCTTAGAAGTCTCTCCGTGTTGCAATTTATATGCAGAGGGACCATTTAAGTGGAAAAAAATGAGATAGCAATGTGGTTCAACATAAAAGTTATACTTCCCATGATATATGGATAGTTTCTTTGGCTGCAGATTAAATTAAGGAGGTTGTTAGCATTAAAGCATTAAGAGGAATTCTCTGTGGGACGGTTTCTTCTTTCTTTTTTTTAATAGCCTACAAATGCTAATTTCAAGTTACTCCAGAGAAAAGGACCTGCTAGCTCATGGTTTTCCAAAACCATTGAAAAGTTTTCCAAGGTATTTTATTATATACTAAATGAATAAAGTGGGAATATACGTGATGTGCGGTGCGTTATGTGCGACGGGGAAACTTAATTTTAAATTTCAAGCTTTTGTGGAGACAGAAGGAGCTCTCTAACCTCGTGGGATCCAGACACAATTCTCTTTCTTTTGCTTTACTTTTTTCCACAGGTCACGGAAAAAAAAAAAAAAAAAAAAGAAGAATAAAACTGCACCCTGGTACAATTTTATTTGAGCCTCGCGGTAAAGTAAATTGAAAAAGATGCTCATGGACAGCATTCGGTTCCCTGGGGCTATGACCTCAAAGTTTTCACCTGACACACTATATGAAACAATGGACCATATAACAAGAGAGCTGACTGTGGGAAGCAGGTATCTTTCTCAATTTATACCCAGAATTTACTTTTGTACCCAGTCTGAACTTGGCCAAAGACATCTGGGCCTAGACACATCTCGCCTCATTATTTAGAGTTTGTGTATTATAGCATAAAATCTGATCAGCAAATACCTCCCCTTCGCTCAAGGTAATGAACCAAGAACAGTGCAAAAAATGCAGCAGTATACTTTAACAGTGACACACTGAGTCAGAGTTGACCATTAACCTATGATCCGAGCTGAACCTGCGCGCCTGCGTCCTTGCAAAGCTCAGTGGCTCACCAGTAAACAGCCCCCATGTGCACCCCCTCCAAAATAACAGCTGTTTCCCTGAGGGGCCTCTAACTCCCCATTTTTCACGAGGGCACGATTGTCCCGATTGCCAATTCTGCATCAGTTCACCACTGGAAAAAAAAAAAAAAAAAAAAAAAGGCCAAAAATAACTGACATTGGGGTAGGCCAAGAGCTGTGACACAGCTGTTTTAGAGGACAACACAACTTGTACGTAAAGCTGAAGCCAACTAATTTCACTGTCTGGTAAGTTTCAGTCAAAGCTTGTTAGATCTATAGTGGATGACCAGCCAACTATCTTAATGAGCTCAGAGAAAATGTTAGTTTTATACCAACAGCTGGCTCAAAGGTCAAAGAAGGGATGGCATAGATGGCACACAGCAGCCAGAAAAAAAAAGATCAATATTATTGGCAGGGAGGGAGATAATGAATTAACTGAGAAAATATCTCTTGACTTGCAGCTACAACACTGTCATTATAATCACAGAAACTGTGACACAAAAACCATATTGGAGCAGCGTGGACCTCAGACAAGGAAATGAGTGTTGATCCTTTGGGGGAGCTGTGTGATGAACACTGTCTGACCATTTAGTATAATTAAATGATCTCACAAAATCAGCCTTGAGACTGTGCACGCTGAGCTCTATTTACTGGGGCTACAGTGACCCCTACTGGATGTAAATGACCCAGACACACAACCCTACCTGAATAACAATTAACAAGCAGGCAGACTTGACATAACCTGAGGTTTTTTTGTTTGTGAAGTAACTAGTTCTGAAGTACATTATTCCAGTGATATTTTGTGCAGGTGCAGTCAAAGTCCCACTCACATGTGAATCACTGTAATTCCCTATTTTCTTCAGGCAACATGAAAGCCTTCTTTTAATTAAACAAGAATCTATAACAAATAATAAATAATAAAACTTAAAAAACAAAATGAAAACCATCTTAAAAATACGCCAGAATTTTGGTCTGTTTTCTCATTAGCTGCTGGATAAGCATATAAAGAAGCAATAAATAAACAATAAAATCTATCTATTTGCTAGCAAAATAAAATGATGAAAATAAATGTGATGTTTGATCAGATTTTGTTTTGTTTTGTAAGGATAGTTTTTACCAAATACTCCTGATCATTACGGACTCACAGAATTTTGGACTTTATGACCAACTGACTGAGTAAGATGACAGCAGGGATTCTGACCTATGAGGAGGCTGAGAGGAGGCGAGCAGGATGGGAAGGCTGCGAGAAGCTCCAAAAGGCTGAGGCTCGGGTCTCTCACAAACAGGTTATAATCTGCGGTGCCTTGTTTACTGCAGAGCTCCTGCAGTCTCCTCCTCTGCACACTGTCCCCCGTATGCTCCACCAGTGCTCGTAGAAAGGCCTGACAGACAGAGAGAGCGTGAAAAATTGTACGTAAAGTCACCGTTTCAGGTAGTCATTCAACACTGTGCTGGCTAATACATTCTCTGACCCCGCAGAGGGATTAACTTCAATGCTACACTGTGCACAGGCGTTTCTAGATAAATGAAAACTGCAGAAGTAGACCTTGACACTTGCTCAGTTATGGAATACAGACAATTTAACAGGCACAATATACTTTCTGCCCCCATAAAACTGTCATTTATCTTTAAAATCTATTCAAGCTATAGAGAATTTATTAGAGGCAAAGCAGCATTCTTTTAATCCTTTCAAAATCAATTAATATGTTACATTTTCAGAAGACAAGCTGCATTTTAAAAGGCATGTCATTAGCAATTGCTTATTATTCTTATCGTGGGCGGTTATTTAAATTACAGGATTAAAGGGTTCGTGAAGAAATATTAAAATGCGACTGCTGCTCAACTTTTTGAGTGATCTGACTTTATTCTGCAACTATTAATCAATCCGATAATCACAGCTTCTAAATATTTGTCATGCCCAAGTGTCTGAAGAATTTCAGTGATTCATTATAGTTAATGAGTCATATTTAGGTATTAGTGGCATATTCTTTCAGTTTGTGCTGGAGGAATTATTATCCCCATTTTGCAGCCCATGCAGCATAGCCAGAACTTTACCAGTCTTTGACTAGTGTCAAACTATGGAGACTGTAAATGTCAGAGTCTCGGGATGTAATGAGTAATATATAGCATTATATATATAACATTTGTCTCAGTAAAAATGGTGAGTCAGGATGTGCAAATATATCTACCTGTATATGATGCCATTACACATACAGAATTAATAGGAATTATACTTTCTAAGAGGCTGAGGTGATTATCTTTCACTATCCTAAAAATCATGGGGTTTAAAAATTATAGGTGTTATAAATGCTTTAGTGAGACAGATTAACTGCCTGGACTGCGCAGCCAGATATTGTAAAATAAAACTCTTACTGCCTTGTAATTCTGTAGACAACACTTTGACCTAAAGCAATCAATTTCTGTGCAGGAATTTAATAACGTGGGAGAAAGGGAGTCTGCACAAGTCTCAGACGCAGCAGGGAACTGAACTGATAGCACCTGTTACAATTTAGACTCAAGTCAAAAAGTTGAAAGGTTTTTGTTATTAAATCAAAACAGACATTAAATTGCAAAAGAGAAATGAGAATGCCAACGCAATGTTGAGCAAAACTAAATTCTGAGATTGAAATTTGAAACATTAGGACAAAGAATACAGGAAGAGTCTCAGTGGTTCATGAATTAGCCACTGTCAGTGTGGAAATAGTATTTAAGGGAATGTTGCAAAACTTAGTGAATCATGTAAAACTCATGCAGAACACATCCCCAGCCAAAAATTCGGCAATGCCAAAGCTCAGGGGTTGCCGTTTAACACTTTCATGCACCACTTCTGTCTCCATGTTAATTTCCATTGCCACAGAGGACCAGGTAAGTTTAAACATCATTTAAGCCCAGACTCAGTAAATTCAGTCCAGCCTGAGGTTACTAAAACCAAACTGACAGAGCCTTTGAATACAAGTAGGCTTGTTCAGTGAAGAAATCAGTGCCAAGCGAAAAAGTCAAAATGTAAGTACACTTCTGCATGAAAAGCAATTTGCTGTTCTCTGAGCTTTGACAATACAAACAAAAGCAGTGTACCCTAGTCAGAGAAAACAAGACACTGAAAAAAAAATATCTTCCCTCCTATTATGCTGATACACTAAAAGAATAAGTAGGATGAAATTTACAAAGTTGGTGGTTGCAGAACAAAGTGTGGACATACTGTATATTTACCTTCTTAGGAACACTTCTGATCTCTAGACACCATGTGAGCAAGTACAGCAAAGAAATGTTCTGGGGGATGTAGGACGGCACCTGGGCACCTACAGGTAGGGAGCAAAGAACATTAGAAAATTATCGTAACAAGGTAAAAAGCTTTTTTAAAATACAAACATCATCACGTTGGAGACATTGCGTTGTCAGAGCTGTGTAATTTTGTGTAGTTCGTGCTACATTACAATGCTCTTTTCAAGAGAACCTTAATTATGCATGTAGAAATTATGCGACAGATGCACTTCACCTTTTTTCTTAGTGTCCTTTTTTAGAGAAACATGGACGAGGTGGTTCCTCTGGTCCCAAAGGGCCAATCTGTGGAGCAAGTCCTCAACCTCTGTCGCTCTGTTTGGGCAGAACACATCGAACGCATCCCCCGGCTGATAAGCCATCGCCGGGTAAGCCTGAGAATAAAGAAGAAGCTTAAACTGCAAGATAAATCTATCTACATGCAGATTTAGAAAAATATCACTGACATGATTCTGTCAAACTTACAGAGATGTCCATCTCTAAGAAGAGGGCTATCTTGACTGAATCTCCTCTGGTCAGTTGAACTGCCCTGGATATGGGGACCTCATGGACAGTTTCTTCGTTTAACCGTCCAACAATCTGGAAAAAAAAAAAACACTTCAATCAAGGAGGGTGACTTATGGGACAAATACTAGTTTGATGAGCAGCATCATTCCTCACCTGTTCCATAGAGTTCACATCCTGAAGAGAGACATCCAGGTAAGGAGGAGGCAGAGAAGGAACATTAAGAGAAGACTCTGACAGCGGGGGTAGGGAGCATGTCAGTGAGGCTGCCAGTGGAACATGAGGAACTCCAGCATCCCTAGTCTGTGTCTCTGGTACTGATGTAGAAACACTGGTGGTGCCATGAGACTTGGACACCAAACCGGGGCACTTTGCTGGAGAAGCTGGCCTGAGATCACAAACAGCAGTCTGTGTAGCAGAAGATGAAGATGCATCTTTAGAGTCCGTGTCTACAGATGCTTTGACTGACTCGCTGTTCTGGCGGTCACTAAGGCTTAGAAGGTTAAGTTGGACATCTTGTATGTATGAGTCAGCGGTCTCCTTTGGTGAATCCCCCGCATCCCCTCTCAAGGGAGCAGTCGTATCAGAGGCCATTTTTGATAAGGCTCCTTTGATGGCTTTCCACAATCCTTCAAGCCAGGGGTCCACAACCACTTCCAGCCTGGAAAGAGCAAAGTCCACAAGATGATAAAATGACAGAGGTGTAGTCAAAATAAGAGAAACTTAGAGAACTTTGTGGGTAGGTTAAAGGCTAAACGGAGAAAGCTGGATGTCTACACTGCATTTCTCTACAGAACTTACCCTACACCATCATCCGCATATCCCGTTGCATAGAATTGCTTGGCTCCGAGTTCCTGTAAACGACGCTCAATTGTCTTCCCACAGTTGCAGAAATTTGCATAATTTGTGTCTCCTAAAGCTGGAGCAGACAGAGTATAAAACAGATGAAGGTTTCTTGGGCCAGTAACTGTTCAGAAAGTAAACAATGTGCAAAGCTCTGCATTTTAATGATCAACACAAATACGTTGTGTATATCAAAATCCTCATATTTACAGATGAGCTACCGCCGACCCCCATCGAAGAATTTACCTAAAAGTGCATAGCAAAGGTGTTTATAGTGGTCAGTGGAGAGGGTCTTCTTCTTGATGCGCTTTACAAATTGGAGGGCATTGTCTGGCGGTTCCCCATCTCCAGTAGTAGACACAATAAAGACCACTGGGGCATTCTCCTTCTCCAAATTGTACTGGAACCAGTTATATGATTAATCAGTGACTGGTGTTTCCAAACATTACATCAATAACCTAACAATCATCAAGCAATGTTGCTGTTTTTAAATAGTTTGATGTGTTATTGTGTGTCATTAGCCATGCAGTGAAAGAGCAGCTTAAAAACTTTGCTTTGCTTCAAGTTAAACTGTTCTAATGTGCAACAGCTACCTTCTCATTCTGGTTCAAGCAGCTGAGTTGAGCGATCAGTCCATGATCCTCGGCCTCCTCAGCTATCCCCTCTGCTATGGACTGGGCTTGGCCCTTCTGAGACCCGTACAGAACCACGAACCGAGGCTTCGCTTCACAGGGCATGCTAGAGCACCCAGAAAAATAATGGCATTTAGATTTACATATCCCCAAATTACACTTCTACTTTTCATAGTAGGAAAAGCACAAGTGTTACTAAAAACATTAATGATAGCTCCATTGTGTTCGAGTGTCTCAGTAAGATGAGAATTCCCAATACCAGAACCCTGAATCTGAGGCAGCTAAATGGAATGCAGTCATTATCACTTTTCACTTTTCATGTTAAAAAAAAAAAAGCATTTTGCAAAAATGACCTGTGTGTGCCTTGACATGCTGACAAAATGAAGAAAGTGAAAAAGAAATGAAAAAGAAAAAAACAAACAATTGAACCCCCATTCCTTCTGAATAACTAGCGTGTTAATTTAGTCCTATCACACAAACTTGCATTCGTGCAGATTCACAAGCAGCAAATTGTGTATGTGTAATTGTCAAGTTTTCATGTTATCCCAGCTTACCTACATACGTCAAGATTTGACAGCTTACAGACAGACTGCCACAAAACAACCTTCCCAACACCGTGAACAGCAGCAGCCCTTAACACCACCATTAAACAGGCGGACGTTGCGTCAGTTTTTGACGTTGACAACAGTATTACCCAAGTGCACGTGGATTCGAGCATGTACTTTATCTTATCACATCAAAATCAAAAGCAACCACTTGATGAAGACAGCAGAGTTGTGTGTTTTTAGTGTATTTTTTTGACAACTAAGTTAACAGACTGCACACATTTTATCCGCGGCTTCTTTTTCAGCAAGAAAACGTCCAAAACTATGTAAAACCATTAAAGTACCACAGAACACAGATATAAATGCAATGTGTTTTTCAGTAGATGTATTTTGTACCTTTTAGTGTAGCTATTCCATCCAGCCGAGTCTTGGAATTGTACTGACACCGGAACTCGCGCGAGACTGAACGTGATCGGAAGAAACCACATTTCAGAAAATAATTTTTTTTTCTAAGTTCCAACTTTTAAATGTTATGTATGAAAAACTTGATGATTATGTGGGATCGTGTCAACGTGGTTAAATTACCTGTGACTTGAACGGAGAACGGAAGGCTTACATTTGAAATAGTAAAAAGCACTTGACACTACTTGGTTCCGCCCTCCCCGCCCGTGGAGCCTTCCAGAAGTCGCCGGCAGACCCGTGCGGCTCTCAGCTTAGCCACACTCCAGATTCACTTCATTAAAACTCATTATTTGATCAGTTAAACACTTGTTAAGTGTTTGGATCCCTCAGTCAACATGTCCACGTTAGGGACACTAGCTTTCGATGAATATGGGAGGCCTTTCATCATCATTAAGGACCAGGACAAGAAGACACGGTTAACGGGCATTGACGCATTGAAGGTACAATGGGCTAGCTAGCGAGACACAACTGTGGCATGTTGGTTAGCAAGTTACTAATTTGCTATGGATTGCATGGCATTGGCCGCGCAAACTGTTAAGCAGACGTGATATATGTTGACATCCAAAGATTTTAGTCATAATCGTGTACCTAACTGGGAAGCTAAGATGTTGGCACAAGAGAATAGCATTAGCTAAAGGATTAGCTAGTCATGCTAACATGAGGCCCATGTGCTTTCTGTAATGCGTTGAGCAGGGGGTGTTGCTGTGTAGCATAGGGCTGTGCCCAAAATGGTCATTATTGATGCACAGCATTCCCATCGTACTCTGTTGAAGCATTCTCGCAGATGCTAACTTTTATCTGTCTTCGATGTAGCATTCGAGAGAGACATTATTTATCTGATTGTAATGTTTGTGTTTTGCAGTCTCATATTATGGCAGCCAAGGCAGTTGCATCAACGCTTAAAACCTCTTTGGGACCTAATGGTGAGTATAAACCAATGCAGTGCAGCCACATCTGACTTCCTCTGATCAAACTGTCAAAACGGTGAATTATTTGAGATGAGATGACTTCTTGGATGCTGAGCTTATGTGTAGTGTATTGAAATTAATTATATCCGACCACTACTTGTAAATTTCCCTCCCACATACAATTGTTAGTGCGACCTGTTTCAGACATCACAATTGGTACTGTTACTACACCATTTTTTCCATGTTTGCATCTAGGTCTGGACAAGATGATGGTTGACAGGGATGGAGAAGTGACTGTCACCAATGATGGAGCCACTATTCTCAGCATGATGGACGTGGACCACCAGATTGCCAAGCTTATGGTGGAGCTGGCCAAGTCCCAGGATGATGAGATTGGTGATGGAACCACTGGAGTTGTTGGTACGGGAAGGGAAGATGAGAAAACAATCTATGCACTAGGCATATGCTAGATCCAATTTATATTGCATATGTGACATCACTGAAATTGTTGTAGCTCTGATCAAGACAATGTGCAGTCTTCTCAAATTCCACCATTTCACTCTTCCTCCACAGTGCTGGCTGGGGCTCTGCTTGAGCAGGCTGAGCAGCTGCTGGACCGTGGAATCCACCCCATCAGGATCTCTGACGGTTATGACCAGGCTGCACGCATTGCCATCGAGCAGCTTGACAAAATTGCAGAAACCTTCCCTTACGATCCCAATAACACAGAACCGCTCATTCAGACCGCTATGACAACATTGGGATCCAAAGTGTGAGTGTTATAGACACAAGAGTGTTGAGTTGTTTTTTTGTAGCCCCAATACAGTTAACATGATGAGGCAAGATTTTCCTAGGTGCTTTTATCTAAAAGTTCTTCGGTTGTTTTTCAGCATCAACCGGTGCCACAGACAGATGGCAGAGATTGCAGTGAATGCCATCCTCACTGTGGCTGACCTGGAGAGGAAGGACGTTGACTTTGAGCTTATCAAGATGGAGGGCAAGGTGGGAGGCAAGCTGGAAGACACACAGCTCATCAAGGGAGTCATAGTTGACAAGGAGTTCAGCCACCCTCAGATGCCCAAGGTATGAGTAAGGGCAAATCTCATTCTTAGAGGATGTCACTGCTAATAGTTGCAAATAGAAGCAAATAGTCGGCACTATATACGAAAGAATTAAATGTGTATGTCTAACATATGTCTGTTATCACAAAAAAACCCATGACAATAATGCTAACACAACTTCTCCTTTGTCGCCACTCAGGTCCTGAAAGATGTTAAAATTGCTATCCTCACCTGTCCATTTGAGCCTCCTAAACCCAAGACCAAGCATAAGTTGGATGTGACCTCTGTGGAGGACTACAAAGCACTCCAGAAATATGAAAAGGAGAAGTTTGAGGAGATGATCCAACAGGTTAGTATTACAGCATCTAGCTTACTGCAGCTGAACTTTAAACATCTACACTGGAACATACAGTTACGGTTAACCTTAAAATGTACTCTTATATCTCTTTCAGGTCAAAAGCAATGGGGCTAACTTGGCCATCTGCCAGTGGGGCTTTGATGATGAAGCCAACCACCTTCTGCTGCAGAATGAGCTGCCAGCCGTGCGTTGGGTTGGAGGGCCTGAGATTGAGGTGAGAGATGTTTGTCACATGACAGAACTCCTTTAACATAATATAATTCTTAATAAAATACGTTCACTTGCTTCATCACCTCAATCAGTCATGTATTTTATGACCACATCATGCCGAGGAGTAGAGGATATAGCACAAAATTTCTTGATTGTTTGAGTGTACAGTATCAATTGTGTTCCTGTGCAGTTGATCGCCATCGCCACAGGAGGCCGCATCGTGCCGAGATTCTGCGAGCTGACACCAGAGAAGCTTGGCTTGGCCGGTTTGGTGAAGGAGATCTCCTTTGGAACTACAAAGGACCGCATGCTGGTTATCCAGGAGTGCAAAAACACCAGGGCAGTTACCATTTTCATCCGTGGAGGCAACAAAATGGTAAGTGAAGGTGAAACTTATAACTCTGTGTAAATTATGTTGCTCTATCCCTGTTGGTTTACTTATTATATCATCTGTCTCATTAATAGATCATTGAAGAGGCCAAGCGTGCTCTCCATGATGCTCTGTGTGTAATTCGCAATCTGGTCAGAGACAACCGTGTTGTGTACGGAGGAGGAGCTTCAGAGATTGCATGTGCCCTGGCTGTCAACGAGGCTGCAGATAAAGTGAGTAGCAAAAAAAAAAAAAAAGTAATATTAAAGAAATCACATAACTTAAATAAATAAATATGCTGATGCTCATATTGCTGCTTAAATCCTCTTTAACTTCTTCTCCTTTCCTTCTTAGTGCCCATCACTGGAGCAGTATGCCATGAGGGCGTTTGCTGATGCTCTAGAGGTAATCCCAATGGCGTTGGCTGAGAACAGTGGGCTGAACCCTATCCAGACCATGACAGAGGTCAGAGCCAGACAGGTCAGAGAGAGCAACCCCTTCCTCGGCATCGACTGTCTGCACAACAACACCAATGGTGAGGAATGCAGTGATCTTGAATGACGTACCTTTTATTCCAACTGAATACTACACAGTCCAGTCTAGTGGATTAGCAGTCTTTTGGTCAGAAAAGTGAGTATCATGTCAAAGCGAGATGAAATTACACACTTAATCGCTCTTTTGTTTGCCCCCTACACAGACATGAAGCAGCAACATGTGATCGAGACCCTGATTGGCAAGAAGCAGCAGATCTTGCTGGCTGCTCAGGTGGTCAAGATGATCCTAAAGATTGACGACATCCGAAGCCAGGGGGAGAGCGAAGACTAAAGCCCTCCTGAACACCACAAGGCTCGGCTGCGCTCTAGAACGCCTAAAAATGTTAGTGCTGTTCTAGAGGTTTTAGGCACTTCCCCGAGCACCATGTCCAAATCGCACTGCAAATTGCTATTTATCATTTGATACGAAGTGTTCAAGCTGTTATGGTATCAGAAGTCACCATTAAAATGTTGGTCTGTTGACAATTTCAGACTCTGTAGTTCTAATTTCAAGCTTCCAATGTTGAAACTGATAGTAGGCTACTTCATTTTTATTTATTTATGTTACTCCATGTTAGGTTTACATCACATCTTATAGAAAGTGAAATTAAACATTCGGAAAGATAATGCATAAAAAGGAATTGCTGAAAGCTTGCAATCTGACATTAACACTACTGCATCTATAAAGGTTCCACAAAGCAAAAGCACGTAACACAATTGGCTCAACAATATCAATTCATATTTCATTAAGATTAAAAAAAAATCACAGTTCCTTAGTTATCCGGAAATGCAGATATCACCCGGACTAACAAAATAGCACCTTGAACTTTGTCCTTTTAAGATTTTCATCCCGGCTATAAAAGCTGGTTCAGCATGTGTATATAGAAATGTGATTAAATGCATCAAATTGCTGGTGCAGTACCACATGTAAGTGACTCCAATGTGCTGGATCTGACCATTTCTTTTACATGTACTTGTTGAGCCAGTTGAGCATGTCTGTTCTGGCCATTTGGATGCTGGGTTTGTCTGCAGGGTTGATGTCCTCTCTCTTGCGGTGGACAAACCCATGCGTCTGACCAGGGAAGATCTTCACTTTGTAGTCCACTGTGCATTTCTCCTTCAGCTTTGCTTCAAGAGCACTCACCTGAACCGCATAAGGATGTAAGCCCAGGTTATTAGTGGTAACATGGCAGAGACTATAGCATTACATTACAGCATTTCTGTTGTCATTAGGCAGGTTATACCATTTGCATTGATCTGTAAAATAAGTATACTCACCTGGTCCAGTGGGATAACCTCATCTTTCTCCCCAAAGATGAACAGCGTGGGACTCTTCAGTTCATACCTGTCCTCCCTTTCACGGATGATCCCTGCACAGCATCACATAACCCTGTTTAAAAACCACTGTGCGGAAACCATAGTGCATGTTCTCCTACCTTGATAGACAGTGAATTAACTACCACATAGCAATGGCATACCATAAACTGACACTCCAGCTTTGACCTCTGGATACTGCAGAGCAAGGTAATGTGTGGCAACCCCTCCCCAGCAGAAGCCCACTGCTCCAATGCGTTTGGCCCCACACTGCTCCTTCAGGAACCTCAGGACTGCATCCACCTCCCTGGGAAGAATCCCAGAGAGGGAAGAAGGGTTTGTGAATGGATATGATCACAATTCTGATCAATCAGCAACCCACTCAGAATTCCACATATCAACAGTCACTCCACTTAATGACCTAAAAGGTTCCAGCTTTCAACTGGGGTATCAGCTGCTAAATAAACAGAAAAATGCTTAGTCACTTGTTTATGTTGGTTGGCTTTCTGTCCTCAAGCCACTCCTGAAATGTGGACCAGTCATGTGACGGACTCCATGGCTCCTTTCCAACGTAAAAGTCCGGACAAACAGCACTGCTCAGAGCAAAAAAAACAGTGGCAGAAGAAATCACTCTTACAGATCAGACAGGCCCAGGAGATTTACAAGATTCTGGATTAGACTCACCCACCAAAAACCCAATATCTAATCATATAAAACCAGATCTCAGACTTTTGGACCCCACCGTCAAAAAGTCTATGCACCCTTTCTGTTACATACATGTATCCATTGGCAGCCAGCATGTCAGCCATGTATCTGGTGTTGGGAAGCTGCCACCCAAAGATGTCTTGTATGACAATAATGGCCTTGTCAGATGCAGTGGATGGCTTGACTACATAAGCTTTTATGTGCCCTATCTGAACCTCCTGGCCGAGCCCTCCATATTCCATCCGATCGCCAATATCACAGGGGCATGGGTTGGCTTCATTTGCCATCTGCTGACAGAGAGACAGACACAAAGTCAGCTATGAAGTGGAAACAGCATAGGTGGATTTGAACACACAGTAAAATGAACATTTCTCTGACGAGCGCGGAGATCTGGAGGTCACTTGTTTATGATTATAAAAGCATTTGCGCAGCAAAATGACAAAGCAATTCGTACAAACTGTTCTTTAACCTTTTCCAGTGCCTCCTTTTCGCCACAAACAAAAAGAATTTAACCACTGGAAGTGCATTTGAAAATCAGCTTGCAAAGATCACAGACATACCGTACTGCTTGCCGATGAAAAGTGTTTTGCAGGGCTCAAAAAGTTGCAGCCAGAGTCGGTCTGGCAGTCTAAGTCGGTGATTGTTATGTTCCTTTGATCGAAGTAGATAAGAATGAAATTCTAGCCATGGCCTTCAAAATAAAAGCTTTAAGCTTCTACTTTACAAAATAGGCTATACTAAGAACATTTGGATGGTGGACTCTACACCAGAAGAAAACGACGTTGCTGTCTTTCGCAAACACCTTGTAGATAGCACCACGATTGACTGATTAACTGATTTATCGATTGATTGTTTGATTGACTGATCGGTTGTGATAAATGTGCAACTTACATATGTTAATATTTAAATTGTGATTTTGAACACATCCGTTTCTGTTCATTTTTAACAAATTATAAATTGGATATAAGTTTGTCCTCTGCGTGTTACAATGAAATCTTGCAAACACAACGACGCTCCTGTATTTCTGGCTGGCTTGATTTGTGAGTCTTTTCCTTCGAATATTACCTTGAGACGCGCTTCTCAAAAGGCACCGCTGGGATTCGAACCCAGGATCTCCTGTTTACTAGACAGGCGCTTTAACCAACTAAGCCACGGCGCCGCTGAATTTGCTGGTTGGTACGACAGTAGCAGTTTGCGCCTGGCCACACGCTGTGCTCAGTTAAATTATTATTAATATCTAAAGGAACAGAAACATTAGCATGTTTCCTTTAGTTTCCCCATCATACCTCATTATCGACGTCGCTATGAGTCTCTTTTAGAATCATCCCTGTGCAACAGCCTACATTGCTCGGGTTAACACATTTAAACAAAACGTAGTTAACAGGCTAACCACTATCTATTTATTCTTACACCAAAAACAATACCAGTGGAATTGTAGGACATATCGGTTACTTAACTTTAAATGAGTAATAAGCAGGGTTAAGGGACGGTGGTTAAAAAAATATACTAAATTGAAATAACGTACCACTTAGCAGCAATTCAATTATGAAAGACCAAGGAACTGCAAAAAAGTACATATTGTTCCAAATTGAGGTTTGCCATTTTAAGCATATTGTTTTTGTAGGAAAATACCCAAACCAAGAAAGAAATTTCTTACAAGACCAGTCAAACTTTTGGCCCACTTCTACTTACAGGTGCAACTCAAACGTTATAGTTGGTTCAGGTAACATCCTGAGGATGTCGCTGTTCAATGTTAATGTTCTCCACGCAGTTTCTAGAAATATCAGCGAGGACAAGGGTAGAAATAAAGAGCATTTTCTACACTTTAGATACAAATAAGCGTTTTACCCATGGATAGAAACAAGCCTCTCGTGTTTCGATATTCAAAGATTAATATCATTCATAGTTTGCCCTTCACTAACCACGTGACCGTTGTTGTGGAAGAGCCCCTGCCGTAAAGCCTGAACCGACGTGGTAAAATAAAATTGTTGTGACAGGAGGTAGTGACGTTGGCGCATGCGTTAGCGAGCTTAGCTAGCCATTTGTCTCCCAGGTTTTAACTGTCATTTCAGCAACACGGAGGATGTAACGTTTATCAGATTTATTGTTTCACGTTATAAAATACACCACAAGACATATAATATTTCGTCTAGCGGCGAGCACAGATTGGATGTGAGAAGACACGACGAAGCAATCGCCAGTGGTCACTCTGTAGGGAAACCATTTTATGATTGTCAATGCATCCGACACATAAGGATACACTCGTCTCGCTAGCTTAACCTAGCTAGCTAAACGATATTGTCTGTGTCGTGGATGGGTTCACGGAACAAGGTACTCCTGGAAGAAACGGTGACAGGTGTTTAGCGCACAACATGGATACTGCCGAAGAAGGTAAATAACCGTGGAAGTCTGTTGTTGTTGTTGGGGTTAACCAGCGTTAGCTTCGTAAGTGCATCACCGAGAACCAAGCCTTCTGCTGAGCTGGCCTGCTAGTGGTTAACTTAGCAGAATAGCATTGCTTCATAGCCTGTCATTGTAGTGTGGGGTTAATTCGGGTAGACGGGAGATGACTGCTAAACGTTGTTTTAATGCAGCTGAGCTCATTGTTAGTGCATACTGTAAAGCAGTATTATAATAGAGAGTCCAGAAAGAACCAGAAGCTACTAGTGATGTCATCAGTCTCCTGATGTATGGCCATACAGATAAGCGAGGTTTCTCCTTTAACTCACTCAGATGTGTTTACCTTGCTTAGCTAAGTGTCAGCGGCTTTATTATTCTAAATTAGATTCCTCCATCCAAAAGACACCTGTCTATTAACACACCCCTCTCCCCCCACCTTCTGTCTTCACATCTCTGTTTTGCTTGGCTTTGGCAATGGTTGTCATATACTTACTCACATTATGTATGTATGTGTGTGTTTGTGTGTGAAGCGGATATTTGTCGTGTGTGCCGCTCTGAGGGGACCCCAGACAAACCCCTGTACCACCCCTGTGTCTGCACTGGCAGTATCAAGTTTATCCACCAGGAATGGTAAGTGTGTTTGGCTGTCTCTATTCCCTTTGACAGCTGTCATTGTTATGACTTTGCAACATTCCCCTTTCTCCCCAGAGTCCTGCTCTGACCAGAAAGCTTGTCCCTTTTATTAAATATTCACATGTGCACAAAAAAGACTATTGACACTAATATGAGGTCGGACATTGTGTTGACTTGTTGCATTAGTCACTCCAACACCATAGTTTACAGCAACCTCACTCAGACTTTCTCCAAAAACGGAACCTGGTGTCTTTACTAGAGTTCTTATGCACGGTTGTAATCAAAAATAGACTGCATAGAACGGATTGTGACGTTTTTACTCAGCCTAGTTTTATCCTGGCCGTGTGCACATATGCACATGGTCTTTAAGGACGCCAAGTCAAGACACTGTTTGGTTTCTTCAAAAAAATTCTTTGTTAGCTAGGTTATTTGTAATCGTATAGTCTAAATAAAGAAACCAGGATTTGTGTTTACATGGGGGTTGTAATCAGATTACAACAGTATAGAAACTGCACTGCAGATTTTGTTATGTCAGGGTGGGTCCTAAGAAGTTGTATAACTTGGAGTTCACGTTGTGCACAATGATTATTCTTAGTGTGAGGGCTTGATTAGAATTGTAATAGAAGTATTGTGAAAAGGATGCAGAACAGGTTCATCCTCAATCACATCCATGTTACATAGTATTCCAGATTACTATCCTTAGGTGTGGTAATTGAATGGTGAGAACAATACCAGCGGCGGCAGGTACTTTGGAGATAGTGCTGTGTTCTCATCTAACCTGGTTACGAGAGGGTCAGGTGGATGGAAATCCCCAGGCAGAAGCAAAGGCCAGGTCTGGATTGTTCTGCGGTAACTCTTTAACCTCAGTCTGTGTTCGTATAGGTTCATTGTCACTCCCACAAAGTTTAGAATAACAGCCTATTGTGTCTGGATTGTAGTGCTCAAACTTTCCACAGCAAGGTAACCAATATGTATTGTGACAGTTTGACTTGAACCCATGTGGGACTCAGCTTAAGCATCTTTAAATGAGCTAGAGGCTACATCTTCTCCAGTCATTCAAAGTCAGAGTCCTTACCAGTAATGAAATGGGGAAATATATTTTGTATACTAGACAGATATTAGAATTTATAGAAACCAATACACCATTTTGAGCTGCACTTCATATGGTCTTTTGCCAACAGATAGCCCATCTGTTGCTGATCTCATTACAACCTTTCATAACTGAACCACAAAGGAATAACTGTGTTCTGTAATGGCCGATTGCACTTGCACCTTTCATGATTACGGAATAGCAATAAAGCTTGTAATTTTTTCACTGGGGGGCGCACTTGTAACTTTGAATGATGTAAATGAGGTTGAATTCAAACTGTGGTCTGTGTAGTTCTAATGACACAGGTCTGTTGGAATCGGCTGGTGTAACGACTCCCTTACATAACCCAGCTGTTAATCCCATAGTCCAGCCTATGTCACAAAAAGCTGGGACAGCGTTCTTTTGGGCAACATACAGGCGCAAGCCATCTGTCATCTCAGAAGAATCTGATACACCTTTTTTTTCCCCGTAGTTGCTAATCATAGAGTGAGTACCTTACCATTACCAAGACATAATAAATCCTCATAGTGTCTGTTGGGTTCAGAGGTCCTGGAGAGGTCATATGAGCTGAGCTTACATCCTGATCACATCATATCCTGGAGTAGTCACAGCAGTTGTATTCATGAAAAAGAAAATGTTAGGTCAACACCGTAAGCGTTTGCCTTTGTCTCATAAAAGTCCACATCACAGATTGTGTTTTAAATCTGACAGGAAGTGTTTCTAGTGACAGTACTTAGTTCAGTCTCATTAATCCAAAGTCCTTGCACATGGATGTCATTTGGAAGAGTATAAATGTCCAAACTGGGGACCAATAGAGTCTACGTAAATTTGTTACCAACTTGAAATTTCAAATGCTGCTGCAGACACGCACACAGATTCACCATTTTAAAATATGTTTTTAATGGGATTATAAAGTGTGTAATTTAAATGAACCAGCGGGTACCCATCGCTATTCATGTTAATTTTTTGCTTCCCAATATGTCTCCATAAATTTTACACAGAAAAAAAGTGCAACCACTCAAGTGTGAAGACTCTGTTTGTGTGAAAAACTGGTCTTCAGCCTGAGCACTGTGTGTGATTGAAACATAAAAATGCTCAGTCAGCACGTGTGATGTTGTTGAATTTTTTCTATTTATTTATTTATTTATTCACATTGTAAATGTTGCTTTACAGTTTGGTCCAGTGGCTGAAGCACAGCAGGAAGGAGTATTGTGAATTATGCAAGCACAGATTTGCTTTCACACCAAGTAAGTTTGTGGCATTGATGGATCATCAACTTTAATATTTTAAACAGTTTCTCAAACTAGCATTACAGATGGGGCTATACTAGCATTTTTTATAAGTCTCTTTTATGTGTAACCATTTCAGATATTGAGAAACAGTATTTTGTTAAACTTCCAGTTCTGTAAACCGAAAATTATTGCCTAGAAAAAATGATTCAATTGTCTTTGGTTCACTCTTTCCCATTTTTCCACTTCAGTCTACTCCCCAGACATGCCTTCGCGTCTGCCCATACAGGACATTTGTGCCGGCCTGCTGACCAGCGTGGGCACGGCAATCCGCTACTGGTTCCATTACACACTGGTGGCCTTCGCATGGCTCGGGGTGGTCCCTCTCACTGCATGTACGTAGTACACACAAAGACACCTAATAAACGGATTCCGTAGAGCAGTAGGTGATAACTGGTTTTTATCTGATTGCAGCTTATCGGTTGAAAGCAGATGCTCATTGTAACATCGGTGAAAGGAATTTCTCACTTTTGTGTACAGATATAGGAACTTTAATATACATTCTACCTTTCTGGAGCACATAATACAGTTATTGATGAAGTGACCGTGACATAAACATTACATATTAGCCCGTGTTTGGGATTTAATACAACCAAGAGAATTACAGCTTTAGTGCCATTACATAACAGGATATGTGTGTTTTTAAGCTATATAAACTCTACTGTACTGGGGGGCAGTACTCAATGTAAAAAAAAAATGTTGGAAGCTATTTAATTCTCATACATTATGTAAGTTGTTTTAAATATTTTAAATTTATTTTCTCTCTGCAGAATGACACCAATATATTTTTCTCCTTTAATTGCCTCAGGTCGCATCTACAAGTGTCTGTTTACCGGCTCTGTGAGCTCACTTTTGACACTACCATTGGACATGCTCTCTACGTGAGTGACGATATCAGTATTCTCCAGCGCTGCACACTAAAGCGTGATATTAAACTTAATGGAAGCTAGTGTGTTCTACTTGTTTATTTTCCTCATTTCCCTACAGCTTAGTTCTAAATGACCCTTTCATTTTTTTTGTGTTTTTTGTTTGTGTTCCTGCAGAGAGAACCTGCTTGCAGATTGTCTTCAGGGCTGCTTCGTCGTCACCTGCACCCTGTGTGCATTTATCAGTCTGGTGTGGCTCAGAGAACAGATAGTCCATGGTGGCGCTCCACAGTGGTTAGAGCAGCACCAGCCGCCACCACCTAATGCTGCCGGACAAGCCAATGAGGTGCATTGCTTGACTGATTGCCAATTAGCCAAAGTAATATCTTTAATTTAAAAAAAAAAAAAAGTGAAAGAATTAAAAGTAAGACCTCTTCAATAACGCTGCGTTCTGAGAGTATGCACTTGTTAGCACATACTTATTGTGGATGGCGGGCATAGATTATTTTTTTTTTGTATGTCTTATGTGCACAATTTAAATACCAAATAGTATCATAACACTTACATCTACTCTGCAGTATCCTGCCCTGACACACACACTTGTACATCCAATCTTAATCACACACATATACACAAAATCACCCTTACTGCCATCTCCCCGTATAAAAGCCATGGATCCTCTTCCCTCATCCTCAGGCACAAGCCGCAGGTCAGGGAGCAGCTGATGAGGCCCCTGCAGCCCAGCCGGCCCCTGCTGATCCCCCAGCCCAGAACGAAGCAGAGCCTGAGCCCCCCGATGTCCCCCCAGACCAAGGTGATGATCCAGAGCTGGAGGAAGAGGAGGGAGCAGCTGCTGAAGATGCGGACCCCAACAATGGAGCACAAGGTTGGAGATGCTGAAATGCCTTTCAGAATTAAAGGGCTTAAACACTGAAAGAGTGGTGCAGTTCATACACAAATGAAATGGAGCAGAACATCATGATTAAAGTCTTAATTTTGAGAAACACTAGAACAAACAGTACCACTGGCATTAGAGCATACAAATGGTTTCCACAATGGTCCTATTTAGTCACAATTTGCCATTGCAATTAATTTGAGAATGATATAACAACATGTCAAAATGCTACCCGTAGCACTCATTTCACACTTATTTGTTTTGTTTTACTGTGGTTAATGGCCTGATTTTGCAGCAGGCTGGGGGCGAAAAGGGCTGCTAATGAATTGTGATTGTATTATACATTATTCCATCTGTTGTTATTCCAGCTAAATGAATACATCGGAAAAGTCACACAATAGCCTGCTTTGCACTCCACATCTAATTGATTTTTCCCTGAACATTAATAATGTAACGCAAACAGCATTTGTTCAAAAAAAAAAAAAGTTTTTTCTGCCTTCATCCTAAAAGCCAACTCAAAAACATTTGACCAGACAAACACAATGAAGGTCATCTGACAAGCAGAAAGCTACAATGAGAAATGATTTTAGCAGTGATACTGAATTAGATGAGATCACCCTTAATGCTGTTTATATAAAATATTTTTTAAGGTACTGACTGTTATAAATGTAGAAACCTTCATCATATTTCAAGCTGATGTCTGTCTCTGTAGATGATATGAACTGGAATGCTTTGGAGTGGGACAGAGCAGCAGAGGAGCTCACCTGGGAAAGGGTAAATGTCCTAATCCATCTCCAAACACCCCCAATCCCTTGTGCATACTAAACGCCATAAATTTAATTTGGCCATCTCTGTTATGCATCCTGTCACATGAAACACTTCACATTCTTCAATTTCCCTTTTAGATGCTTGGCCTGGATGGTTCACTGGTATTTTTGGTAAGTCTTTAAATCCATGATTGTCAATTTTTGCTTTCTACACCAAGAATAGTTTATATGAGCGGTGTGTAAAATCTTTGTGTCTTTGTCTTGTAGGAGCATGTGTTTTGGGTAGTGTCTCTCAATACACTCTTCATCCTGGTCTTTGGTGAGTAAACTGAAACAAGCATAAGCATGAGGGTATACTGTACTAAATAATAAATTCTATATATACCATATACTAAACTCTTATTTATCATATAATTCTGGCACTGATGTTTAGCTGTTACAGTGGGAAAATGTCTTCTCTGTCTTTATTCAGCATTTTGTCCCTACCACATTGGGCACTTCTCTGTTGTCGGCCTTGGCTTTGAGGATTATGTAAGTCTCTGCTTTCATCACTTAGCTTAATTATGCATCAGTGTATCCAGTCAGTTATCCTTTTAATTTATTGACCACTGCTTTGTACTTTTCTTCAGGTCCAAGCCTCTCACTTCGAGGGCTTAATCACAACAATCGTGGGCTACATACTGCTGGCAATGACGCTCATCCTCTGTCATGTATCCTTCCACCCAACAACATCTGTCTCCTGCACTCTACTGAAATGTAAAACCTAAGGCTACAGTCTCACACTATTACAGGGCCAGACATAGCATGTTATATTTATTCTGTTAGGTCTGTGCAGAATGTAGGTGTGTGTGGTGCCAGTGTTGGTCCTTAATGGCTGTCTCAGGGACTGGCTGCTCTGGTCAGGTTCCAGCGCTCCCGGCGTCTCCTGGGAGTCTGCTACATTGTTGTCAAGGTAACGTCGCCTCTAAGTACATTTCTAATGTGTGTAACTAACAAAAGCACCGTCCCTTCCAGTCGAAATAGACAGAAGTATTCACTTAACTGAGATTTACTACCTGAAAATAATACTGAATTAGGGGATGGGATAGAAATAATTTATTATGGTATGACCCAGAATGAATAAATGAAATAGCTGATATTCTGACAGGCTTAGGACGGCCTTCTCCATTTAAAAGTGCTGAGAAAAAAAGTGTCACATTACTGTATTTCAACACGTTTTATAGAGCTTTTAGGTTTTCCGTTTATCCACATAATGTGTAAACCGTTGCTGAGGCATGTTTCTCTTTCCATTGCAGGTCTCTCTGCTGGTTGTTGTGGAGATTGGTGTGTTTCCACTCATCTGTGGCTGGTGGCTCGACATCTGCTCTTTAGTAAGACTAATGCTCTGCTCCTTATTCTGACTTTTTCTCTTACTGTGTCAAATCATCTCATTCCTCAAACCCCAGCTCCTCTCATTTGTTTGCATTTTTGATGAAATTGGTATAATGTTTGTTTTTGGAACCAAACTTAAATCGGTACTTTTCTGCTTCTCATTGTCTGTTGATGTAGTTACAGAGACAGTCCTGTATTTTACAGAGAGAAATATTTTCTTGAAATAGAATCCTTGTTTTCTGCAAGCCTGAAAGGGTTCCTCCTCCAGAGTCGGTGACAGCAAGCCTCATTTTCTGAATTTGTCTGTCTTCATGTAATTTCACTGCTGCTGTGTCTGTGTTGAGTTGCTAAAATGAGAGTAATGTTGCCTACCCCGACAGAGGCGTCTGTCACATTGAAGTGGCTTTTAACAAGGTTGTGTTGTGGTTCTCACCCTTGTCTGTAAACCTTTGTCTCAGTTTGCACTCTTTGACACCGACTGTCACGGCGTCAAATATCCCTCTCCACCCCCAGCTGCCACTTGAGCTTGTCACCTATGCTGCTCATTGTAAAACAGTGGATATGTTTTCATGATCCAGTCCCAAACCATTCAACCTGCTTCAGAACAGGTGGAGTAGCTTTCACAGCAGCGAACCACATCCTTCCTTCTCTGCAGCAGCTGTTTGCCTGTGGGCAAAAATCTAATTGGCTTGAAAATGGACTGTGTGGAATAAGCTATCTTTATCATTTCAGTTTGTGCCACAAATTCAAAGGAGCCTGTGATTATGACAAGCTAGTTTGGTCTCTGCTGCAGTGCTGTTTTTCGAAGTTGGAATAAATATGAAATATTGAGGACATAGTTAAATGAATACAAACAACAGCACTTGCACAATAAACAATACCAGTCTGGAAAATGAGACTTAACTTCATCCTGCATGTGCTCTCAGAGTTTTTTTTTTTTTCTAATTTAAATCTGTTAAGCATATGGCATATGGTGCAAATGTTATTCATAACACATTTTATCATCTAGCCAGCTGTGCATTCACTGAGCAAAGACAGGGAATTAGAAAACAGCATCTTAGAACCAGTGCTGAATGCAAATCAACCAAACTGCTATTTTTATTTAACATTTTATTTTCTGCTTCCTGCAGGAGATGTTTGATGCCTCACTGAAAGACAGAGAGCTGAGTTTTAAATCAGCCCCAGGTACCACCATGTTCCTGCACTGGCTTGTGGGAATGGTCTACGTCTTCTACTTTGCTTCTTTCATCCTCCTACTGAGAGAGGTAACAAAATGTTTCTTATGTAATTGCTTTCCTAAGTTCCTTGCGATAACTTCTTGTTGTTTGTCTCAACAGGTGTTGAGGCCTGGAGTGCTGTGGTTTCTGAGAAACCTCAATGACCCGGATTTTAACCCGGTGCAGGAAATGATTCACCTGCCCATTTACAGACACCTGCGGCGGTTCATCCTGTCCGTGGTGGTGTTCGGCTCGATCGTGTTGCTCATGCTGTGGCTTCCCATCAGGCTGATTAAACTACTGTTGCCTACCTTCCTGCCATATAATGTCATGCTCTACAGGTAACCACACACATAACAGAATTATATGTCTCTTAGCATCAAACTGTGTGAATGCCTCTGCTTTATCTCTCTGAAATGGAATGTGAAAGCACGTAGCCACTACATCTTGCTGAAGTACAAGCTCTTGAGCTGAAGATGATGTTTTGGCTTTATTGCCAACATGAATGAAAGAGTTGTAGTGACTTATTCAGTGTCTGTTGTATGGAACTCAACATAAAAGCAAACAGTTGCTCAAAAGGCCAATTTTTGTCAAAACAATTGAGGATCTTAAGCATAAGAACTGCTCTCTGCCACTATGTGGTGCATTCACTGGCACACTCTGTTGAAATGTCTTTTTCTGTTCCTGTCCACTTGTTTCCCCTTAGCGACGCCCCGGTCAGCGAGCTGTCTTTGGAGCTGTTATTACTTCAGGTCGTGCTGCCGGCTCTACTGGAACAGGGGCACACTCGGCAGTGGCTGAAAGGCTTGGTCAGAGCCTGGACAGTCAGTGCTGGATATTTACTGTGAGTCAAGTCTGAATACACTGTAACATATTATAACTTTTTTCATAGTGGCTGTCTGTAACTGGTCAACCGCTTCTCTTTACCTCTGCAGAGACCTCCACTCCTACCTCCTCGGGGAGCAGGAGGACAACGATGCCAACCAGCCTGTGAACAACAACAACAATAATAACCCTCCCCCTGGTCACCATAATAACAATAACAACCCTGCCCCAGCTGTTGGCGAGGGGCTACATGCAGCCCACCAGGCCATCCTGCAACAAGGGGGGCCAGTAGGTTTCCAGCCCTACCACCGACCCCTTCGCTTCCCTTTCAGGGTGAGAATGTCTAAACATTTATCGCTGCAGTTTCTGGGGAATTTTATGTGATGTTTTTTTTTTTTTTTATTTATACGTACTTGTTCAATTGTTTGATATCCAATAATTGGAAATCTTGGTTTGTTTACTATTCTTAGATGCATGGATTCCAGCTAACAATTGAACCTTAGCAGTGCTTTCCATGCAAATGCAAAATTAGTTACATGTTTTACCAAGGCTGCTGGGAATGGGCTACACCCTCTTAATTTATAGTTACTCTAACATTCAAAGGTATGGTTGCAGGCAGCAGGAATGCAGAGAGTTAACATTATACTCTTTAAATGATAATGCACAAAACTAACAGTCATCTGAATACCTTATTATCAGTTATAACTGAGTATAAAACTAAAAGCGTAGGTGTTTTTTATAGTCTCTTTTTTGTTTTGTTTTTAGAGCCACAAGGGTTATATGATATTTGTGGTTTCCCACACACATTTAGAAACGAGCCGACGCCCTTGGTTGTACAAGCCAACTCTGTTATTCTACTGCTCCTTCTAATGTTAAAGGCCTTGATCCCCATGTGCACTGGTGAAGTTGTCCAACATTTCCAGCTGTAGTTTAGAGAATACAGTACATACATATTTCTGCAGTGTTGGCAGGGAAATGGTGAATCGTAACAAAACCAGTTTTGATCACTGCCCTAAATTAAATATCTGTTCCTTTTTTCCCAGATTGTGTTGCTGATTGCATTCATGTGCATCACTCTGCTGTTGGCCAGTCTGGTGTGTCTAACCCTCCCAGGTGAGATGTGTTTCTACTTTGTAGACCCACACCCAGTCTGTAATTATAGGGTGTGTCTGTGTACATGCACGTCTCTGCTGTTAAAGCAGTTCGTTTTTAAGCTTAAGTAGCAATTCACATCTTTAGTGATCAGACCCATGGGTCGCCGTAAAGTTGGGAGTAGTGTGGTCACATACAATATGTTTTGTCACGTGTGTTTTCAGTGTTTACCGGGCGCTGGCTGATGTCCTTCTGGACAGGAAACTCTAAAATCCACGAGCTGTACACAGCAGCATGTGGCCTCTACGTCTGCTGGCTGTCTATCCGCGGAGTCACCGTGCTGCTGGCCTGGATGCCCCAGGGACGCACCGTCATCATTCACAAAGTCCAGGAGTGGACACTGATGGTACATATTAGCGAGCAGCCTCCATTGTTGGCAAACACCAAATCTTGGCAGCAGAGTGGTGCTGTAATTAGTTGTTCTCTTTCCAGCCATTAGATCGTCTAAGGCTGCAGTGTTTTTGTTAAGTGGTTGGTTACTTATTACTGGCTTATTAGTCAATGTCTGAAATTTGCAGCCATCTGCCTATTAGTTATATCCCAGCTTTGTAGCCTCTCCTCAAGTCTTTAACTCTGCCAGTGCTGCAGTAGTTTTGAAGTTACCATTAAAGGGTATTAAAGCTTAAAACTACCATACTTGTTCTCTTAATCTGTTCAAGTTTCAGGATTAATGCTGTTAATTTTACACCCCCTCTTTGTTTGTGCAGATCCTGAAGACCCTGGTTGTTGCTCTGCTGGTTGCTGGAGTCATCCCGCTGCTGCTGGGCCTGCTGTTTGAACTGGTTATTGTGGCTCCACTCAGGGTACCCCTGGACCAAACACCTCTCTTCTACCCCTGGCAGGTATGATTGTGTGTCTGTGTTGTATGGTTATGTCTGTCTCCTGTGTCTTTGAGACTTTCTTTAAGAGGTTAATTGTTGCGTAGGTATTGTATTGTAATTGTTCCATTTGCGTTCCTTACCATTGTCACATATCTTTTTAATCTGCAGGACTGGGCTCTTGGAGTGCTCCATGCCAAAATCATTGCCGCCATCACTCTCATGGGCCCTCAGTGGTGGCTGAAGACTGTTATTGAGCAGGTGGGTTTTAGGTGGATATTAAGCACCAACTCTTTATTTATGCCATACATTTCATGATTTTATGAGGCTGTTTATTATTCTTTTCTAACAAGTAGCCATTACTGTTAAGATTTCAATCTCTTGGAAAGAAGTGGTTCTAGACCACGGTCCATTTTATTTATAGTTTATAAATAAAATGCAGGGTAAAAAATGTATAGTATATTAATAAAAAGCAGGGTAGTTGAGTGGTTAGTCTGTCCTTCAGTTTGAGAACATGTTTTTTCAGCACGTGTTCTTCAGCTCGACAGAATCCTACCACATCCATTTGTGCTGTTTAGTTGCTCACTTTGGATTTTGCCCTGCAGTAATTCCTCAGTGTGGAGCCATTCAATTGTAATTAGCTATATAATAAGTCCAGAATTTTCTCCCTAGGTTTATGCAAACGGAATTCGCAACATTGATCTCCAGTTCATCATCCGTAAACTGGCAGCTCCAGTCATCTCAGTCCTGCTGCTGTCCTTGTGTGTGCCGTATGTGATCGCTGCAGGGGTGGTGCCGGCTGTAGGTGAGTGCACGAGCATGTGCACGTGGAGATTAGTTTAGAAATTTTATTTGTTTAAACCTTTCATTTCCTTTCCTTTAGTTTCACCTACTCAGCTGGAGAGTTTCCAGACCAAAACAGCAGCACCACTCTAATATAAATATATGAGTAAATGCACTTTTATAAGCTAAGTAATATATAGAATCTCATCTGTAAAGGAAGTGAAATAAAGCACTGACCTCATCTTAAAACAATCCACTTAAAACACCAACAGCGTAGCCAAAACGCTGCATTTCTTTTATCTGAGTTGACTGTTGCAGTGAGTACATTGTTGTCCAATGGGAGGTTCAGTGAAACAACGATAACTGAAGTGCATCGCTTTTGCAGGAGTGACCCCAGAGATGGAGATTCTAATGCAGAGGAGAATCTACCCATTCCTCTTGATGGTTGTCTCGCTCATCGGCATCCTGTCCTTCCAGATCCGACAGTTTAAACGCCTCTATGAGCACATCAAGAACGACAAGTAAGGATTTCAAAATGTTCATTAATGCTTCAAGGATGTGAATTAAAAGGGATATATTTATAGTTTTCAGAGAAGTGTCAATTTATACGAATCAAAGTATTAATATTGTGAGAATCTCTGTCCTTGCAGGTACCTGGTTGGCCAGAGGCTTGTCAACTATGAACGGAAAGCTGGAAGAGCAAGCTCGGTCCCCCCCTCCAACCCTGTCGCAGAGTAGATTTATGTGTCGCACATCGCCACATTTTTTTTGCACCTGTTACGTTGCGCACGCCCCAGGCCCCCACCCTTTTTGATTTTCAACAACCGTAATCCTTTTGAACCTCCTGTGGATCTTGGTGGATTTTGATGGATGTCGTTTCAGTTTCTTGAATTCCCTTTCATGCCCATCAAAGGTGGGATGGGAAAATGTATTATAATCACCGGACAGATGAGTAACCCCCCCCTCTGACGAATGGAGTAGGCAGAAGGGTGAGGGTTAGAGGTTTGATTTGAAGCTCAACATCTCTGTTGTCGTTCATGCCTTGCTTTGTAAAGTGCTGCCTGATAATTGTACATGTGTAAATACTTTGAACGCAGACTTTGTCTTACAAAAAAAAAAAAAGACGGATATGGATTAATGCAATGACCATTGTACATCTTAAAAAGTGTATGTATAATTTATTAAATCAAATTGACAATTTATCTGTTCTGTTGCATGTGTTGTTAAGACAGTGTGTGTTTGGTTGTTGATTACAGGCATATTCAGATATGGTGACATAGTCCAAAGATCAGGATTAGACTGGAGCGACACACAGACTTTCCCAACTCTACTTTATACTGTACTCAGACCTTTACGCAAATCCCAGTCAATACATGACTGGGGGTGGTGTTATCTCCTCATCCTTTGGTATGAGCTGCGAATTTAGCACAATTCCAAATTTCTCTGCCAAAATAACAGGAATCTCCTCATCTTTAAGTTCCCTGGTTGTAGTTTTTAACTCTCTCCCTGTTCCCTCAGAGGGAAACGTGGTGGTAATCAGTCTGCGGCCAATGTAGTTGAGCCTTCCACCTGGTTTTAAAACAGTGCAGAAGGATTTGCAGAAAAAGATGGAGGAGGGGGAGCTCTGGTGATATTGGCACATCTCAGTAAAGTCCTCCAGACACCTGGGATCAAGGGTGAACTTGTAGAGCTCTGTCCAGTCTCCATTTGCACCTCCGTTTTCCTCCTTTTGCCATTCTAGAAAGTGCATGTCCATGTCCTTTCTAATGCGGTAAACTCGGTGAGCCTGCTCCTGGGGGCCACTGGTCTCCAGTGAAAGCGGGGTACTGAATCCTGCCCCCCCAAACCCAACGTCGCACAGCCAGCGCCGGCCCTCGAGGGTCACCATGATGATCAAATGGTCAAAAGGTGGCCCGAAGCATCCGGTAATGAAATTCTTCACCTGGCCAGAGAGCAGAGTCACCTGGAAGCCCAGTTTGGACAGCAGCCAGGAGAAGAGACCGTTATTCTCATAGCAGAACCCGCCTCTGCGCAGGTTCACGATCTTGTCGTACAGAAGCCCCAGCTCAAGTTGGACTCGTCCGCCGCTGTGCACGGTGAGATCTTCAAACGGCACAGAAAGCAGGTGACAGGTGTGGAGCGATCGCAGCACGTCCAAACTGGGCTCAGCTGGACCCACAAACCCAATGCGCAACAAATATTTCTGGAAGTCCATGTCCACGGAAATGATTTTCACTGCTCTTTATAGATTACACGTCACTATTTTCACTTCTCACCACTGTTTTGCTGCGGTTAAGCCGACTCCCACCCTGTACAGTAAGCATTACGGTAAGAGCGCACTGATTTCAAAATAAAAGTGATTTTTTCCGGTGAACGTGATTTCACATTCATTGAGTCAGTAAGCCAGTCTGTCAGTATTGATTGAATGAATAAACAAACAATATTTTAGTATTTTTTTCTAGCCTTGTTTGGTGTATAGTGTAATGGCCACGCTTTATTCCAAACAATATCTTAAATGAGATATGATTCCCAAAAAAAAAAAAAAAAAATTCAGACCGCCTCCCGTCTCAGTTTGTTCAAGTGACGTCACATATCGACACTCCCTTTCCCCCAGTTGAGGGAGAAAGATGGCGCCCACACACGTACTGAGATGCTGTCAACGGGGTTTAGCATGGATACCTGTCATTTTTATCGCCCTAGTCGTCTGCTGGTCATATTATGCCTATGTGGTGGAGCTTTGTATATGTAAGTAGACGTCCTGCCGCCGCGTGTTGCCTTTTTTTTCCTCAAGCCTTTAAACCGCCCATGTTTTCATTGTGCTTTCCACACTAACATACAGCTGCTGCTGGCCAGCAGGAAGTAAATGGACTGCAGCTCAACACAATGGTGTTGGCAAGCCTGTCCAAATCTAGATACAGCTAATTATCGGTCAGCTGCCATTGCTTGGGCTTGTTGTGTTTTACGGGGAATTGTGTTTCGGTGGCAGAAAAACTTTCACCGAGCTGTTTATGTCGCTTAATGTCTAGTCTCTGTGGTTTTGTGGCGAGCTGAATAGAGTGAATGGAGAATTGAAGCCTTTACGAAACGATATTTGGCTGTTTGGACAGAGAAACACTGCTCTTGTAACTAGAATACAGCTAATTAGCTTGGCACACCTGATCTGGCTCGGACAGTTTTAACATTATAGCAAATTTATTAGATTTTAACTTTAAATGCCATACAGTAGATGTAATTCAAGGGCTTCCCGAAACTGTTTCATATCAAGATTACTGGATAAGATGTGGTGTCAAGGGGTAAGATTTTATGTAGGTGTACTTGTATGTTTGATTTCCACATTACAGAGTATATGGTCTTGGTGCACCCATGAGCCATGAGCAGTTTCATCCAAAGGATTTTTGGATGGTTGAAGAAGTGAAAAGTATGTAGTGTTATAGAAGAGAAAAAAAATCGATTAAAAAAAATGGTACTTTGAGTTCAGTCTTGATCGTGGACATGGTCGTTGACAAAACAATTTTACCACAAAGCCTCCTCGTCTTCTTCATCCGCCTTCCAGTTGTCATGAAAGTGTAGTTTTCAGTTTTACTATTTCCTTTCCTCTCGGCACAAAATGGACTTCTTGTCCGCAGAGGCCCAAAAGCCGAGAATGAAAATTAATTCTTGACCTTAGAATCAGAAGTTCACTAAACAATCTCATCGCAAGGTGGGCGAGAAGACCTCAAAGGGCTCAGAAAAAAAAAATGGAAATTTGAATAGGCAAGCTCTGTCTGCAGAGAAAGATGGTGTCACTCAATCAAATGCTCCAGAAAAGAAAAGAAAAAAAAACACTGTGTGGTGTGAGAGTAAAGTTGTTAACTATATGCTTAATTTCCTGTGACAGAAATTTGTAAAGAACAAGTTGCACTATACCTTTCTACTCAAATCTTTGGGCCACACGGGAGAACCTGACCCCTAGGTTGGGAAACACTGGTCAAATATAGTTTAAATCTTCTGTGCAGCTTTATAACCTTGTAAAACATGCATTATGGATGAATTACACTATTCTCTCCTCTCTCTGTGAAGCCCACTGTCAGATCTGTAACTGTTTTCAATGTCACTGTAACTGACACTGCTGAGTTGACAGTGTAACATTTATATTTTCTCTGTTTTCTCTCTTACAGTCACCATACCAAGTATAGCAGAGCAGAGTAAGTGTCCTGTGGGAAACATTGTTCATTTAATACAGTATGAATGGCAGAACTGAATTACCAAATTGAGCCAGTTTGTTACTTATTGAGATAATCTCTGTTTGGTCCGGTGAAATATGCTCTGTAGACTTAGCTAAAAAAAACAAAAAAAGGAGGCTGGCACAGGAAACGTGCTTTCTCAAAGTGCTGAGGTCGGTCTGCTTGAAGCAGAACTGCTCTTCCTCATTCAGCATTAGCTTTCCTCTCCCATTAATTAAATATGTGGATGTACAGTGTTTCTTCTTTTAGTCCATATCCTAAGTAGCAGCTGCGTTTCCTTATATCAGCTTTTAATGGTGATTTGCACAGATCAGACTTTGTATGTTGTTTATGATCGTGACACTCAGTTTTTCCCCTCCAGTTGTCTACCTGATCTTCTTCCACCTCTCTTTCATCATGTTTGTATGGTCTTACTGGAAGACCATCTTCACCAAGCCTGCGAACCCTTCCAAAGAGGTACAATAACCCGATTATCCATAGCGAGCCCTCTGTGTTTGCATGTCTGTAACCCCCTGTTGCCATGAAGTCCAGTTGATGAATGCATTTTTTAAAAAAAAAGAAAAATTAATAGGCTGCTCTCGTCACTGCAGTTCTGCCTGCCCAAGCCTGAGAAGGAGCGTTATGAGAAGGAGGAAAGGCCAGAATCCCAGCAGGAGATCCTGTGGAGAGCAGCCACCAGTCTGCCTCTGTACACCCGCACAGGAGCCGGAGGTTTGTCTGTGTGTCCGAGAGCATGAATGTGCGAGTGAGAATGAATTTGTCAGTCTGTTTGCACCTCTTTTGCTGGGGCTAACTGCAAACTGTTGTGTTAATATGAGCAGCGATCCGTTACTGTGACCGCTGTCAAGTTATCAAGCCGGACCGATGTCATCACTGCTCCGCGTGTGACATGTAAGAAAACCACGCTTACTGAATGCAAACTGTTACAGTCCCTCTTGATTCAACCAAGATATTTTTTTCTCTTTTTTTTTTGTCTCTCACCCTTTCAAACAAGTTTGAACTTCTCATCTTTTTTTTTATCTCTCCTTTTTCTATTCTCTTGCTGTATACGGCAGGTGCGTGCTAAAGATGGACCACCATTGCCCGTGGTATGTAAGACCTGCTAAACAGAGATACTCTGCACATATGACACCTCACATTTTTGTTCCTCCTTTTTCTTTTTTCTTTTTTTTGACAGTTGTCATTTAGTTTTTCCTGATTTGAAAGCTTTATAAACGTGTTGCAAATGGAATACCTGAATAATCTCTCATCCTAGAGCATGACACGTTGCCAGAATAAACAGCTTAAAACCCACGTGGCTCTTGTTCTCGTGCCCTGGGTCGCTTGAAACCTCGGAGGCAACAGAGCTTCCTACTTAAATATTAACCAACAAAAGAAAACAGCTTAGCGTAAACTTGCCAGAGCCAGTTAAGATTTCTGCTCGGAGGAGGTGATGTCTGACCTTTCTGTGTTTGCACGTCTACAGGGTGAACAACTGTGTGGGATTCTCCAACTACAAGTTTTTCATCCTCTTCCTGGCCTACTCGCTGGTGTACTGTTTGTTCATTGCAGCCACCGTGCTGCAGTATTTCATAAAGTTCTGGACAGTGAGTAATAATTGCACAGACAAACAGTGCTGCGCAGTCAGCTGGCTCACGCTCACCATGTAGTGTTTGTAAAAGTGTACGCAGTGTGACGTCACAGAGGATGCAGATTTCAGAGCCGGGTTGAGCATCCTCTGAGTTTGGTTGTGCATGGTGCTGACCTCTCCTGTGCTTAGCTGTGCTGCTCTTCTGTTTTCTCTGTCCTCTCTCACCCTTCACCCTCTAACCCCCTCTCTGTTTCCCCTTCTGTTGTCCCCGGGTTCTCGGACACTGGGTCATTGTTCTCTGATCTCTCTCTCTCTTTTCTGTCTCCCTCTTCACTATCCGAACCATCAGTCACACCACTCATGCGGCTGCTAACACCTCCTCTCTCACCTTTTTTTTATTATTCAGTTCCTTTTTTTTCTCACTTTTGTAGCTGTTCCACTTCAGTTTCCTCTCATCTCTGCCTCTTTCATCCTCTTTGTTTCCTCCGTTCTGGGAACACTTTGTGCATTCACCCACTCTCTTTCTTTCCTTGCCCCCCCCTCCCGTCAGCCAAGATGGCCTTGACTTGTATTTGCCTCCTGATTTCTAAGTGCTTCGCCCTCCCTTCCTGCCTGTTCTCTCCTGGTGTTGCTAACCAGTCTTGTTTCTGTTTGTACTAAAGCTTTGCCGGAGGAAATCGGCAGAGAACTGCCCAAAGGTAACCCAACCATCCTCCAAAGCCTTTAGTGTTGCAATGCCTCGCCATCGTTGCCATGGGTATTGTCGTGATGTGCATGTAGTGACGTGGTTCAAACGACGCTCCCCTTGTTTCTCTATTCCTCTCTAATTTCTCTTTCTTTTCATAAATATCCTCACCGTGAATTTGTTAATGATTGCTCTCTCTCTCGCTCTCCTCTTCTCCCGTGTCTTCCCCAGAATGAGCTGCCAGACACTCACGCCAAATTCCATGTCTTGTTTCTTTTTTTTGTGGCGGCCATGTTCTGCATCAGTATTCTGTCCCTCTTCAGCTACCACCTGTGGCTTGTAGGGAAGAACAGGTCCACTATAGGTAACACACAAACACACACACACATTATTTAACCAGCTCAAAACGTGAGCACAGTTCTCTGTGTGTATTTCCCTGCACCTGACATCAACACAGAAGTTAACGCAAATGCTTAATGTTCAACAAAAGATGTGCAAATGATGCTTTCATTCTCCCACTCCTCAGTCCATCTCTCTTCTTTCTCATCAGGTTTAGATTGCAGGTTGTTCATCTTTTACTGTTTATTGAATAATCTCTCGATGTTGATGTTGCTCCCTTTTTCCAGAGGCCTTCAGAGCACCAGTCTTCAGGACGGGCTCTGATAAGAACGGCTTCTCTCTGGGTTTCCGGAAGAATATCGCTCAGGTCTTTGGAGACCAGAAGAAGTACTGGCTGCTACCTGTTTTCACCAGGTAAAGGATACAAATCTAGTTGAAATATCAACTTTTACTTTTAGGGTTGGATTGATTCCTATCTCTTCATTCTCTAGTTGAATTCAGGATTTAAAAACAGTGGATCTCTTACTTTTAAATATAAGGTTGCCTTTGTTCCAGCTCCTTTGGAGATCTATATAGTTACCCTTCAGGATGACAGGTTGGTACCTAATCTTGAGTTTCCTCCTTGTTTACTACAGCCAGGGAGACGGTCTCACGTTTCCCACACGGTTGGTCAATGCCGATGCCGAGCAGGCCACAGTGACCCTGCAACCAGAGCCCAGTAAAAGGTGATCAGTCTCAGTGTAGTAAAGGACATAACATAATATTTGACATGGGGTTTTGAAAAGGATTTATGTTTTGGAAAGGGTTGTGGATGCACATTTCATTTAGATTTTTTTTTTTTTTTTTTTCATTTACAGTGCTGCCGACGTCCCTGCAAGCCCGCTCAGCGAGTCACAGAATCGTCTCCTGAACAACGACCAGCATGCAAACAACATCGGAGACCATCTGGATAATAACACCCTCAAATCAGGTGAGCCCCACCAGGGATGGAAATATTTCGTAGACAGAATAACTTTGTTTGGAATCTGTCATCTTATCAGATTTTCTGTTTGCCTTCACAGCTGAAAGTGAAACCATTACAATCTCCATGGAGAGCGAGTCCTAACCAGGTAAACCACTTCAGTAAGTCTGTAAGTTTGAGTACAGCTCTGATTCTTTTATGTGTGTGTGCAGAAGTCCAATTTTTTTTCTTTACATGGAAGTGTTGCACAGCACAATTATGTAAATCTTGAGTGTAATCAACAGTAATTCAACTTTGTTTTGTTTCTCCTTTCTTTCCCTGCCGCAGGAGAAACTCCTCAGTCATCTGATACGATGCCTTAAGCAACGCAGCAGTTTAGTTTGTCACCGTGGCAACAGTCTCCCAGTGCAACCCCATCCCCACGGACCCATTCCGAGTAACTATGGAAATGCGTTCCTTTTGCCCATCACAGCACAGTAATGCATTGGCATTTTTCGCATGCAGTGTCATAAGCAAATCTCACACCAACCCCCGTAGGACATATGATACAAGCCTGTTCCCTCAACAACACACACTCACACATGCTAACTGTCGCACATTCAGCTGTATCCATATTTCCTCGTGTTGTTTTGTTTCCCTTTACTCACATCTGGAGAATGAATTGATGATGAAAAAGTTGAAGAATCCCAGAGGGAATTAGAGCTGCTTTAAGGTGTTTTTAAAGAGAAAACTTTTTTTTTTTTAATTTTTTTTTTTTTTTTGTGCCAAAAGCTTCCTGGGTGCATTAGGACTCAAATTATGGAGTTGGGGACAAGCTGGAACGGTGTGTTTGTTTTGAACAGTTCTCTTTTGTGTTTTTTTTTTTTAAAAGCAGTGCATCCCGTTGAGAAGGATAAGTTTACCCAGGTCTTTTATTTTTAACTCAAAATGTTGGAGTGTATCTAATGTCTGCACTTTTTTTTTTTTTTTGTTTGAGATGGATGTTCCCCACCAAAACCCTGGACTATATTACAGAGGACTCTATTGCATTGTTCAGTGGACTGAACCAGTGCACAACAGGGAAAACCGTACCTGGGGTTTGGTTGGTGTTTTGGATATCAGAGCACAAGATGGCGCATTTGCACTTTGTAGATTATCAATGTCCATCAAACAACGTGCTGCTTTTTTTTTTTTTTTTTTTGTCCAAAAAGCATCCCAAGTGTAAGAGATGTTGGATGATCATGTGATTTATGGCGTACTGTATGTGTGTGTGTGAATGGGTGTCCAACAACTGAAGTGGCAGTCTTTTTTTTTTTTTTTTTTTTTTTTAAGAACTAACACAGACTAAAAGAATTAGCTTTATGTGTTTTTTGTGGCCAACTTGTGTTACGACATGCTGCTTACGTACAGACAGTTTGATCTGGGAGATGCATCTCACAGTGCAATGTGCAGTGTCCTTTACTACCTGTTCTCTTAGAGTCAATTAATTATGTCATGATGTGATCAGTGATTCTTAGCCCAAATTGTCTACAGCTTCTTTTTTTTTTCCTACAACTCAGTGCTTCAACCTTTACTAAGACACCAACACTCATTGCCAAATAAGGGCTGACCTGTCAGGAGCTCTGACCTCTGTACCTGAAGTGTTTACAACATCCTAGCTTTATCTTAACCTCACTGGCCAATGTCATCATAACCAAATTCTATTTGCCAGGCATTGTGGCGCAATATTTTATACAAGGTGTGTGTCCCGCCTGCCTGTAGTGGGTCATGATGTCCTTGCAATACCAGTGCCGGCCGGCGGGTGGCGACAAGGCTCCTGTTATCTGCCCTCATTCAGATGAAGAGTTTTCTGTACTTTATAAACATCTGGCTCAAGGGCTCAATTCACTTTCAGTCTAATTTGAAGGTGCAACTTTATTCACAATACAATATTTTTCATAAAGTGTAATTAATATTCGTTATTTTCCTGTAATAACTCATCCGGATTTAATTCGAAACGAAAGTGAATTGAACCCAGCTGATCTATTGTAAAATGCAACTGTCAACTACAGCTTCTGCTCACCTCGTCTACTCTGTATGTGTTTTGGAATCAGCTCAGTGTTGTGACCTTGAACTGTTTGAGAGGAGCCGTAGCTTGTGTATAACTTGACAGAGAAAACGTCTTACGTCAGTGCTGGAACATCTGGGGATGTGACTCCGATCTGCGAAGGAGGAATCTTTAATGTACACTGCATTAACCATGCATATCACAACATGTGAATATCTGTTAAAGAAGGGACTTCAGCAGTTTGTCAGGAGTGGGCTAGATCCTTTTCCAAGGAATTTCTGTCATTTATATGCAACTTTCCGATTCGCATTGGAGGGAGACACAGCGTATTCCTGATGTCTGTCATGGCTTATGTTCTGTCTGATCACATCCCTGACTGCTGCCGGACGAGCCTCCTACCAGCTAGATCCCGTAAAACTCTGGTGATGTACAAGTTTACAGCCGTTTCTATTGTGTAGAGTGATTTAGTGGTGTCGTGCGTTGTGTTTCTCGGTAATCGTCGTCACAATTGTGCTGAACGTACCACAAGACACGTCAGTGAGGGTATTTGGTCCAACGACGGAACGCTTAAGAACAGACCGCTCTTCGGACTTTGTTTACATTTTATCCTCCCAATCACGTTTGACCTTTTGAGCCCAAGTGTATTTATAATTACTCTTGACAAATAGGTGATTGGAGGATATTTGTTACTGTATGGATTATGCTGGCAGGGTGGGCTTAAGTATCAGAATCACACTGTGGTTGGACCTCAGATTAGCAGGAGAAGTTACGGCCGGAGATCACGATCCAAGCCAAGGTTGTGTTTCGATCATGTGGAGACCTTTTCTAAACCTCACACTTTAAACATTTAGTTAAAGAGAAAAGACCAAAAAAAAAAAAGAAAAGAAAGAAAGAAAGAAATTCTCTATCATGTATGAGGAGCCTGGCTCATTCCACTCATCACCTATGACCACTGATTCTGAAACATTGGACTTGTCATCTTGTTGTTTTACAAATTGCCTATATTCTATCTCAGGGCTGTTTGGCCCGGAGACTAAAGTGCGCGTGTGTGTTTTGTAATGCTTAATTGAGTGTTCTTTTGTAATATTGTCATCTTGGGAGAAATTCTGCTTCTGTGCAGCAATGAGATTTTTACATGTCTGTGTACAAATGCTCAAAAGCATGGCGCCTAACTTCTGTTTAAAAAAAGAAAAGGAAAAAAAAAGTGTTTTAACATGATAACAGGGATTATGGTGATGAAACAGACTTTGGGGTTTTCTTTGTGTTTTTGTTTTTTGTTTTTTTTTTTCCAACTATAGCTAGGCGCGTCATGTTCTAAATTAGCTTTACTCTGATCTGTCTCAACTTTATAAATGAAGCCATAAAAACTCCAGTGAAAATGGAGAAAGGATCTGAAAAGTTCAGTCTAATTTCACTAACGATTTACATCTGTATTGCACACGGTGCACATGCAGCCTGTCATAACTTGCTTATTGCTACATTTTGGTTTCTTTTTGTTACAATGTCCTATTTTACAATGTGTGTGTATATATATATATATATTGATAATGTAAGAAAAAGACTACATATATATTTTTCTTGTCTGATTAATTTTACTGTTCCTATTTTGTGAATGAAGTACATGCCTCTACACAAGTAACGTAAAAAAAAAATAACAATAAATGTTTGTTTGTTTGTTTTTTAAACCTCCAGTCTAATACACTCATATAGTTTCTTCTTTTTGTCTTTGTGAAATCTGGTGCCTACGTTGCCCACAATGCAACCCAGCCAACAACAGTTAAGTGTTCAGCTCCAACCCACCAGTTGAGGTGATTGATCAGATTTCATGCAGCTCCCTCTGCAGGCACAAAAGGCTTTATACAACTTTTTTTTTTTTTTCTCCCTGTGACTTGTGGCTCAGTTGTGTAAAATTGGTGGGAGTTCGCCTCTGTTAAAGATGAGTAACTATTAAGTGAGAAGTGTCGAGTAAATGTGACTTAATGTGGCTTTAATCTTTAATGTCGGAAACGATTCCAAAGTTGTGTCTTTCGGGAGAATAAGTAATGTTTTTGGAGTCAGTTTGTGTGTAGAAAACAGCTGCGTTCAGCCTTGTGCTGTCAGGAGAAAGACATGTGAAGGGAACAGTAAACACTCCTTTGGTGACTACACGTGGTCTAAAAAAAAAGTGCTTTTTGATAAGCTCTCAAGATTACACAGACCTAAAAGAGGCATATTGCCTCATTAGGAAAGTCAATATTTGTGGACTTATAATGACCCTTGACATTTGCTATCTGTCTGACACCCAGGCCCTCGACTTCTTCTGTCTGTTCACTTTAATTTTCCTTCCTAAAGTGCCTGACTTGAGTATTTGTAAATCATAAGTTAAGCACATGTCGCAATAGGCCGCTGGTGTATCACATCTGCTCTGCAGATCCGTGCAGCACTCAGGCCAAGGTGATAACAGAATCTCCTGGCATATACTTTGTGACGTAAACGCCACATAATGTAAAGAAAACTTATATAATGGTAGATTCTTAGTACAAGAAGAACAAGAAATTCAACGCAAGCAAAATATATATATTTTTTAAATGCATATAAATTACTGTATTTTTGTGTTGTTCATATCTTAACAGAATTCTTTTACCTGTTTCATGCATAATTGTGTGTGTGAGTGGGTACAGTGTATGTGTGCATGCACATTTATGCTATGAGCTCCAAGGTTAATGACCTCGGTGTCAAGTTTTTTTTTTCTTTTCAAGGACAGTCAATAGAGATTTGTTGAAAACCAAACAAGTCTTACTTACCCACAGCCAAAAGCAGCCACGGTTTCAAAGAAATACCTTTGGATGGTTTATCCATTGAAGGCACAACCCCCAGGTGGGTGGGGGGATTTTTGGACAGTGACATCAGCATGAACAGACACAGGCAGCAGTGTGTGTCAGCCGGAAATAAGAGCATCCAAGCGGATCAAGTCGATTGACTTTGAACGTTAATGTGATTGTCTGACATACTCAACCCTCAACACAGATGGTGTCATGGTGTGTCGAGTTGTTCATCAACTTCGCAAGAGATGCACAGAAACAGGACGTCGATTTTTTATTTATTTATTTATTTTCTAGGGTGGAAGTTTCCACTAAGCGCCTCGATGAAGCTGTGTTTTTGTGGCTGAGGAGCGCGCTGTAGATACTTGTATCGTTTCTGTCTGATTTCATAAACTCAGGCCAGTCGTGACAAATCATTTCTGATGAGTCTTGAAAGCCCCTGGAATACAATCAGAAGCTGAGGAGTGCCTTGACGCAGGCGGTATAAGCAGGACAGTTGCTCAGACTTGATTCAAATGATTCAGTGGTCAAATGAGGTCGGACGGAGATGGATCACATTGTGCGTTCTGTAACACTGGCGAACACATATAGCTTTACAAACATGTAAATACAGGCACGTGTTGCATACCTCTCATCTTTCCTAACTTCAGCATTGTGCTGAGGTACATGAAGCTCTGTTTTTCTAACCCCTTATCCATCTACATTAATCATTCCTTAAATGTGTCTGCACATGCAGCTCAGGGAATTAAACTAAGAGAAAGGAAAAACAAGCCTTTATGCAATTTTAACTACTGGGAGCCGAGGCTTGCCTGAACGGACTCGCAGATATGCGGAAATCAGGGGCAAGGGTGATGTTCAGAAGCAAAATCAGATTCACGAAAGTCAAAGAATGCTCGAGCAGCCTCTCACAGGAAATCAAAAGGATAACCACTTGGATGCAGCTTGTGTCTGGTGAGGTGATTTTTTTTTGTTGGTAAAATGTTCCCTGTCGAATTGTATTTTGCCATCACCGCTGTTCTGTGTAACACTACCTTTAATTCAGCGACGTTTTTGGATCACAATAAAAGGCCTTTCAGTGTTGTGGAAAATGATTCAAATGGAGCCAAGGGCGCATAAAGATTTCCAGCAAATGCCTCACATGACGATGCCCCTGCGCATGTTTCTATGGGAACGGGAGGAGGGGGGCGGCATGTGATGTGAGTGCTTGTGTTGTCCGCAAGCTCCATTCCTAAGAAATGCCCCCTCCCATCCCATACCACCACACACACACACACACACCTAATGCTGTTAAACCTTCCCTCCTCCTGTAAAAAAACATTCCAAATTAGCCATGAATCCCTATTCCTGATAAGAATAATTCCCTTAATAATTCCCCTAAGATGAGGTAATACATCTGGCTGCGCTCCCTCAGAATCCACCTAATTTGGACCGTATCCTCTTGAACCCAGGAGAAATACTGTACTCGTCCTCAAACGAGGGCCAAGAAAGTTCTCACGTAACTAAAACATTATGTGAAAAACAAGGAGAGAGGCCAGACAATGAGCAAATTTGAGATACCCCAAAAAGATGCTGAGTCACTCTACATCAGATAAGGGCTTGAGTGTACCACTTTCACAGAAGTTCACATTCTCTGCAGGCCTTGGTTTGGCTCAGTGAGGCTGAACTAATCATTACCACGAACCATGATCCGTTCTCTGAAGCTGCAGAAAGACACACCACAAGGTCACATCTTGCCAAGGGGGGCGGTCTACAAACTTCCAAACCTCATTAAACGTGGCATAAATAACTTCCTTATTTCTTACATAGATCGTTTATTGTTGCGCTGACATATTTCATGCTGCAATAAAATGTTGTGCAAAAGCAATTAAAGCAAACCTGAGGAAGACAAGTTTTTTTGTTGCCCCCCCCCCACCAAACTTTATTAATTCTCATTTCACAAACAGCGTCTTCGCATTAATTACTCAGGCAGCGCTGATTTGACAGACAACCCGCTGTCCTATGACAGCGGGAGGGAGGCGGGTCCAGAAACTGAAACGAGTGTTTCGGGGTACCTTGGAGGCAGATATCTCTCTGTGTGGAAAGTTTGAGTTCTTTTGGAGTTTTGGAGAGAAGAGTGAGCGCATCTCCGGGCTGATTGCGCAACGAGCGTCTGTGGATATACGCGGAGCTGAGACATAACTGGAAGTTGCATTTGTGAAAACCCGTCGACAAAAGTCGCTGCCAGCATGAATAATGGATCCAACCGAACTATTGACCCGAGCTGCAACAGTCAGCCTCCTCTCGCCATCGACATCATCCTCAGTGAGTAGACCGCACTTGTCCATGCATCTCCCGAGTTTTGTCCCAGGAGCACCATCTGATCAGGTTCTGTGTAGAGTGACTGCACATGATGCGTCTGTAGATCTGATCCCCAGGAGTCTCATTTGTAGTTAGGTGTGATTTTGAAAATGCACTTTCTGTGTAGAGTCGTGTTAAGAACAGGGCAAGAGGAACTAAACTGGAGCTCGGAGATTAATGTGGGGGCCTCATGGATTCTTTAAAGTCCCTGGATCCCACTTTGGTAACTGCTGACAGGTTGTGGGGTAGTGGGTTTTCCCTGTAAGGCATCCACTGATCCTCTTCATTTTTGGTAAAGTGATAATAGAAAGAGGGTCCTTTACATTTTCTTTCTATTCTCTGTTCATTGAGGACTCCCTGTGTCAACAGGCTCTGATTAGTCCACTGACCCCAGTTTAAAAGCCCAGACATGGAATAAATATTAGGCAAGAGTAGTATCCATGTAAACAGTCTAATTAAAGTCACTTGTTCAAACAGAGCTCAGCTCTCTGTTCCTGGTTATGACTTTCCAGGCAATTACAGAGCTAATCCATTAATCCAGTTTCACTTGAGTGGTGGTGTTATTATTGTAAATTCGCAATTCAGGGTGAAGACTAATGTTGGATTATCCATTTGATTTGCCTTTTCATTTGTCACGGCACTAAGAAAAAAAGACAGAGGTTTTTGCAGCCTGACATTTGCGGGGATATGGAGAGAAAATCCACTTAAATAGAGCTAAGCAACACCTTTATGACTGAAATCCCAATGTTAATGTGTGCATCGTATTAAAAGTGTTTCTATGAAAGTAAATTAAAAACAAACAGATGAATCCTTGGTTAACATTGGAGATTCCTGGGGAGATTGGACTTGCCACTGTTTGCTCATTAATACAATTTAAAGACACTTTTA
>JBBMJY010000013.1:9737776-9754795 GCA_037833715.1 Toxotes lorentzi
TATATCCATTAAAATCATTAAATTTAAGATCGTTTTTCTCCAGTGTATGTATGCAGATCTCAGATTTTAGTATAGATTGTATTATTTTAAATGTGGACTAATAAATAACAAGAAATTGCTGTACAAAAATAGAAATAGCGTCACGGTAACACGGGACAGAAACAGTTTAAGTAGACGAGGGGAAATCAATAAAACTGTATTATTATTATTATCATTATTAGAGATTTTGGAAACAACTTAAAAAGTCAACTGTATTAATCAACTGGAATTTCAAACTTTTGTCCACCAGACATGAGTTAAGAAGACAGCATAGTCAGACTAGGGTGTGTCTTTTTATGTACTGATTACTGCTAATGACTTTGGACTGGACAGACTAAATGACGCATATGACCGGAATACTCACAAGCAACATGCTGAAAGAGTTGACTCAACCTTTCCTGCTTCATTTAGAACATAGCTGCAGCTTTGTCATCACCTGTCTTACCTTTTGTGTTTGAGAAATTCAACTGGGACCATATGTGCGTGCCTCTGAGGTTCCTAACGGAAGTTGCACTCTTCCAGGAACACAGCTGCTCGATGGATTTTGAAATACATCACAATAGGTATACGATATTGCTCTCCAACAGTCTGTTAATGAGGAGCAGGAGCATACCATGTGGGTATGACTGGCAGACGGTAGTTTACATCTGCAGCATGTGTCACTGACATCTGGGAATATTTTGGCCAAACTAGCATAGGTTTGAGGAGGATCTCGCATTGCATAACGAGATTAGTTTTGAGTTTCCATCTGTAGGCGGAAAGTCATGTGATTAAGACCGAAATTCAAAAGGATGCCACTCTCAGAGTCACTTTGGAAGTGGGGAAATTAGTAGTGGTTCCACAGCGTTCAAATAGAGGGACAGCTTGGTAATGAAAACACCCAGGTTTGGGTCACATTTGGAATCTCAACAGCAGACAATAGGAAGAAGTTTTAGGAGATTTAACGTCTAACCTGCGATCTTCCCAAGTTGTTCCAGGATCTTAAAGATAGCATTCTGTTTTCCAGCGTTTCCAATGTAACCACCTTTCCCTGTGCTTGCAAGTCTAGTTTTCCTTGTGATCTTTAAGACTATGTGTTATTTTCCTACAGTGATTTATCCAGCCTGTCTGAATAAACGCTTAAAAGCCTCGATAAAGGCTCCAACTACCTAAATATCCATTATCTTCACAACAGCACAATCAATGAGCACCTCAAGTTTCAAGTTTCCTAAGAGTTACTTTTGGGTCCAAAGTCCCAGCTGAAATTTGAGGATGGCTTATGTGTTGTAATTTCTCTTCTCTCCCTGCAGAGTTGGATGTCTTTGGCATCATCCTGTATTCCATCCTCACATTCATGGCGGCGATGTCTATGCTGGTCTTCATAGAGGAGTGCATCTACATCTATAGGAAAGTGCCAGCAAATAAGAAGAGTATAATTATTTGGGTGAACGGGGCAGCACCGGTAAGACATGACACACCGCTTCCAGGTCAAAATACACAGGTGTTGGTCAAATATACTAAATCTTCACATGGTGTTTACTTGCTTCTCTGGTTTTCAGGTGATTGCTGCCATGTCCTGTCTGGGGATGTGGATCCCCAGAGCCACCATGTTTACTGATATGACGTCTGCCTGGTGGGTGCTCATACATGGGAAACTTGTGTGTCGTAACTTACCAAGAGTTTTTATAGAAAACAGTGATACTGTTATGTAATATGTGTGGAAGTTTTTTTTACCAGTCCCCTGTCTCCATTTCTTCTCTTCACGCTTCTCTCATTCATCCTGCCTCCCTCACTTTCCTTCCCTCATTCCTGATTTCTGTTATCCCCCACCCCCTCGCCTCCTCTAATCTTCTCTTCGCAGCTACTTTGCCATTGTGGTGTTCAAGTTCCTGATCCTGATGCTGGAGGAGGTGGGTGGCGATGAGGCCTTCCTGAAGCGAGCAGGGAGACATAAACTGAAGATCAGCACGGGGCCCTGCTGCTGCTGCTGCCTCTGCCTGCCGCACGTCGCCATCACACGGTAAACAAAACACAATCTGCGGTTATCGCCACCATAATCAAATTAACGCTGTTCATTTCGGAACAACAACCTGGGTGTAAACATCCCCTGAGGAAAGCTCAGCAGAAGCCTATCATTCGTTTTATAACAGTAAAAACGTTTTTTGGACAGCTCCCAGCATGGTGCATGTGAGAGTGCATTTAAACTAAGGGGGAAGGAAAAAGGCCCTAAGAGGTTTTTGTATCAACTACACAGTCAGCTGTGTAAATACTGATACTGAAAAACGAGGCTTTTTTTTTTGCTAAGAGTATTGATTGACTTCTATTTTCAAGACGATGCCACGGCTGCAACCTTTGCAGGGTTGATCCAGGTTTAGTTTCTTACAGAGCGATCCCTGCATTGCTGCGGTGAAACAACCTGCAATGCTAATGAGGCACAGATCCTGTGTAGCTTCTAACCACATGTTGTTAGAGGGGTCAGGCTAGTGCACAAGTACACTGATGTTGTTTTTGGCCTGTTTGAAGATTGTGTGAACTCCCGGTACATACAGTGTTGCGCTCAGGCTGGATGTACTGTTCTGTTCTGTGGGTTGAACACACTCCTGGTCGCTGTATATGCTCCTTCCCAGCAGAATAAAGACTGATTGCACTTTAACTATGTGACACAGTTGACTGATCCATCTTTTCTGTTGAAAACACAGTCAAACACAGTCGTCGTCCCCCCCCCCCACACACACACACACACACACGCACACGCACACATGTTGTTGTATAAAACTATTTGAAGCAGAAACAGTCTGTTTAGGCTAGATGCTGTTCTCAGGGGCGGTTAGGGAATAAGAAACAGGTGTGCCTCTTTTCAATTCTATGCTTTGCTTAACATGCAGCCACTCTCTGTAAAGATAAATAAAATCCTTTTGCGTGAAGCTGATGATGGTGATTGTGATGTAAATGCGAGTCCGAACAAGCTCGGCGCTTCCTCTTGCGCCCAGTTTCCCAACAACAGCTCGGTTTCAGGATCATCTGTGCTCTCTCAGGAAACACGGAGTCAAAAAGTCAGTCGCTTGGTGTTGTTTCTCATCCAAGAGCAAAAAAAAAAAGACATCAGTAAAGATTGTGCCTGAGGCTACTCTGAATTTGTTGTGATCCGAGGTGCGGGTGAAAGTTTAAGGTAAAATTTGTTGTTGGTATGAACAAATTTTACGGATAGAGCGTGAACGGATGAACAATGAACGGATAGAGCGTTCCAGACATCCTGCAGTAATAATCTAGGATAAATTCTGAGGAATTGGGGAATGAACAATGAACTTTGAATAGTTTTTTCAAAACGCATTTAGAGACTAAAACTATGTTCTGTCATCGGCGGCTACCACAAAATACTTTCCTCTCTTTCCAACTCCAGGCGTTCTCTCTTCCTGCTCAAACTTGGCTCCTTCCAGTTTGCCCTCCTCAAGATCGTCTTCACCATCCTCTCCATTGTCCTCTCGACCAATGGGAACTTTGATCTAGATGATGTGAGTTTGAAACATGGAAATTCTCAAAAGCATCCCCTCATGCTATTGTATCCCTAAAATATGTTTGTGCTGTTTATTTTCCAAGCTTTTTTAATGTTCACCGATGAGTCATATATAAAAAAAAAAAAAAAATAGAGTAGTTTGCCACTACGCCTCCGCTGTTTACTTTTCTGTGACTTTTCTGTTTACTTTTCTGTGATTGCAATTGTGGGTATCTAGAAATGAAAATTTACTTTCTTGGATTTTTTTGTAGTGTATGAAAATCACAGCCATAATCTTGCTTCAGTACTGATTATTTGCAAATGCAAATATGGTAATCCTCAATCACGATTTCAATCATTTTTATAAAACAGTGTCTTCACAACACTGGTGAAAAACACATTCTTAATCTATGCATAACTAATGTATGACTCACGATGATTAAATGAATGAACTAATGCAGGATGTATCAGGATTGAGCCTTTTCATCAATGAGTCTTTTCATCAACGACTCGCAGTTACTGTGCTTTAAGCATTCATTTAAATGCCACCAAATAATAAGAAACTCAGTTCTTATTTCAGACCCACACTCTGACATGCAAACATCACCTGATCTCATAGAAATATAAGCTGTTTTTTTTTCCACTGGTAGACGAATACCTGTTGTGACATGACTCAGCCCTCAGCAGATTCCCAGAACGACTTTTTTATTCTCACTTCATTACAGCGTCAACTGTTGATGTGAATATGTTTGGGTTTTTTTTTTTCTTAAGGGTATTCTCTTACGATTTGTCTGGTACCTGCTGCATGTTTTTGGTTTTAGTTTTCTCTTTGACAAAAATCTCTGGTTCCACCCCCTGGCATGTAAACCTGACATAAACAAAGACTGTTGGGTCATGCAACAACTTGTAGTGATGTCTCTTGTGTCTGCAGCTTCATGTTAATATAAGAATATAGATGCGTGCGCCCAGCGGTTCCAGCTAACTTGATATGTATGTGTGTGGCTGCATTTCAGTTGTCCATTACCGGAGCTGCTATATGGATCAACCCATTTGTGGGCATCTTAACAATCATAGCCCTGTGGCCTGTAGCGATCATGTTCATACACCTGAAGGCAGCCTTACAGACGCTCAAGATCATCCCCAAGTATGCCATGTATCAGGTAAGGCACGGGAGAAACATATAGGGCCATAATTTTTTTTTTTTTTTTTTTATAACAGGATTTTTCAGCTTTTTGTTAAAGGTTAACTGCGTGTGTTTGTGTTTGTAGCTGGTGCTGATCCTGAGTCAGCTGCAGACAGCCATCATTAACATCTTGGCTCTGAAGGGAACCATCGCCTGCACTCCACCTTTATCTTCCAAAGCCAGAGGATACAGTGAGTCATTCATTCTGTCCGTGCAGTCATTTGTTTGCCAGGACCGACTCCTCGATGTCTCTCGTCATTGTATTCCCTCCTTTCCACTTCTACTTCCTTTGCTTTCTGCCCCACAGTGATGAGTCAGCAGCTGTTGATCCTGGAGATGTTCATCATCACGCTGGTAACGCGGCTGCTGTATCGACGAGAGTACGATCCTTTACCTGAAGAAGAGCACGACGACAATGAAAATACCAAGATGGCTGTAATTCTGGAGTCTGCATGAGAACTGAGAGTGTGTGTGTGTGTGTGTGTGTGTCTTTCTGTGGTTGTGTGGCCCAAACTGCGGCTCAGAACCATCAATGTGAGGATATTTTGCCCCGTCTTTAGGACTCTGGTTTTAGGGTTAGGGTTAAGGTAAGGGGGCCCAGGGGGCTAGGGAACACATGATGTCAACGAATGTCCTCAGAAAGATAGTAAAACAAGAATGTGCGTGTTTGTATTTGTGTGCATGCCATTTTCATTTTCCCACATTTATATGATTAAGAGATGATATAAGTGTATGAATAAATACAAATATGAGTTATGTGTTAAATAATCTCGTGGATGCTCGTTAAGGATCACGGAAGTGCTTGATTGCCGGGGACATTCAGGTAACGTGTACTTGATCCAATGCGTCGTTTCAATTTGTTTTACCAAAAAAGAGAGAGAGAGAGAGCATGCATATTCATGCAAGAGGCTCAAATGGTAATGCTTTATTTTATAGGACTGTAATTCCCTTATACTTTCTGAGGAAGTGTCCTGGAAAGTGAAGTAGATATTTGCTTATAATCAAAATTAAACTGGAAAGAAACTTGAAACCAAAAGATCAATGAATTGTACAGAAGGCCATTGTCTATACAGTTTTTGGCAAGCAAGCAAACGAACAAAAAGAAATCACTGCTCCTGCTGTCTCTCTCTCTCTCTGGTACAACTTGACAGATCCTATGCAGAATAATTACTTAAAACCCAATTCAGTGTTCATGGATTATTAATTTATTGTTATAAAAAGTATTTTTCAGTAAAAATACATACATACTTGAAAGCGTATGCTGTGCTCTGATGGGAATAAATTGGAATTAATTACTCAGAGGTTTACAACTTTAACAGTCTTAACTGAAGTTTAATTCATATTGAATGACGCAGCCCTTTCTAGGAAAATTCCAGCAAACCTGTGGGAACCCAGAGAAAATATTTTTTTTATCACTTATTCATGTCCTCTTTCTTTTTGTGAGGCATTACTGCATACATAAACATCAAATAATAAACTGTATTTTTGTTATGCATGTGCCTTTTGTGTTGCAGCTGCTGGAGCATAAATGTCACTGTTATCCATCTGTCCAATGCAAACCTTTTACTCCTCAGAGGAAATTTCAGTTTCAGAGTGACTCCATGTGGAGTCACTCTGAAACTGAAATCCAGCTGCTGTATCTCACTGGATACTTTTGATGTTATGCCGCTAGATGGCAGTAGAACCCAAAATCTAGTGGGCGCTAAAGAAGCTTCAGTCACACTGTGTGGGATATGTCTGTGTAGGTTCTCCTTCTCATGGGAACTGTTGTCACCAGCCTTTTTTTTTTTAGTGTAACAGTCTATGGTGTAACAGTGTGCGGTGCAGAAAATTGTAATTCAATGATAAACTTTGTAGTTCATAAATATATTATGCATGCATTTTTACTCTTTACATATACTGCCCACTGACTTTGCCTGAATGTAACTCTGTGTATTACAATAAGCGGCTGTTGATAAACAAGGTAACGTGAACGCAGTTGATTGACAAGCCTCCGTCCAATTGCGTCGTCGCTGTTTCTAATTTCCGTTTCTCTCATCCAATCACCGCAGTGCATCAACAAGCCAAAGCCAAGTGCGGTTGAGTGGAGACTTTCGAGTGTACGTGCTGTCCAAAAGCGTCAAGTTAGCTCAAACAGGCCGGAAGATTAGAAAATGTATTTCAAAATAAAACTTTTTTTTTTTGCAGGTGCGCAGAAATTCCAAGACGTCTGTAGTTTATACTGGCTGACTGTCTTCTAAGAGCAATTCTTTCACCCTTCTGAGTTTATATTCTGTAAAAAAAAAAAAAAAAAAAAAAAAGCCATCATTCCATGTTGCTGTGGCTAATTTTTATTTAATAAATTGTAACTGAAGTTTTAACAATTAATTACAGTGTATTAAAGCTCTATTGACTAGTTACAAACCTGGGACAGATAATGTCTTTAAAAGGTTTTCTTTTGCACCCCCCACAACAATTACATTACATTTCCTGCTATATTCTTAATTTTTTTTTTTTTTAATTAAACTCGGCTGTTTTTTTCTCTCTCTCTAAGGGTTTTATTAAAATGAAAATAAGACACTGCAGACAAAAAGGCTTAAAAAATTTCTTAATGAAATGAATGGCTGACAACAGATCTATGTCACACAGTTCCTATTTATTATTAGTTATTTATTTAATAAATACATTAAAACATTAATAAGGTCGTCATGAATAATTTATAACGGCTGCCTTTTTAGAAAGTGATACCACACTTTGACTGATTCCCTCCAATAAGTTGCACATTAGCTACATTTGACAGCTTGTTGTTTTCTATTTTGAAAAAAATAAATAAAAGCAACCGGAAGTCTGCGTTTTATTCCGAATAGCTCGATAGCGCTGATCTGATCTGAAAGTCCAACAATGTAGATCCAGGAAGCCCAGTTGGGAGCATATTGTTTGTATCTTATCATGTAACCTTATGGACGTTTATTTATCGTGTCCCCTGGAGACGCGCGGGCTGGGACAAATGAGGACGCCGACGAGAGGAGAGGGCCGTCTGCGCGTCTGTCAACATTACCGGGGATGAAATGGTCTTTTTTTTTTCTTCTTCTTCTTCTTCCTTTTCTGAATCTCATTCTGACGTCTAGACCCTGGCATCATCATTAAACTTTCACAATGAGGATCTTCATGTCTCTTCTGAAAAACGCAAACCCCAAAATCGAGTATTACTCCAGATTTTCTCCGTCCCCGCTCTCCATTAAGCAGTTTTTGGATTTTGGTGAGTAGCAGTCATCTTAAGAAATTAAAAAAAAAAAAAAAGAAAAAGGGAACAGATCCAGTGGCCTTGTTTTGGCCCTTTCATTTTTTTTGTCATTTCATTCACTATCTCTATAAGTCTGATGTGTCACAGACAGAGCTCCTTGGTTATTAATAGAGGGGTCTAATTCAAGCTGCTGTGAAACGTTATACTTTGTAATGATCACATCTGACATATAAATTGGCTTTTAGTAACCCACCCGTGACATGTTGATGGCACAAGCCTTTACCTTGTCATGCAGGGCCCGTGCTTTTGCATGACAGCTTTCCTCTGCAGGTTTGTTCTCTATGGGAGCAGACTGCTGTACCCATGCAGGTATTTTCATTCAGCGTGGATCAACAGCACGTATGCAAGGGAGGACGAAAACAGCTCATGTTACCCTGTTTCTGTTTTTTGTTTGTTTTGTTTTTTTATTTATTGCTCAACAGGAAAGTTTACTCCTAGGTTTGCTTAAGCCTTTGTGAGCTGAAGTTCAGTATCACACAAATAAAAGTGCCTTGTCTTGTATGTGTAGTATTTTGTTTACTCTCTATGTTGAGTCAATAACTCCCTGACAGGAGACCTGAAATGCAAGATGACAAGTTATTAATTGTGTGTTTGTGACTACACTCAAGGCTTTTCTTAATCCATCTCTGATTAACACAAGTCCTCTCTGTTACGTAATTTGTCCTCACAGCTGTGGTTTGGATGTGAGCTACAAGAGGCCTACGGCACTTGTTTGTGTTAAGAGACGCAGCGAGTAACTCGTCAGCGGTAATTGGTTCATGTCAGGAGGACAGGAGGGCGAGGGGTAATTGGTGTGATTCGAAAAGGGAACAAATGAGACGTCATCCAAGGATCGTCGGCAGCCGTTAGAGCATGTTTGGCATTCCAGGGCTGAGTCGGTATTTGTTGGGTTCCCTGCCCCACTTCATAACTTACGAGGCCTCCCTTTACGTTGCTGAGTCAGGGGGCTGTGTGGCGAGGTGTTAGGACACTTCCTTTCATTCTGCCAAGTCATCAAGTTTTCACTAAAACGGCATCATATCTTACTTACCCTTCTCTGTCTCGAGGTCACTCAACACAAATATCCGCACAACAGGTTTCCTGTAACCTGACATGCAAATGTTTCTTTTGTGTTGTTGGAGATCCTGAAAGCACCCCCCCCCCCCCCTTCCCAATAGGCTTTCACCATGTTTAGTGCTTTTCTCTGCTGAGGGTTAATAGGGTTCATATGTGAGTCCTCACATAAGAGAAGGGGCTGTTTTGCACATGGTGGCAATTACATTTTGGTCAACTAAAGGATGGTTAAAAAAAAAAAAAGTTGGCTTACAAATAGTCATTTTCAAGATAGATTTGGTTTTTCCTGTTTATATTTAAAAACATAAATCCCCCTAACCTTCGCATGACTCCCTCTCTTGACTGCTTAACAAAGATTTATGAGTTCCTTGTATAGTTTCTAGCCAGATAGCAAAGTTTAAGGTGTCAAATTAAAGGTTGGAAATTGAAACCCACTACAGCGTCCAGCCAATACAGAACTTTCACTGTGGCTCTTTACTTTCTCTACAGCTTCATTGGGTGAAAACTAAAAGCTTTGAGAAACAAATTTAGCATTATTACATTGTATTATATTATATATTTGGCAGGAAAAGTTTATTCTCACAACTGAAAAGTCCAGATGTTCCGCTCACTTTAAAGCGTGCGGTTTCCGTGAATACCAATTATTTTTTTTCCTCTCAGGCAGGGACAATGCGTGCGAGAAAACATCCTACATGTTCCTGCGTAAGGAGCTGCCCGTGCGGCTGGCCAACACCATGAGAGAGGTCAACCTGCTGCCCGATAACCTGCTCAGCCAGCCCTCCGTCAGACTGGTTCAAAAATGGTAAGACGCTTCCTCCATCAGTTAAATGACCTGGCAGACAAATAATGTTTGTTGTAATAGCGGCTGGCGTTAAGAAGCAAAGTGTGTAAAAGTCGCCCTTTGACCTCTTTTTTTTTTTTTTTTGTGCTTTATCAGGTACATGCAGAGTTTTGTGGAGCTGCTGGATTACGAAAACCGAAAGCCAGAGGACCCTCACGCTCTGAACGAGTGAGTGATTACCGCCTTGTTTAATGATTCAGGAATGGAAGCACGGTGTGTGTTTAAGTACCTCTTTGTCAAACACCCGGCCGTTGTATTCTGGTGTTACGTCTTTATGTCCAGAGTCCCTCCTCCGCTGCAGCTAATCCCCCTTTAATACACAGAGATCTCTGCTGACTGCACAGGTAACACCGCGTATTTATACTATAACAATGCCCGTGTGATAAACAGCCACACATGGCTGGTAAACATGGCCAGGACTTTGAATAAGACTGCCTGTTTAGAGAGCACATTTCCAAGAATTGTTCAGCTCACTGTGAGTGAAAGAACAGTGCTCGTAAGCCTGACACTCATCCTGGCTGAGCATTTTGTTGGGCCTTTTAAAGAAGGAAAAAACAAATAACAATACAGATATATTTCTTTTAAGGTCTTTTGCCTTGCATGACGTCCTTGATGAATTTGTCTTCTCCTTCTTTTAAATCTGTCGCTATGATATGTCAATAATAAGAATGGCCTCCCAGTCAGTCTAAAAATGTCAACCATTCCTCCGATCTATCAATAAAGCCGATTGATTTTAATCTCCGTTTGAATTTTCTGTTTTCAGTTTCCTGGAGCTCTTGATTGAGATCCGTAACCGTCACAACGACGTGGTTCCCACCATGGCTCAGGGGGTCATAGAGTACAAGGAGAGGTTTGGCTTCGACCCCTTCATCAGCAGCAACATCCAGTACTTCCTCGACCGCTTTTACACCAACCGCATCTCTTTCCGCATGCTCATCAACCAGCACAGTGAGTCTCAAAAAAATATTATTATTATTTAATATTGTCTCTGCTGCTAATTTTTAATTTCTGTGTGTTTTATGTTCAGCTCTCCTGTTTGGTAATGACACCAACCCTGCTCATCCGAAACACATAGGCAGTATAGATCCTAACTGCAGTGTCGCTGAAGTCGTCAGTGGTGAGTTGAAGAAGGTCGTACTTGAAAATCTTCTTTGCGTTACGATTTATATCCTTATGTCTGCGCACAGAGCTGCTGCCGAACTCCACAATTCCAAATAATTCTGCAGCCGTATTTTGTCAGTGGGAATATTTTATTATTTGTTGAGTTGAGATTTTTTTTTTTTTTCTTTCTTTTGCTGCAAATATTTGCACAGTTCTTATGGGAAACTGAGTTTGCTGTGTTTTATTTCCCCACTTTCAGCGGTGACACAAATCAAACGGAACCATGAAAATCTTTGCTGAATGGCATGTTTACACAGCGAAAGTTTTTTCAGGATTTCCAGCAGTGCAGATCCAAAGCTGCACTCTCTGTGACCCAATAACAGAAGCTACATTACTGACCTCTAATAGGAATCTGTTTTTTGCTGTGACTCATGTCGTTTTGCCTCTTCTCCCAGACGCCTATGACACAGCCAAGATGCTGTGTGAGAAATACTACTTGGCTGCTCCCGAGCTCAAGATTGAAGAGTTCAACAGTAAGAAAATGTTGCTTTTATGCAATAATCCATCCAGCCATGCATTTAACCTTTCCTCCCTGTAATCTGTCACACGGCTGTAACACTGTATTCTGTTACCGAGTCTATTTAGAGCTTGTGGGTGCAGCTAGGGAGTCCAAATTTAGCCCTATAATGATTACAATGTCTACAGCCTCATTAACTTCAAAAGAACTAGCTTTGTGCATGTGTGTGTGTGTTTCATCTTGCATTCTTCTCCTCCAGTGAAGGCTCCTAAAAAGCCCATCCAGGTGGTGTATGTGCCCTCTCATCTGTTTCACATGCTATTTGAGCTCTTCAAGGTGAGCGGTGCAGAATCAGTGCAGTTAACCTAACTAGTTCTTGAAGCGCTCTTGAAATGTAATTAAACTGTAATGTGACTACAATTCTGTAAGGACTGGTGCAGAGCTGAGTTAATTAACTCCGTGGGTGTTTGCAGAACTCAATGAGAGCCACAGTGGAGCTCCATGAGAACAGTCAAGAGGGACTACCACCAGTAAAGGCAAAGGTCACTCTGGGTAAAGAGGATCTCTCCATAAAGGTAAATCAGACACAAACAGATCATTCCTGATGAGGGAAAACTTTGATGTTTAAACGCTGTTTAAACCTTGCGTCTTCCTTCTGTCCTACTTTCGTCCTTCAGATCAGCGACAGAGGAGGAGGAGTTCCTCTGAGAAAGATAGACCGTCTGTTTAACTATATGTATTCCACTGCCCCTACGCCGAGCCTGGAGCCAGGCGCCGTCCCCCTGGTACACCCACTTAACATAAAATCAAACCAATATCAACCTCAGCTACCATCTCAAACCCTTTTTAGCTTATGCATTCGTTACATACATGGCATGATATTAAAGTCTGTTTCTTTTCCTCTCCCTTTTGCCAGGCTGGTTTTGGCTACGGTTTACCAATTTCTAGGCTCTATGCCCGATACTTCCAGGGGGATCTGAAACTCTACTCCATGGAGGGCGTTGGCACAGACGCTGTCATCTATCTGAAGGTAAAAGAAAAAAAAAAAAACACAAGTCAAGAAGTGCATCTTGATCTCCAAAGTAGGAGTTTAATTTTGTGGAACACACGGATTCAGCTAAAAAGAAAGTGTCAGTGTTGTCAGTGCCTTAGCTACGCTAATCGTCTCCTCGTTTTAGTGGCACGAAAGCAAATAAGCGCGTTTCCCCGATGTGAAACTTTTTCTTTAAAGATAAATAACTGTGAGCTCTCATTGGCTCTTTTTGTTTGTGTTTTGTTCCTCCATCGGAAGGCCCTGTCCAGTGAGTCCTTCGAGCGCCTGCCTGTCTTCAACAAGTCGGCGTGGCGGCATTACAAGACCAGCCCCGAGGCAGACGACTGGAGCAACCCCAGCAAAGAGCCACGTGATGCCAGCAAGTCCAAATACAAAGCCAACAGATAACTCTGCCCAGCCCGCTAGCCCGGCCCCTCGGCTGGGAGTCGAAATGCCTGCAGTCTGCCTGGAGCATGTACGATGAAATGTTGCCCTTGGGTAAATTCTTGGTTTGGGATCAGACTGTGACTTTTACATTCCGGTGGTTAAATCTTTGGAAAAGATGGATGACCTTGACTTAAATCTGTACCCAATGGCAATGACCTTCATCAGTGTAGCTTTTTATTGTTGCGGCATTACCACTAGCTCCCCTACGATGGAGTTCAAAATGAACCTCTTCCAGTTTATGGATCCCCACGGTGTAACACCCCCCTCCTTTTATAATTTATTTACTGGTTATCCAGGTGAATATTTACAATATGTAATGTTTTCCCCTCTGTCTGACCAGTACTTTAGCCTAAATTCACTGCATCACTGTTAACTCTCCCGCATAGTCGGCTTTGCTGACTAGGCCACTGCTTCCTGTGGCTGAATAAGCCTCGCGCTGCTGATTGAGTGTCTTTCTCACCATCGGTGAAGGCTTTTATTCTGCTTCTCACGGGCAGAGTCAGGGGGTTTGAGTTTCAGTGCAAATGGGGAATGGAAGAGGTTTCATTTCCTTCCTTTTAAAAGACACTTTGGACTCATCGCACAATTAGGCCAGTGTGTCATTGGCATAGTAAAGACTTGTTCTGGTTGCACTCTATTTAAGCCTGGGAAAATGAAAGAGGAATTTTACTATAGAGGAGAAAGAGTGATAACTCTTATAGGAAAAATTATAGGAAAAATTACAAGTACACCTTATTTTTAAAGATCTAGAAGTTGGGATTTTTATTTTGTCAATGAGAGAAAGCCTTACTTCTAGATACAAATAACTTATATGATTTAAAAAAAAAAAATCTGCCTCGAAGGCTTTACTGGAACTTTAAGTTCATTTAAAAAGGGAGAATGTTAGAAATGAAGGTATTTTTGTTTATCTTGTAAGTGCTAACCAGCAATACTGACCCTCATCAGACATTTGTGCTCACAAGCCGACCCTGCACTCCGATTTAACACCTTCTAAAGGACCAACGGCGCATCTCTATTATGTTTATGAAATGCAAACCATGCCAGCTTTGTCTGTTAAGTAGCTTTAACCACACCAGCATGAAGTATCGTATGAATCCTCACAGAGGGGAACGGACCTGATGCATCTCACGCGGACTGTAGAGGTGGGGTTACATCCTTACGTCCCCTGCATACTATATACTTCATCCTGCAGATATTTTAGACCTGCCATGGTGGATCCGCAACACGCCCACAAGCTCGGACTTGTCATCCTAACAATGCTTCACGCAGCCATCTTTGTGTCTCGCCTGTAGTGTCACTAATCCATATGGTTTTCTGAATGAGTTTGAACAAAGCTCGTGTACTTTCAAAATGTGCTTTAGTTTTATAATCGGGAGTGAAAATGACAGAATTAGAGGATACAGCTAAAATGCAGAAGGAATTAAGGCATGACGGGTGTTAATTTATTTCATTTGGGAGCAAAGACACAGTTCGTGAACTCCTTTATCTTGATTGTGCACTGTTTTCTTTTAATCGTTGACATTAGAACAGGATTGCTTTTTACAATATTTTATCAGGGTTTTTTTTTTCTGTGGACAGTCTGTGTTTTTCTTTATTTATATTCTGAGAAGTTAAACAGCACTGAAACTTTTGAGTCTTTGGGAAAACCAGAAGGGGAACATGTGGTTAGAGCAGCCCAGCTTCTAACCACTAAAGCATCTGTAGGTACTGAAACATTGTGTCATACCATCCAATTTTTTCTAATATACCTTCCTTCAAGTAATTTTCATACTTCAATTCATACTTCTATCAATATCAAGATTTTTTTAAATGGATTATCTATTATGATCAGATCAGATCCCATGTTTAAAACATAATTTTTGGAGCTACTGAAAAAAAAACCTTTATCCAACGTGGCCTAAACCTGGACCCATTTGTTAAAATCAGATGATGGGGAATTTAAATAATCTGAAGTGACTTCCTTTTCTCATCTCCTTCAGCTCTTTCCATCTGATGTGAAAAGAAAGGAGTTTAGATGAAGAATTTTGAGAGCCGCTTCAGTAATGGAGAGTTTCCTCATCCTATATGTTTCTCTGCTTATCAGGCACTGTGTAAGATTTCATCACTGCCAATGCCTTTGTGACCTGCCGGCCTCCAAGGATCTTCCACCTTCAGTAGCTTGTCAACCTTTACTGTTAAAGAAAGTCTCTGTACGTATGGTATTTTAGAAAATATTGTATATACAGAATAACTGAATCATTTGTATGCTGTATATGCAGCCAGTGTGGAGTGATCACTGTTTTCCATCCTACTGTACCTCCAGCTTAAAATAATGTATTTGTAAGCGTGAACTCCTCACTGCGGAGGCAGTCATCCAAAGCAAAGACATGCAAATAATGCACACACCAAAAAGGTGTCTAATAAAGTGATTCAGCATGAAATCAACTTACAGTACCCATTGTCGAACCTGACAATAAAGAAAATTGCTGTTGTGTGAAATATGTCTTTGAGGTTCTTTTTTTTTTTTACGTTCTGCCATCTTAAAAAATGAGCAAATACCCGCCTTTCGTTCACATTCAGTTATACATTTCTGTTTTATTTACATATCAAGCCGTTTGAACATTAAATTTTAAAAAATAAAAAAAAGACATTCTCAAAGTTTGTACATATAGTGCAGATTAACATGTAGTGCCTACGGGACGTTAAGTTCTCTACCTTGCATTAGGGTATTGTATTGTTTGGGTGGAAGAGAGGTCTGCTTTGCCCTGGTGTGAGTCACCGGTGAGCAGACCTGAGCGAAGGAGTTGTTACATACATTTCCAATAATAGCAAAGAAAACCTTAGGGCTATGCTCCAGCTTTCGAGAACCACCCGACAGTTCACCTGGAGGGCTTCAATTATTGTTTATTTCAAGTATCATCAGAGTACTGGAGAAAGACTGTTTTCCTTTTTTTTTTTTTTTTTTTTTGACAGCTGACATCATATTCCCAAGAGCGAAAAAAAAAGTGTCTGCGGAACATGGATAAATAAAAAAAAAATAAATAAATACATGGCTTGTAATGGTGAAAATGTATTTATTTCTACTATTCATTCACTGTGAATCACTGTGAACTTTGAGACCTACTGCGGTGATGAAGAATTAGTGTGTTTGTGTAACATGTGAGTACAGATTAAGAGTTTCTTCTCTAAGTGTGGTCTCAAAGACTGTTTACATTCAAGAAGCTATTAAATGAAATCTGTCTCATCGCAGTCGAGTTCTGTAGTGAGTGAACTAGTAAATCAAGGGAATTAAGGATTGTGAATCTCTTCCTGCTTAACGTGAAATTTATATTCTTTGCCAATTATTTATACTAAAGTGGTGCAAACTGGAACTGAATATGTGTGTGATTGTACCAGGTTGTCCACTGCTACATACACCTCTGATATTCAAAGGGCGTGCAATGTCTTTTCTTTAGTCCCTGTCACTGTCAGTTCGACAACCACAAAATTACACAGCGGTGGATGAATCCAGTTCCCCTCAGTTCACATGACCCGTTGAGCTGAATGTCAGACACAATAATTATGTGTCTATTCACATCTAGTGGTCACAGTAGTTAAAAAAAAAAAAAAAAAGTCTGGCATCTTACTAAGAAAATGCTAAACTAAACAGAGCAAGACAAAAACAGTGAGGTGATATTATGAGCTGGCTGTTGGATAGTCTATCAGTGCTGGACAATCCAAAGCAAATCCTCTCAAAAGATGCTGCAAAGGATTCTGGACCTTCTTGTGATATGTGACACGGTCTATATAAATCCTCATCCCCTTCTTTCTTTCGTCTTTCTCCTGTCCGCTGGGTTGCCCAGACAACAGAGACAGCGATGGCTTCTTAGTTCTGTGGTTCAGGACTACAACTCCCATGACCACCATCTGCATTGCGTTTGAGCAACGTCCTTGAGGATTACTGTTTCAGTATCCTGCCAGTGTTTGCAAGAGAATATCTGTGAGAGTTAGTTTGTTACAGTGTGTGTGTGTGTGTGTGTGTGTGTGTGTGTGTGTGTGTGTGTGTGTGTGTGTGTGTGTGTGTGTGTGTGT
>JBBMJY010000013.1:9756901-9784430 GCA_037833715.1 Toxotes lorentzi
GTGTGTGTGTGTGTGTGTGTGTGTGTGTGTGTGTGTGTGTGTGTGTGTGTGTGTGTGTGTGTGTGTGTGTTTGTTGTCTCTCAGTGGGTCTACCTTACCTCCTACTATGAGGTAGGTGTTGGGGAAGAGGTTCTTGGCCTGCATGAGGGCACGAGCGTGTCCGGAGTGGAACAGGTCAAAGATGCCATCTGCATAAACTCTGACTGGCCGATCCACTGAAAACACACAGCAGTACGACACACACAGTCACAGATAAGGAAAACTAACTGCTTTATACAGCTTTTACTTAATACACATATTCATGCAGTACAATACCCCAAGAATTTTGATGTGTAAAATTGGTTAAGTTCCCCTTTTATCTTTAGCATGGCTGGATTAACTTGCTAGACATCCCCAATGCAAACATTAGCTGTTAGGCCCCTATTAATCCCCTATTCCTCCCACTCTCTTTGTAATGTGGACAGTTTTCTATGCTGGAATATAACCCTACCATATACTGTTTATGCTGTGTGGTATTCAAAAGCACTCATTTAGGAATATGCATTATAAAAACCACAAAACATAAATAGTAAAAGTCGTACAACTAGCTTTAGGTGTGGCCCTGTAAAGATCGGAATACAAAGTGGGAGCCACCGTGACGCACTCAGTGTGTCATTTATTATGGATCAGTGGTTATTATTACTGAATTTACATCATTTACGTTAGCAACAGTTGACACACACACATAGGCTGGAACCGGGGCACTGGTATTGCTGCATGTCATTAATTAGCTTTGTATTATAGTTATCATCCTCAGTAGTAACATCAGGAGAACTAGTTTTACTACACTATTAACCAATGCCATATATGGTATGAGCACATACCTTCTCAAAAAAGTAAATACTACAGTTTGGATTTAGTAGCACTGGTAATAATGCTGTTATTAGACATAATAACCTGGGAATAGCTGGAGTAGCAGTAGTAATAGGATCTAAAGTAGTTGTGGCACCTGATAGTTGAGGTAATAGCTCTAGCAGAAGGAGTAATAGTAGCAGTGGTGGCAGTAGTAGCAGTAACATTAGCAGCAGGAGTTGTGGTGATGGCATGGGTATAATTTCCACAGGAGATGGGGAGACAGGTTCTGCTCACTGCTTAAAATCCTATTTCTGTCCCTGTCACTTTTACAGTTGCAGTTTGATTTGTTTCTCTGAAAGACCACTAAGCTTTGTCCTCTTACTGTCCAACCAAGAACCACCATCATGCAGATGGGAGAAGAAGCTAGAGGTTAATCAAAAACACTCATCTGAGTGGCCTTGAGTTATTACTGCACGCTAACAGCATTTGCTTCTCAGGCAACATATAAACTGCTGTACCCCCCTTAGCTTTTATTTCAAGGTAGTTTGCCCAAAAAGATGCTAGATTATGATGTTATGAAGTTGTAAGGAAGGATTAATGTCAGGGATGTACTGGAGATAAACATGAAAGCTGGGAGAAGGAAAAAGAGAAAGCCGGCGAGAGGAGAGATCAACCTGGGGTGCCTCTGCGGGCCTGAGCGATGGTGAGTTTCTCATGAGGGGCGCGACAATCGCAACTGGTCTCCCTGGCAAAGATGGCAGGCTCTGTCAGAGTCTGCGACAAAGGGAAAGAGAGAAAGAGTTATAGATAGATAAGGATGAATGAATGATGGAGAGGAGGTTTTACACCTTCTAAAACACCTATATTAAGAAAACACATAAGAGAAACACAGCTGCCACATCCCCTTGACAGTACGCAATATGTCTCCCTTTCCAGGCTCATTTCAGTTACAGTAACCTCCATTAAGTTATTGACCACAGCTGATGCCTGCTCCATACTGGGACAATGGATTGAGAGACAGCAGAGCTGCACTCAGCGTTATTGATCAGTCCACGTGTGTGAGCGGACACTGCTCTGTACGTAGTCTATGTGTATATTAACATGCTGATGGAAAGGAAGGACAGAGCTATCGATCTGTTGTCAAAGGCCCCTCAGAAATAAACTGAAATGCAAAAGGGGAAGAATGGATGGAAGGAAGGAGGATGGTCGTGAAGGTGACCTCCTGCGGCGAATTAAACATGGAGAAAATAGTTATTATTTTCAGACAGTTAAATGTAAATGAAGCAGGTAAGGGAGGAATAAAAGACAAAAGGACACAGGAAGACAGACAGAGCAAGAAAGAACAAGTGAGATAATGGACAATACTTTTTAGAACTTGTTAAAACAACATCAAGGTTAAAGTGCTGCAGTGTGAGCCTGGCTGAAAATTTGTCTTTGTGTGCCATCTGTTGACTGCAGGGAATACTTGCTGAATCTCATTCACACCAATAAAATAGACTGAAAGTCAGCGCAGAGCAGAAAGCTGTGGGAGTGTGAGAAGAGGATGGAAAAAAAAGAAAAAAGAAAAGTGGATTCAGTCTCTGTGGACAGGACGGGCGACTGACGTCAAAATATCCTGGAGGAGCAACAACAAAGACCGAGTCTGGAGACACAGATGCAGGAAAGTGGTGGTGGCTTAGGCAAATATCAGGTCAGCGGTTTGGAATAGCGGTGCAGGTTTAGACTGTGAGACCTAACAGGTGAAATGAAGCTCCAACCATGAGCTAAATGGCATTATTTGGTTTTGCTGAGAACTGAGCTTTATGTCTCCGCCCCATTACAGTCGAGGTGACTTCTTCTTCTTTTCTTTTCTTTTCTTTTTTTGTTTTTTTTTGCAGTGCTTAATATATGGAAAAAATGGCAGCACCATCTTTTCCCAGAAATAGTGTCACCATTAATCTGGGTATTACACAGATTATACAGCTGTTTATTACAGCTATTTGAACCCTTGTGCTGTTGGTGACACTGTTTTAATGTTTTAATGAGAATTGCTTCTGAACATGATTTTGGTAGCAGGGGTATAATTTCCACAGGGATAATAATACAGTGGATTTTCATCTGTTCTGATCTGTGTTTGTTTATAACAGGTCTACAGGTAGTCTTTGGGGTCCAACTTGACCCCAAACATTAGTAACATCACTATGCAGGATAACATATAGATCTGTACCTTCCTCTGATAGTGAATTACTTTTTAGCAAACAAAGGGGCTTTAATTTAATGATGCATAGGACATATAATGTATAAAACACAAAATATGTCTTCATTTGGTTTACTAGCAATGCTTCGTGTTCATTTACATAGATTTGTTAAATCTTCATTTTGAATTATATATGTTATAAGAGATGTGAGGTTGCATTTGTACTTACCTGCACTAGTAACACACACAAAACACAGCCAAGTATAAAGATGCTTATGTCACAACAGCTGTAGTTGATGAATTGACACTTTGTTTTCACTTCATTATATGAATGGCTGAAACATGAGAGATGGGGGAAGCAATTCAGAGGTCTGGAAACAGGCTATTTAGTGCTGTCATGTGGATTTTTAATAGTCTGGCATGCCAACTGGCAACTGTCTGTCACAAGTATCAGCATGTGTAAAAACAGGAAACACGGAGGCAGGTAAACAGTTACAGCCACAAGAGGAATAGAAAGAAAGAATTCATTTTTTTAACATTACCATAGATCTAAGACTCATTTTAGAGTGTCTACTTCCTATTTACTTACACATTCTTCAGAATTGAAATTGGTGCAACAACACTATGCTGAGGGAGCGTCCTCATCACCCATGATTCCTTGGGCATGGTGAAAACATAGGGGTAGCTTACAAGCATTTAGCACAGAGCAGATGGTAAAGCTTAAACTAACTGACCAGGAGCACCCAGGCCTATTAGGACGGCTGGGTAAAACCCACTCTGGCACAAGCAAAGAACATCTGGCATAAGAAGGATAAAAGCCAAAAAAAAAAAAAAAGAAGAGAGAGAGAGAGAGAGAGAGAGAGAGAGAGAGAGCGAGAAACACGGGAACACAGGGCACGGGAATACAACAGCAGCAAAGACTAGACTGTCTCACAAACACTGAGAGAGGATGGAGTGAAGATAGAGAAGAGGAAAAGGCAAAGATGGAGAGCTTGATGGAGAACAACAGAGAAGGAGTACCCAAACATAAGAGGCTTTCTGTCCTTATTGCTGCAAAGTCCCCTCAGCAGGACATCTATGCTATGTTGTCCACTGTGTAAACCCCCACCCCCCTCCTCCTTTGGCAACACACACACACACTGTCCACTCAGCATTCTGAGCATCTCCCACGGCCACATGCTATATGGGATCTGTTTCGTAACAGGGGAGAAGGCAGGACCCTTTGTCTCCCTCTCTCCCTCCCTGTCACACACACTCTAGACACAATGCAGGACGTTTATACGCAGGGAACACACACAAACACAAATGCCCTACCGTCCGGGGATGGGGGCAGGTGTGCTCAAGCTCCTCCATTATTCCCAAAGACTCATGGGATGCGGCTGTGGTCCCTCAGTTATGTGACTCAGCATCAGTGAGACGATGCCTCTCTCCTCACCACTCTGTCTCTTTCGCCTTCCTCTGTTCCCCCGCCCACTCCTTGCTCTGCCTCTCTGTCTGTCCTCCCCTCTCCTCCTCCTCCTCTTCTCTGATCCCCTGCTGCAGAGAAGAGGAGGCAGTGAGGAGCTCTCACTCTGCAGCTATTTTTCGGAACCACAAATAGAATGAAGTCTGCATTTAATATGATATTGTTAATGTTGCCAATTTTATTTGAGCTTAAAAAGCCTCAGTTTGTTGCGACAATTGTATAAATTTATCTCCTCTCCATAGAAAACCGAGTACTGATTCAATCTGTAGAGGCTTCATAGTTGTCTCACAAATCTCCACACCTGGCACCAATGCTACAGATGTTTACAGATGTTTCAAAAACACACCTAGACAAAGGAAAGAAATACCAATAATCGATGACAGTGTGTATCTAGGTCATTCTGCTATATATGTTACGAGTTATCACAACATCAGACACAGTTTTATGAGCTGTGAGTGAGTCTTTGTGTCAATAAACGATCTCTGCTTGTTCGCACACTCTCGTCAAGAGCTGATGAGCTCTCGCCATGGCGACGGAAAAAAGAGGAGAGAGCTCCTGGAAAGGACCAATCCCATTGCAGCTCGAGCAGTCCAGCAGTTTAGGCAGTGAGGATTGGTGGAGTGCACCATAGCACCATCAGTAAACGATGGTAAATGTAACGTGAAATCAGAGAGTGTTGGAGTGAATGGTAGCCTATATGTAAATTTGGTTCCTCTAATAAGGTGCAATCTTTCGGCGCCTTGCAAGGTTTAAGATAAAAAAATAAATAAAAATAAAATAAAAAATAAAAACTTTAGTGGTAACCTTAGTTACACTAACAAAGGATGTGAATGCACTATGTTGACATGCTTATAAAAATAGAGATATAAATAGAGATTCATGAGTATAGCTGTAGTTTGAGCTGTCACGCCCAGTTTTGAATAGACTCTGTCAGACTATGTGTATTTACTATTTGGCACATAAATTAAAATTTAGTGTTAGAGCTACTTTTCTCTTTTTTTCTGCCACAGGGTACTTGGCAAACTTTCCACTGCATGGAAGATCATTAAAACACGCAGAGATTTAGAAAAACTCTCTAAGATTTACTGAAACCTACACTAGAATTTGAATTCTTTGGATGTGCTCTCTTACCTTCGGTGGTCCTCTTCTGCAACAAAGAGGCGCAACAGCTGCGCAAGAGGAATGCGCTCTGATGCGTCGCTGTTTCACCATGGTGTCCAAAACCAAACAATGTAAAGAAGGAATAGTAGCTCGTCACTTGCTTTTCTGTCTGGTTTGCGGTTGAGTCCAAGGCAGGAGGCTATCGGGTTTTGTTGCATGCAGCACAGCGGGCAAGTGCAGCAGAGCGACAACAGCCCGCCTGTCCAGTGTCCACTGATGAGCTGCGACAACTGTGGCCCAGAGTCCACATAGAGGACCGTACAGTTAGACCATATGGTCATTAGGCTCTACATTCACGTACCCTCCGCCTATTGTACTGCAGTGGAGGACCTAACTCATGCAGTCTGCAAGTTGTAGCCTCATTTTGAAAAGTGAATAAAGTCTCTTACAAAACAATAAGGATAAAGAAAAAAAAACTGTACATAGGCTGCAATTAGGGAGGATAATATACAGAACTACAACAAAACAGTTTATATAACCTACTCTACAATCTGTCCTATTAGGCACTTGACAACTATTTGCCAGTAAAGTCACCACTATGATCAATATGGTGATATGGCCATAAACCCACTATAGGCTACTGTGTGCTCATTGGATCGGGCTTATAAATGACCTATCACGGTGATTAATGGCACAAAAAGCCAATATGCGCTGTGGGGATGAAGGACAAAACACCCTTTGTGTTTTCATTGTTGGGCATACTGTAGTGTCTCTGTGGCCCCAATCTGGGACAGGAATCTATTGTGCCCTCCTGGTCGCTATGGAAACGAACTTCATGGGGATACACAGGCACAGACACTGACTATGAAAAAGAAGGGGGACTAATGGCTTAATCCTGTAATTTGAGGATAAGGCTGTAATGTTGCCTGCCTGGAAAATACATATACCGCAGACAATACTTGTTCACAGGAATATATTATTATATATTAGTAGAAAAAAAATACCCTGTCAAAGTTATAGCCCATATATGTATACATATGTACACTATGTTTTTTGTATTCTGGATCCTGTGGGGTAAACTTGAATTTTACACTGCACAACACTGCCACCGTGCGGACAGAATGGGGACAGCGATTAACTTCATTGGCCGACAGCGCTGTGCTGTCATTTCCTGCATATGACTTTCCCCGGGAAGACAATTTGGCGCGGACTGTGCTGTTGTTGTGTTGACCTACCGCCGCCGCGGCCGTGTAGAGCAGCTGTCAGTGAGGAAACGCTGAAGACAAAAAGTTTAAAGTTATGGCTCCGGTCTCAAACCCAGACAAAGACATGGAGGGTCCGGACGCCGGTGAGTTGTTGTGTCGCTGCGCTTGCTAGAAGACTTTAGCGGACTTGCACGAGGAAAGCGACGAAGTTAGCTAACACATTAGCTAGCTTTCATACTAAAACAGGGAACACGCTTTAGCCACTAGCATTGTTTGTTTCTATAACGTGGTCGACTTGCAAACAATTAACCATAAGAGTTAAGTGTTGTTATGGCTGAAGGGAGGAGAACATAAACACCGTAGGGTAATGTTTGCTAACATCAGTGCTATGCTGTCGTTGCCTGCCGTCCTCTGCTTTGACTCTGTGAGCTCTCCCAACGGTTTAGGCCCTAGAATCCTCATATTAATCACAAAGAAAACTTAAACAGCCTTTAATTAAATGCACAATCTCACAGGAAGCATTTCATGTTCAGAGAGTAGAAATTACAATGTACTGCGCTTGTGCTCCTCGGAATATTCACTACAAATGTGACATTAGTGTAGTATTAGTCTGGATAAGCGTTACCTGCCGCGTCGTCATGTTGATGTGTACCTCTCCTCAGATGATGGAGGTGAAGCCTGCGGTCTGGCGAAGTCTCGCTCCAGAAGGGAGAAGAGGGAGAAGGTGGGAAGGAAGTCTGCACTGGAGCAGCTTAAGAAAGCCAAGATGGGGGAGAAGGTCAAATATGAAGTAAGTAAGCTGTGTTGTGCATGACAGTGGATATCCCACAATCTGTGTGAAAGTGTTTGTGTATTAAATTCAACAGTGTGTGAAACCTCAGCCTTGCCCTACTTAGGAGTCACAAACATATTTTGTGCTGACTTTGTTCAGCCAATCCGCCTGTCTTTCAACAAAGTATTCTCAAATTATAGTTAATATTCACCCAATGATCATGTTTTCCAGGTGGAGGAGTTAACCAGTGTGTATGAGGAGGTGGACGAGGATGAGTACTCGAAGATGGTACGAGAGCGACAGGAAGATGACTGGATTATTGATGACGGTGAGTCGAACTGTCCTGTATCCACTGCAGGAATATGTGTGACGAGGAGGTTTAACAGTGCTTCTCTTCTCTCAGATGGAACAGGATATGTGGAGGACGGACGGGAAATCTTTGATGACGATTTGGATGATGATGTAGTAGAAAACAAGAAAGGTAAACATTAGGAGTGAGTTGGACAATAGTTTTGTGGAGGAGTTGGATCATGTACAATTCAGGTGTGTGAATGCATTTTGTTTGCGTTTTCAGGGAAAGCAGGTGCTAAGGGAGCAGACTTAAAGAAAACTGTGAAGAAATCTGTCGTAGCCAAGCCCAACACCATTAAGAGCCTGTTCATGAACAGTAATGTCAAGAGGCCTGCTGAGGTGTGTTTTTGTTAGCATCATTGACTTGTTCTGCTTTACGTTTCAGTGGGTGGAAAAGCACTAACATACAGCTGTTTTGCATCTGAGTTTGGAGTAGTAAAGAACACAAGTTCTTTATTAAACTCCTTTTTTTGCACGTGCAGCGATCAGAAGTATAATTTTGCCTCTTGCAGAAAGATGTGGATCTGTCCAAAGATGACTTATTAGGAGATATCTTACAAGACCTGCACTCTGAGGTTAGTACCATACCATCTAGAAAACACAGATAATAATTAAACACAATTAATTGTCAACTAATTCATTTGAATTTTGACTTAGCTATTTGCTACAAATTTATTATCCTTACCTAATGTGGGATTTTGTGATACTTGCTTTTTAAATCTGTCTCCATCTCTGTCTCTTTAGAAACAGACGCCTTTGGCACCTCCGCCCGTGGTCACTCTGAAGAAAAAGAAGTCTCTCGGGTCTCCCATGAATCCGTTTTCCATCAAACCTCAAATGCCAAAGGTATCAAAATTTTCTGTCATAGTTAAAAAAAAAAAAAAAAATCTAACATGATTAGAAGCTTTTTAAAATTAAATTTACTGTAAAATAATTTCTGTTACCACTGTAATACCAGGAGTCACCCTCGGCTACGGGGTTAAAGGCTAAAGTGATCCGTCCGCCACCTTCTGACCCACCCCCCAGACCATCACCCCGTCATCCTCCCTCCACACCTGTTCTTCCTTTGGAGAAGCAGAGGGCAAAAGTGGAGGAGCCGGATGAAGAGGAAGGTGAGGAAGAAGGACGCAATCCTGAAAGTGTGCTTGATTTTACTCTGTTTGGGTCCTCTAGGAAAAAGAGCACAACTAACCGCTTATGGCAATTTATCTCTTAGCGAATGACGCTCTGGCCTTTGATGGTGTGGACTTTGATGAGCCGATGGAGGTTGGACTTGAAGAGGCGAAGCCAGCAGTTACGGAGGATGCTGAGCTTGAAACTAAAGTAGCAGCAGGGGCTGCAGTTAAAGTGGAACCCAAGGCAGAGCCTCAGGATCCTGTCCTCTCGTGAGTTGTTTATCTGCTTAGTTTGCTACTATGAGTCTTGAAATCCTGCACATAGGTGTTGCATAGAATCTAACATGTGTAATGAATGTATCATGTGAATTATGGAGAGCTTGTGTTTTAGCGTCTTTGTTCCTTTGTCCTTTTTTCAGGTCCAGCAGGATCGGAAGCTCCTGGGGACAAGACGAGGAGGCTGGAGTCAGCGAGGCTCCAGCAGAGGTACAGGTCGACTCCAGCCAACTACCGCTAGTGGAGGGTGCAGATGGGGAGCAGGTGTTTCGCTTCTATTGGTTGGATGCCTTTGAAGACCCGTACAGCCAGCCAGGTAAGTCATATTTACACCTGAGGTGAAATTGTAGAGGACAGTACCTCTGTAATGCCATAATCTTGTGATCCTGCTCAGATTTGTAAATGACATCCTGATATTTTGACTTAACCGCTGCCTAGGTGTGGTGTACCTGTTTGGAAAAGTGTGGATCGAGTCTGCAAAGTCTCATGTCAGCTGCTGTGTTACTGTCAAGAACATCGAGCGGACCATGTACTTCCTGCCTCGGGAATATGTAAGTCTCCTATTCTGTCACGTGACTGCTAATGTCACTTTGATAGGACAGTTTGTCAGTTTCTGTCTCTCCAGACAGAAGTGTGGGTAGAAATAATGGAAACAAGAGTGCCATGTTTTAAGGAATGACCAGTTTTCTTTAAGATCATAATTCCTTTTTTGTAAGTCCATGTAATTACCATGTAAGATACAGAATAAAGTATAGTCTCCTAACTATGTTTAAAACTCTATAGATACACAGGTGTAGGACAATACTAGATTTATTTAAAGTGCATTCCTACAAGTCATGTTACTTGTGCGTCTGATCACTTTAACACATTGCTTTTTTTTTTAGGAATCCTTACATGTTTGTATTTCGATCTACAGAAAGTGAACCCCAAGACCAAGGAGGTGTCAGATACTCCTGTAGGGATGATGGATGTTTACCAAGAGTTCAATGAGCTCTCTGAGAAATTCAAGATTATGAAGTTCAAGTCCAAGGTCGGTATCAACCCTATTTACGGACAATATAGTACGATTGTATTTTTCTGCTGACTTGTTTGTAATTGATACAGTGGTGCCTGTGTTTCTCTGTCTGCAGAAAGTGGAGAGGAACTATTGTTTTGAAATTCCTGATGTGCCCAGTCAGTGCGAGTATCTGGAAGTCAGATATTCTGTGAGTAGAAAAACACATCCCTCAGTCTTAGGTTGTCTAGGCCTATAGGTATTTAGATGTATATTTTATGATAACACATTTATCTCTGTGGTAAATATTGTTTTTGTAGGCTGAGTTCCCTGCGCTGCCTTCTGACCTTAAGGGGGCGACCTTTTCACACATTTTTGGTACCAACACCTCCAGTCTGGAGCACTTCCTCCTCAGCAGGAAAATCAAAGGCCCTTGCTGGCTGGACATCAGGACACCACGTAAGGAAGATGTGTAGAGACTCTGCATATGTTTCAAAGACTGATAATAACCTGCATGTAGTTAAACTTAGTTTAGTGTAGAAGGAATTTGGCATAAAACAAGAAAGATTTATTTTAGCTTATCACACTGGGAAATGTTCCCAGGGGATTGAATATAACAGCTTGAATCTCCTAATCCCCTGCAACATCTCCCCTGTGTCTTTCTTAGAGCTGATCAGCCAGCCGGTGAGCTGGTGTAAGGTGGAGGCTGTGGCCCTGAGGAGTGACCTGGTCACTGTGGTTAAAGACCTGTCACCCCCACCACTCACTGTCATGTCCATCAGCCTCAAGACCATCCAGAACCCCAAGACGCACCACAACGAGGTCCGACCAATGATAGATTCAATATGCATTATTATATAACTGTGTTGTTTTATGGTGGGTTAAAACAGACTGAAATATAAAGTGAGAAAGGACCTGATGATATAATTGTTCCTCTGCAGATTGTGTCCCTGGCAGCACTTGTCCACTATCGGTTCCATATGGATAAAGCTCCACCTCAGCCTCCCTACCAGACCCACTTCTGTGGTGAGTTATTTATATTGCCTTTTTTTTTGTTGTTGCTTTTTACATTTTAAATAAAATGTTATCTAGTCATATTCAGTCCTCATACAGCTCAGTTTAGGTTTTGTTCAGCACTAGTCAGAATTTTACAGCTCAGTTGACAAGTGAGAGTTTGGAAAAAAAATGGCCAAATGACGAACACATAGGAATAGTTATTATATTCTTATTGTTTTTTTCAGTGGTCAGTAAACCAGCTGACTGTATTTTCCCATACGACTTCAAAGAGGCTGTGAGGAAGAAGGTGAGCGGCCACTTGCTAAGGAGCTCAGGTTTCCTGTTGTTTTTTTTTTTTTTTTTCAGAAACAGGCAAAACTTTGTCTTGATATTTTCACAAACATATTTAGTTTATTTATTATTATGTATAAATTTCATTAGAGTACTTTATGCACTAGGATTCCTCTTTGCGGTCTGTGTGAATGCAAAACATTGACGATGTGCCTCCCTCCCTCTGTTAGAACGGGAAGGTGGAGATAGCTGCTACAGAGCGGACCCTGCTTGGCTTCTTCCTGGCTAAGATGCACAAGATCGACCCTGATGTGTTGGTGGTGAGTAGAAGATGCTGGGATTGAGCGTTTCTGTGCTATTTCCTAAGCTTATTATCATCCCTGTAGAAGCTTACGGGATTATTTCCTGTATTTCCTCTAGGGCCACGACATCTTTGGTTTTGACCTGGAAGTGCTTCTGCAAAGGATCAACGTGTGCAAGGTTCCGCACTGGTCTAAGATTGGTCGTCTTAGGAGGGCCAACATGCCCAAATTAGGGGTAAGAAAAGCCGAAATCACTGTTTTTTTCTGCTCCATTGTGCACATCACTAAACATTTCATGTGTTGTATGTGCTTGTGCAGGGTCGCGGTGCCTTTGCAGAGAAGAGCGCAACCTGTGGCCGTCTGGTGTGCGACGTGGAGATCTCAGCCAAGGAGCTGATTCGCTGTAAAAGTTATCATCTGACTGAGCTGGCTGCGCAGGTGCTGAAAATGGAGAGGGTCACAGTCCCCCCAGAAGACATCAAAAATCTCTACAGGTAGATACATTTAAAGGGTCATTTCACCAATTGAGGAAACACACCAACACAGAACAATAGATTACATAACTCACACCTAGTAGTAACTCCCTTGGTCTGTTGTAAATGTCCTGTTTTTGACATTTGGACATTATACGCATCCTAAAATATGAGTTTTGTGTGCCAGTGACTCTCCTCACCTGCTGTACTTGTTGGAGTTGACGTGGACAGACGCCAAGCTGATCCTCCAGATCATGTGTGAGCTCAATGTGTTGCCGCTCGCCCTGCAGATCACCAGCATCGCTGGCAACGTCATGGTAACATTCAGCAACACTATTTTCTTTACCTTCACTAAACAACCATACTGTTATTGCTCAATTCAACCGACAGACTCAAATAACAATTAACATTTCAGTGTCTACAAATAACGCTTAAAATGCACATACCCGAAATGACTCAGGGATGAGCTCTGGAGAATATCTGACTTTCCAAACTAAAAATGTCTCTACAACCAACATTATTTGGAAAGAAAAAAAAAAGCATTTCAAGCACATATGACAAAAGAAACAAGGAATGGATAGTTATTGAGGTTTTTTAAATTCAAGGCAGCTGCTCTTTCTCGTTTATTGTGCAGTTGGAGTACTCATACTGAAAATTGAAGTCAGAAACAAAACAGCTGGCAGACAAAAGAAAGGCTTGGTTCTCGTATAAATGAAAAGAAAAGACGTGGAACTTTTGATCTTAAAAGCTTTTATCAAGGCTTAGCGCCTGTTCGTTTCGATCAACCAGTTTGTTTCAGGAAGAACTACAAAATGCAGTGCAATGTGTAAGGTGACATTTTCGATTTCAGTTAGAATGGAACATAAAGTTGCATTACCTCAAAGACTTACTTCAGGCTGGTTCAAGTCTTTTGTGACCTGTGGTTTAGAAATCTTTTCCTTTTGATAATGCCGTCTTCAATCACCTGCTTTCTTCTCCGCAGTCTCGTACTCTGATGGGTGGTCGCTCTGAGAGGAATGAGTTCCTGTTGCTTCATGCCTTCCATGAGAAAAATTACATCGTCCCCGACAAACCGTCCTTCAGAAAGGCCCAGCTGGAGACGGTAAAGATGCACACAAACACACACACAGGTTCTTTTTTTTTCTAATATATTAATGTAATCAATTTTTCCTGCTTTTTATTGCCATCCTTTGTTCTTGAATCCCAGGCCGAAGGAGAAGAAGATGTGGATTCAGGGAAAGGCAAGCGGAAGAAGAAGGCAGCCTATGCTGGAGGTCTGGTGCTGGATCCTAAAGTTGGTAAGCACACGTTTGAAGTCTTCTTCTTTTTTTTTTTTGTATCTTTATTTGGATCTCCTGTGTCTGCAAGTTTTCATTTTTCTATAACCTCTCTCCACTACCTTTCCATAGGTTTCTATGATAAGTTTGTGCTGCTGCTCGACTTCAACAGCCTGTATCCGTCAATCATCCAGGAGTTCAACATCTGCTTCACCACTGTGCAGAGGGAGGTTCAAAACACACAGAAGAAGAGTGAGGTGTGTCATATGTTTACTGTAGGAGCAGGTGTGTTTGTGTGACCAAATGGTTCAGTAATAAAAAATAGTTTGCGGATTAAATGATTTATGAAACACAGACATGAATAATTGATTTATCCCAGGAACAAAGAAAAGTTCCTGCTCTCTTTTTAATTCTTGTTTCTGTGGTAATAGGAGGACGAGCTGGAGGGGATTCCTGAGATTCCAGATTCCAACCTGGAAATGGGAATCCTGCCGAAGGAAATCAGGAAGCTGGTTGAGCGGCGTAGACAGGTCAAACAGCTGATGAAACAGCAGGACATCAACCCAGACCTTTACCTGCAGGTACACATACTGATACTCAACCATATATATGTGTGATATGGCATAGTATTAGCATGCTCATAAGGGCAACACCAATACGCACAGCATATCCTTGTTCCTAGTATTTTGATCATGACTTTGAGACGTGCAAATCCTTGTATCTGTTTGACCTAATTTAAGTCTGAATGTTCCTCAGTACGACATCCGTCAGAAGGCTCTGAAGCTGACTGCTAACAGTATGTATGGCTGCCTGGGATTCAGCTTCAGCCGTTTCTATGCCAAGCCGCTTGCTGCCCTGGTCACACACAAGGGTAGAGAGGTGAGTCCACGACTTATATATATATATATACTTCATAAACTTCATAAGGTGCAAGCAGAGCATACAAAGACACAAAGCACACTCAGACTGATTGAATACTGTGGATGTCCAACAGTTCTTTTGTGATTTACATTCTGGTCTTCAAAATTAACCGAGTGCCAACAGGAAAATTCTTCTCGAAAATTCTTTAGTTTTCACCCACAAGAGGGCACTGCTACATCAAATTCCACATGTGCACCACTCCTTCCTCTGCTCCATGTAGTTTCAGACTTTTCTCACATCCTCCGTTTCTTTTTTGCCCCCCCCACACCTCGTGTCACGTTTGTCAAACTCTCTCTCCACAAAATTATCTCTTCCTCCCTCTCCCGGTGCCCTTCCCTGTTCTAAATGTGATTATTCCTTCAAGTTCATTTTGTCAGGATAAGAGACCCGCGGTAGTGTCTGTGATATCAATAGTCCCGTGTAAGTATTTTCCAGTAGCAAAATGCCACAGCCACACACATGAAACTCTCACTCTCCCCATGTAAAGTCTGATTGTGTAATGAATTCTTTCAACACACACAAATGGAACAACATGGATGTGCACGCTCAATAAATTGGTGCAAAGTAGCGTGTGTGCTTCATGACATGAACGGCTAAATCTGGTATTGTAACTGAACACCACACACACACACACACACACACACACACACACACACTCCCACCATGTCAGTGGTAGTACTCATGTTCATTTAATGAGCTCTTACAGTACACATCCTCAGCAGAGGCGTCAGGCTTTGCCTCAGGGGAGTCCTTCATTAAGATCCCCTTACAGGCTCATTGTGTTTCCTAATAGAGGGCAGGGCAGTAACTCAGTGTGCGTGTTTGTTGTTTTGTCAGTCAGTTTGTGCCTCTAGTCACGCTTGTTGTTCGGCTGACAGAGCTACATTGTAAAAGGTGTGTATTTGATTTGCTGGTGCAGGTGGGAGTTTCTCTCCCTCCAGACTTACCGCTTGTATCTTTGTCAACTGCCAGAGGTGGATGGGTTAATTACATTTTACCTCCACCCTGCTTTATTTCCTTCAGGAAGCATCGCCAGTCTCAGACAAGCTCAGCTTTGAATGTTTCCTAAGCCTTCTAAAGTTACCCACTGTGCTGAAGGGACAGTAAACAAATTGGATTGTATTTTATTAGGACTTTACTGCCTTAGTACATTGCATACCGTGGCGAGTGAAAGGAAAGATTGGAGGGACCTGCGTCAAAAGGTCATCAGTCAGCTCTGAAGCTACAATGTGCTGAGTACATAGCATGGTCCTTAACTTGCTGAAGTAGCAGGGGATCCCACTTTACACCATCTTAGTGTTTTGTTTACTTTGTATCCATGATCATAGACACAAATCTATTTTTACAGCGGATTGTATGTTTGGGGAGATCGTGGCATCAACATAACCAGGGAGTCCCACTGCGAATAGGATATGTTGTTGAGGATAATTTAGTACTCGTGAAAATCTATAATGGGGTGTTTTGTTCAGAGTCATTAAATAAAAGCCTTTAGAAATGTCTTTACATTACATTTGTGTTAATATTAATTGAAATGATAATTGTACCAAGTATCAAATGCTTCTGTGTAGTTACACAAGGCTTGGAGGTTTTTTTTCTGATCTGGACCAACAAAACAAAAATAAATCCTATAAAATTTGACATCAGCTGTCACACCCTGACCGTATGTACACTGGCTAGCCTTGGCGAAACAGCGAAAAGTGGTATGGTTCAGGCAGCAATCTGAACAAAATGGATCTGTTTTATTGAATTTGTATCAAGCCCTGAAGTTAAATGTTGATTGACCACAAGCCAAGTAGTTCTTGGTAGTTTCCGACTGCAGCGAGCCAGAAAGGCCAGCTGGCATTTATAGTGGGGTTTCTAGTGTATTTGTGGGTATTGCCGTTTGCACCCCCGCCCCCATTTTAATCGTCACATTTGCACTCAACTTTCATATCATGATTTAGGAGGCTTTTTATTTTTGTAATTGTAACACGTACGCTGACCGCTACTCGGTCTGCGGTGTAAATCCACCGCCCTCCCCCGTCCCTTAACACGCTCCCTTCATCTGCTTGGACGGGCGTTCGGGTGAATGCGCATGTGTTCCGTGTATTTATTGATTGGCTTAGTTCTCGGCTTTCTCTCACTCTCGTATTAAATTGAGGCCTTAACCCCCTGTGGCAGGACGGGTCAGTCCAGGGGCCACAGTGGTTTCTCAGCCTCGGGAGGGTTTAGATGTGGAGGCTTAAAGGGGGATGACAGACCCTTGGCTGTGGCTCTTCTGATCAGATTTGCCAAGTTAAGAGGGGAAAGCCCCCACTTATGCCCCCACCCGCACTCTTATGTGTGTTTCTTGAGTGTGTCTTCTAACTATCTGTCTTCACGTATGTGTTGGTCTCCCTGTGTGTGTGTGTGTGCGCTCATGTGCATCTGTGTGTGTGCACAAGTGCTACTGGCCGAACTCTGCCCTTTGTCGGGAGACCATTTGTTGTGGCCCTCCTCTTTCCTGGTATGTGTGGGTATTAAGGGGGGGATGATGGGTATTAAGAGGAAGGTGAAGGTTTAGGATTACACAGGCGAGGGTCCACCACAGATTGATGTCCCCCTCAACCCCTCGGCGTTATTTTGGGTTCTTTTGTATGTTCGCCAGAGAACAGTTGGGTGGAGAGAAAAAGATACATGAAACACAGACAACTTCCATGCATGTGGTTATAATAGGCTGATAAATGCATTTGTCATGCCAGTAAGACTTTTATTGTCCACTGACCACTGGCTGCTGGATCCCTGACTTCATCGGACGGCTTCACCTGATATATACATCAAGTTAAACACTGGGAAAAGGAGGATTTTCTGCAAATGTGGCGATAGATAAGGGATCAGTTGCAGGCATTACTCTACAGCATTTGGCTGGTCATTGGTGTTAATTTCTGATCCTGGTGTTAATATTGCTGGTCACAGCAAATAGAGAAGCGTCTTTGCACAGTCAAGGGCACCGCAAAAGCCAGGTCAGGATTCATGATTTGCTTTAAAAATCATGAGCCTTCTCTTGTCGCTGAACACAAACCCAAGTCCTCTTAAACGAGTGATGTTAACAACAGAGGCCGGCAGAAGCCGCTGATTGTTGCGGAACGCAGATTGGTTTGACCTTTGACCCTTTTGCCAGCAAATCTGACAACCATTAGCAGGTGTGTGTGTCTCAGGATGGAGGATGACTCCTGAAAGCCATTCTGCTGTAATTGAGTCTCTGTCCTTGTGTTTAAAAACAGCCTGACAGGAGCTCGTAGTTGACATTATTGGATGGCATGCGGAGTGAAGGATAGAAGTGGGCTTGGGTAACAGAGCCGAGGGTGTGGAGAGGTCAGAGTTTGGTTTAGGTTAAACCTCTATGTGTACATGTGTGTGAGGGTGCATGTGGTTGTAAATAAAGTCTGAGTAAATATTGTTGCCCCCTGGGGTCCCTCGTTTGGGTTCTCTATCATTCCTGTTGTCCCAAGAATCACAAATCATTTCCCTGTATCAGACGCAGGAATACCTAAACCACCCTATCACGTCTCGTCTGCATCTGTCTATCTGTGGGACTACAGACTGCGATGGCGTGCGAGGAAATATTGTTGCCCGCCATGTCTTTCATGCATGGTCTCAATCGCTGCCGCTGTCTCAGAATCACAGGGGTCATTTTTACATTTCCCCGAATTAGACATAAGAATACATAAGCTTGCTTACGCTGTTGTGTGTGTGTGTGTGTGTGTGTGTGTGTGTGTGTGTATATATGCAAGTATGCATACTTGTGTCTGGGGAAATGAGGGCTGCATGTTTCCATGGTCCTGTAGTCCCCTTAAAGAGCTGGCTTTACTCCTGATAGGAGTGGACTTAACAAATAGTCACATGGGAGCAGCGCTGCTATTTTGGCTACATTAACCTGTCTGTGAGGGCTGACAGTGGACTGGACAAGGTTTCAGAATCTAAACTGCGACGTTAGTAACACCTACTAATGAGGCCATGTGAGACTGGGCTAATGGCAGGGATTATGATTGGTAATGGATTGATCTGACATCTGCTGTCTTCATCAGGGCCACTGATAGAGTTGAAAATGAGAGGATAATTAGTAAATGGTTTTAACTGACTTGGCAAAGAGGGGATACATATGTTCAGTTCTATTAAAATCTATAAATTTCTTGATTTATGACCTGCTAAACCTGGTCCTCTAATCTTCCTTACTGCATTGCACGGATGGAAAAGGCAATGACACATCACGTAGCTTTAGAAACAATTACTACTTTGGTAATTGCTTCCTTTTTTTGGAATCATGATTTATCAAGTTAAACAATACCAGATATTTGTGGTCCATAGCATCTTTATGTGAGGAGCTGCCAACAAATGTTTAATTTGATACAGTTATTTTTTTTTTTAATCACTTGTGTGATCATTTTTAAAAAATCCCTGTTAACTGCCGACATGTATGTAACTTATTTGCCTGACAACATTGTAAAAATTCCTTGGTTTCTAATTTGACTGAAGCAGACAGGATGTCGTGACACATCAGGATGTGTCCTTCCCAGCTGAACTGAAGTACCATGTTTTTTGTCAGTGTTGATTGTTGCTGTTGGCGAGTTATTTTCGATGAACGCCGGCATTTGTGATCTTAGCCGGTTGTATTAAATCAGACACAGCTTTACAACGGATTGACCCTCCCAGCAACAGACATGAGAACACAGCTATGGCATCTGCCGGGACAGGTGTGTGTGTGTGTGTGTCTGTCTTTGTATTTATCCATTCTTGCATGCAAGCGAAATCATTTCAGACTAGCGAAAGAAGGATTTCCATTCTCTGTGGGTGTGTATGGAGGTGTGCGCACATGAGAACTCAGACTAACAGAGAAGAAACTTAAAATCTTATGCGTCTTTTATATGTGGGAGCGTGTTAGTGGAAGAAAGAGCGGCTCCTTGTGTTTGTGTGCGTGCACGCATGCTCACGCTCCTTGTGTACGTGTTGTGCGTACAACGCCTCCTCAGCTCAGACAGTGGTGTGTTCCTCCACAGGTGCTATTTCAGTCGGCCGACTGTCATCCCAAAATGCTTTTCAGCTGAGTGCTTTTCAAAACAATCGTCACTGGTGCCCCGGCTCTTTTTACAAGGGCCCTCTGCCACACTGAGGTTTAACATGCCGCCTCTGATCTGCTGATCAGCACAGGGGTGGATGGTATATGTGTGTGAGTGAGGAGGGGTTCATAACCGAAGATTGAGGGGTGGACCTGGATGCCCTTTTTGTCTGCTTATCATTCTGTCTGTATTATCTTTATTGCTTCCTTCCATTTATAAACTATTTGTTACTTAACCAAGGAACTCAATTAAGAGCAATATTCTTATTTAGAATGGCAGCCTGGCAAAGGACAAAGGATATGTTAATGAAGAGGCGGGGGACGTGGATTGAAATAAAGAATATACGAGAGCGACATGACAACAAAACACATAAATCCCTAATAGATAAGGCCAACAAATAGCTGAACAACAGCTGGGAAAAGGCGGATATCACAACAAGGCTAAGCCACTCATCAATTAGCATGACAGGGTGCAATAACGCACAGCAAATGGGTACACAGGTGCACATGCAAAGACATGAGACATTGTTAAAAGCACAAAATTACAAGCTGTGAAAAGTCAGAGACAGTGGGCAAGTGCAGCTTTTTCCTTTTTGATTTAAAACTGAGTGTTATATGGCTTTGTATAAAAAAAATAAAAACTCAAGTTCATTTCATGTTTTCCAACTTGAAAAATCATGATTTGGGTTTATAGAGCTGCACTAGTCGACTGGACAAGATTTGTTATTTTATCATGGACCTGTGCTCCCGTAGCTGTCTCCTTCTGTCACTTTGAGGCAGCTTTGAGTGTTGCCGACTATGGCTGCACCACTTAACCAAACTACATCTTTTAGCAACATTGGCAGGGGCAGGTGCCCTGAAGTTGGTGCCCCCAAGTCTCAAGGCAGATTGTTTGGTCTTTAATGTTTTAAAAATTGGGAGTATAAAGGAAAAATGTCAGCTGTAAGCTGTGCAAGTCAGTATTGAAATCCAAAGTCCACTGCACTTGTGTGCACCACTATCCGGTCCAAAACTGGTGCGTCTGAAAACTGCTGCAAACAATAGTTTCTTGAAGCTGCCATATGTTGGCAAGTTTTCAGCCCATCACCTGCTTTTTTTTGGTTTGTGCACATAACATTTGTAGTTTGTACAGGACTGTCGTATTAGAATGCATTACTTTGAGCTAGGTGTACCTAATAAACTGCCAGCTGAGTATAAATTGTGGCATGAAAAGTGAGGATGCGGAGGGATAGGGATTATGAATGTAAAATAAAAAAGAAGCCTTTTCTACCTACAAATCTTCTATTCTGATCCTTCTCTCTGTGGGAGGACTTGTCAGTGAGCTGCTCAATTACTGTCCAGTCTAATTACACTGTGTTAACACCAAGGAGCCTACAAGTAAAAGGCAGGGAAAAAAAAAAAAAATTAAGTGATGTTTGAGAAAAAGGGGGAAGTGGTAATTGGATGATTTTTAACTGATTTTATAAATTTACTGAGCAGAAAATAGAGCAAGTAAGAGAAGGAGGGATTGACATTGACTTGTTTTAGATACCAAACTTAAAATCAGGCACAGACTGAAAAAAAAAATCAGACTGAGGTTTTGTATTTGATTGGGAACATTGTCTAACCTTAGCTCGTGGGAGGGATGGAATATTAAATCTTAACAATTTAAACTTGTATTGAAATTTGGATAATCAGTTGGTTTGCTAAATGTCAGCAGATAGTTCCCAGAAGTCAAAGCCACTATTTCAAACACTTTTTTTTTTTTTACAACTCAAACCTTAAAGAGTAGGAAAACAAGAAAATACTGACAATCGTCAAGCTGCAGCCAGTGACATGTTAAACTGGTTATCAAACCTGTTGCAGGTTCAGTCAGCTACGAAATTAATTGACTATTTGATAATTTGTTTCATTGAAAGGAATTACACAATGCGTGGATATCGTTAAGTAATACGAGTCGTCTGTCGAGCTTTTTCAGTTGTTTGCCCCAGAATGAGTGGCATGCACGGTGGTGACTAGTGTAGTCATCAGAGGGAAGACGTACACACACACACACACATTCTTTTTACACCCTGGGGGGAGATGTGTTTGCATTGGTCCATGTAGTATGTGTGTTTTGGTATGTGTTTAAAAATGAGCGCTCACACACACACACACCATCAGTTGCACACATTCCAGCGTCATGGTCAAACGACTTGTCTTTCACAGGGTTCATTCCTTAAAGCGGTCCGTCCTGTTGGAAGTGACAGCATATGGAAAACCTGTCTAAATGAGTCCACACATCAATTACATCAACACATTCTCACCTCGCTCGCCTCCCCTTCTCGCCTCACTTTGCTTTCACTCTGTCTCTGTCTTTTCCCCACATCTCTCTGTTCATCACTTCCCTGCCCTCTCCTTCCGCCTCTTCTCTGATCATTCCTCAGAGCCTCGCGTCTGACTCTCTCTCTTCTCACAGCACTCCTCTTGTGTTGAGTTATTACTGAAGACCGATTAGCTTGTAATAAATGCTATGTTTTACTAATTCAGGGTACGCAGTAACACGATTCAAATTTATCAACATTCAGAGATTTTCCCACAGAGATAAATTTACCCTCAAATTCTGTATTTGGGGGTATTCAGGGCGGTGGCGGTGGTGGTGGTGTGTTGTTTCAGGTACCAATGACACAATGGAATATGATCCAGGATGTCTGGTCTGAGTAACACCAGTCAGTAGGACAATTGCATACTTAATGTGCAGGTAGATTTGCTCAAGCTGCAGTGTACCCTCATTGTTACACTTCTAATGATCCTGTACCAGAAGTCTCTGGTACTTTGGGGAATTTAAAAAAAAAAAAAGGGGGAGCCAATAAATTTCTCCTGGTGAGGATTGAAGGAGCATATGCAGCTGCTTTTGGCTCAGTCCTTACATTTTATTTTATATCTCTCAACGCTGATCCTTTCTTCTTTTTGTATGTTAAATAACCTGCTCTGCCCTCACTAAATGCAGCTGCGATTCACATTTCCATCTGGAAGAGAAAATCATTTTATGCTGTAAGTCAGAAATTCTTGCAGTAGAGTTAGTTTTGCTCTGACCTGTACACACGATCTGATTATGTCCTGAGACTCATTTACTCGTCCTCTTTCCCTCCCTTTCCCTTTCTCCCTCTCCTAAACTAGTGGGAGACAGTGCAGTCATTTTGTCTGCATAAAAGCTTAGCAGCACAAATCAGTGCGTATGTGCTTAGGCCAAAATGTGTGCGTGTGACTGTGGGTGTGTGTGTGTTTGTGGTGAGACCTTGACCTTGACTGCAGTCCCTAAAAGAGGAGGCTGTTCTGTGAATGACTCCCCCTGCCGTACAGTGGTATGTAGCAGCCCATAAAGCATGCTTAAGTTCCACTCTGGTTTCAGGGAGTGGAACGTACCCCCCCCAAGCACCCCTATTCCCGCCGCTGCCTAACCCCGCCCCTTCGTCACACTCTGAAATAGCCACGTCCTTGTCCCCACACGGAGCACAGTGTGAGTCGGGTTGTGTATATATGCGGCTGTGGTTGATTGAGGAGCAGATTGCTGGTGACAGGTCACACTGCGTTCCGTCCCTCCGACCCCCCAGATTTGCAACCCGTAGCCTCCCCCTGCCTCCCACTCCTCTGAGCCCCCACCTGTTAGGATCCCTCTGCTGCTCAGATCTCTCCCCCTTACACACAAGCGCACGCACACAAAACAGTGGACAACCTGCGTTAACAGAATTCTCTTATTTGTCCGTCACTCACTCTGCGGGTGATAAAGGCCATTACAAGTCATTAAGGTGTGTGTATGTGTGTGTGTGTGTGTGTGTTGCCCGGCTAAGATGTGTGTGGGTTGAAAAGACTCCTGTCACAGCATGCTCTCATAATTGCCCTCTTAGCCAATTATCCCCCATTTAAAAGCAAGTCACCTGCTCTGCTCCCATATCCACACAAATGTCATGCACACACACCAGATAAATAACATAGAAACTTAATATTTAATCATTGTTTGTTCCTGAGTGATATGTTTGTTTACCGTGCTTGTGTATGTGCTGCAGTGCTTTTTGTTGTTTGCGTAGGTACCTATTCACGCTGTTGTGTCTGCTCTCTCCCTTTAGATTCTGATGCACACCAAAGACATGGTTCAGAAGGTGGGTTATTACACAAGGTTTTGGCTGTTCTGCCTCTATATACTTGATGATCAGTACATGTAACACAAGACAAATAAATTTAGAATAGAGCTGAACAATATGAGCTAAGATCTACTCACAGTCATTATAATGATACATGGCACAATAGCCGTACTCTCACTGCCTCCCTCCTGATGTGTTTTTCAGTATGGCTGTGAGATTTTTACTAGAGTGGCTAAACTTACAGTTAGATATAATTGGTTATTGTAGCTGTATAATGTATAAACTTCCAGCAGTTTATATTTTAGAAATTGTGATAGGACTACATTTAGATTAGTTAAGAGATTCATAATTGGTCATTGGTTTTATTGTCCAATTCTCATTTGTAACTGACGTCTTTTCCTTTTATAACTTTAATTCCTTCGTGTCATTTTGTGCCTTGGGACTTAGATGAACCTGGAAGTCATCTACGGAGATACAGACTCCATTATGATCAACACCAACAGCAGGTCTCTGGAGGAAGTCTTCAAACTTGGCAATAAGGTCTGTTTGTGAATTTCTTTGGCTGCGTCTGAATGTTTTCATCAACACGCGCTATACAAAGCGCTGTTTCGATATCTGACATTTTCACCAAATGCATATGTCGTGTTTACTTCTCCCAGGTGAAGGCAGAAGTAAACAAGCTGTACAAACTGCTGGAGATTGACATTGATGGTGTGTTTAAGTCACTTTTACTGCTGAAGAAGAAGAAATATGCAGCCTTGGTTGTGGAGCAACATGGCGAAGGACAGTACAGCGTCAAGCAGGAGCTCAAAGGCTTGGACATCGTCCGCAGAGATTGGTGTGACCTGGCCAAGGAATGTGGGAAGTATGTTGGATATACCAAATAGAACTCTAGCTAAAGGCTTTTTTGGGATTTTTGTATTTGTGTTAGCACATTAGCACAGTTAGTTTCTTAAGGATTCTGTCCTATTAGCATTGTTTTGCATGATAGATTTTATGCCTCTCATCTTTTCTCCTCTCCCAGCTACGTGATTGGTCAAATCCTGTCGGACCAGAGTCGTGATGTCATCGTGGAGAACATCCAGAAACACCTGGTGGAGGTGGGGGAGAAGGTAGCGAGCGGAACCATACCTCTCCACCAGTATGAAATACACAAGGTGAGGACACGGGCATACCTGTATTAAGTGAGAAAGCCTTAACTTCTTATAGAGAGCGCTGTCGTTTCAGTGTGTATGTGTCCTTGTGTCAAGCAGCTGAAAAACTGGACAACCAGCTGTTTTGTCTTTTCTCCTAATCTTCCAGGCTCTCACTAAGGATCCTCAGGACTATCCAGACAAGAAGAGCCTCCCACACGTACATGTGGCTCTGTGGATCAACTCTCAGGGCGGGCGCCGGGTCAAAGCTGGAGATACAGTCTCTTACATCATCTGCAAGGTGTGTGCATATAAAAGAGACATGAATATCCATTCTTAAGACGCTGGCACAGTATTCTTTTGAGACTTTTTACATTTTAGGACCTAATCGCAAAAAATTCAGACATGTGGGGAACATTACAAATTTTGAATCAACACCAAAATATCCACCGACACATCCAAACTGATGTATATCTCTTCTTTACTCCCTAGGATGGCTCTACGCTGGCAGCCAGTCAGAGAGCCTATGCTATAGAGCAGCTCCAGAAGCAGGAGGGCCTCAGTCTGGACACGCAGTACTACTTGGCTCAGCAGATCCACCCCGTGGTGTCTCGCATCTGTGATCCCATCGAGGGCATCGACAGCGTGCTCATAGCCACGTGGCTGGGTAGGTTTATCGCAGGTTGTGGGAGATTGTAAAAGATTTATACAGTGTCCAGGTGTTAAATTATGACTTAAGTCAAATATTATATAAAAATTAAATGAGTGAAATGTTTTTAATTGGTGGTGTTGACCTCAGCTTGCTTAACACTTAAATAAATGACTGAAATGAGTTCTCCTTTGCAGTTTAAAGACAATACAGTTCTCATGCTGTTCTATAAATAAACACTGGCCATGAAGTATTCGTGGGGCACAAATTACTTTTGTGTGTTGCTACTAATCTCTCCTTATATGTCAGCATTAGAATTATAATTCCTGTGTTTTATAGTCTGGTGACAGCTGAGACAGCCAAACACGGGGACCTCTTCATGCTTAATAAGACAGCAGTCTAATAAAAGTACAAAATAGATGTTTCATTGTTGTTCAGTAATCATAAAAGTGAAGTGGTTTGAACATTTGTTGAAATTTCTGTATGTTTATGTGTAAAAAGAATCGCAAGAGGTGAAACAATCTGTGGTAAAAGCTTTTGTCCGTCTCAGGTCTGGACCCCAGCCAATTCCGTGCTCAGCAGCAGTACCAGCGAGAGGAGGAGGCTGACGGCATGCTGGGAGCTCCGGTCCAACTGACCGACGAAGAGCGCTACAAAGACTGTGAGAGGTTCACTTTCACTTGCCCTCAGTGTGGCACTGACAACATCTATGACAGCGTCTTCGAAGGAGCTGTAAGTAAACACAGTTTGCACTGATAGTCATTAGGGATGGGCCATGATTTTCACATGTTAAAATAGTCATTCAGGTATCAAAATTCAAATAGTTTACCTTCAGAAGGTTATGAAAAGTTACATGCATCCAGTTGCATCCACGTCATCTTGGCATCTTCCCATATTACTGACTTTTTTGAACTGTCGCAACTATACAAACGTGAAAGATATTTCACCATACACATGTATGCAGGCACCCTATGTAGTATAAGCAAATCTTGTGTGCCCGCTCTCTTGTGTGTGTGCATTTTTGAAACATGCTCAGCCTTTTACAAATACGTTTGGCAACTGGTATATTGATCGGTTTGCTCAACATTGCTAACCGATCATTGTGTCTATTCAGCACAGAATGTTGTTTGGACGAGGTATTCAGCTGTGAGATTTAACAAATATTCTATTATGGATTACTCATGAAAAAGTCTAAAACTTCACTTTAGCCAAAATGTGTCGATGCACTATTAATTCTCCAGTTATAGCTATTGTCATTGTTCAGAAGATTTGGCTTGTCATCGTAGTCATTCATTTGTTTCAAACACAAAAAGCCCAGACTAGTTTTTTGGGGTGTACTGCAAGTTCGAAAGAACTCCCCAACACTGCAAACTCTTTATTTTATTTTTTTTTTTTCAAGAGGAATGGAAAAATATGTGCAATTTAATACCAGAGTTTACATCATCTCAAAGGAAAACAAAACAGCTCCAGACCATCATTTCTCTTGAGAGTCCCCACTATCTCTATAGATCTGAGGGCCGGATTTGAAAAGCATTGAACCTATGTATCTGCAGCAGGAGATTAAGTTGTGGAGTCAAAGATGTGCAGGACACACATAAGTATCTCACAGTGATACAGAGAAAGTCTGAAATGAAAAAGAAAATATTGCTTTTGTCGCTAATGGTTAGTTTCACTGGTGTAATGGGTTAATCACAGCTAAAGAGTATGAAAGTGGAAGAATGTTGTTTCCGAAGGCATTTCAGTCAAACTTCCTGTGAAGGATTCGTGCTTTAGTCATCCTCTATATTGTGTCTCGGTCTGTATTTTTAGACAGCTGCCTGGCTCCAAGACGGACTCTGTTTTCATTGGCATAGTTTGGACTCCACAACTTGAAAAGCCTTTCCTTAACCCCTGCTGCTCTATGGGCACTCACACATGCAGTGATCTCCTACCATTTGTCAGGCCAAGGTCGTGTGTGTGTGTGTGTGTGTGTGTGTGTGTGTGTGTGTGTGTGTGTGTGTGTGTGTGTGTGTGTGTGTGTGTGT
>JBBMJY010000013.1:9793078-9807013 GCA_037833715.1 Toxotes lorentzi
TGATTGGGGATATATACGTATTGGGGTGAACATGTGTGTTTGTTTTTCATGTAGAGGAGATGTGCGGTGTTTCTGTGTGTGTGTGTGTGTGTGTGTGTGTGTGTGTGTGTGTGTGTGTGTGTGTGTGTGTGTCTCTGAGTGTCTCAGCCTGTGTGTAGATTACATCAAGCACTCCTCTTCCTTCCTGCTCCTGTATCTCCTGTTTACTTGTGTAAAAAAGCAAGATACCATCCTAAAAACACTATGAGAGCCGCAGGTTGACCTTAAACTGTATATATAACGGTTATACACATGCACAATAAACAAGCTGGAAAGTACCACTAAAATTATGTGGTATTATTCTTGACTGACAAAACTGAGAGTCCAAAACTCAGTCCATTTGAGGTTTAGTCACCATTTTTGCACATGCTGTGCAAAAGCAGTGACTGACAATGTGTTTGTCACTTAAAGAGCCAAGTGCAGGGGAAGCAGACACAGGTAACCCTCTCCCTGTAGCCAGCTGAAGTTCATCCTAGCTGGTTCTTATTATGAAACTGATGGTTCCTGCACAGTGGAAAAAAAAAAACAAAAAACATTTATATACTGAGAGGAAAAAAAAAACTCCTCACCATTTCTTTTTTAGCTGCTGCTCAAAACTAATCAAGAGACTAGACATAAAAATCAATCAGAGAAACAGTGCATGCTTGTATGTGTGGAGGGGATGTGGATAGAAAGACAGGTGCAGTGCTTTTTGAAGGGGTTTATTTTGAGAGAATGGAGGGAAGGAAGGATAGATAGATGGAGGAAAGAAGCAAAGGCTTTGATAGCGGTGGGTCTTATGCTCTGTCATTAGTTGGGCATTAACCCCCCTCCCCTTTAAACCCCCCTTAGTAATGACAGGGCATAAGAAGCAGAGGGGGAGGAGGGGTCTGGAAGAATACTGGGAGATTGAGAGGGTTAGACCTCAGCACCTGCCCAGGGTCACTACCTCACCTCAGGGGGTCCTAACTACTGCCGTTTTGGCTGTCCACTGCTCTGCCTGTCTGACAAGTATTCTCCAAGCAGGACCACGACACACAGCAGCTGAAGATACATTCAAATGTAAAGAGAGAGAGTGAGGAGGGTGGGATGTGTGGTCAGATGCAGACCCCTGTTCTTTTCCCTCTTTCTTTGCCTGTGCGTCGCAGTTGTTTGTGTTTTGCAGCTCCTGTTTTTCTTTCTCCGAGTACTTTCCCTGTCAGAATGTTGTGCGGAATTAGAGCAGCTAAATGGAAGCAACAATTTTCAGCAAAATTTTCTCATTACCAGAAACAGTTTAGGTCTCTGAGGCAACAAAAGTTTTTTTTTTTTCTTTCTTTCTTTCTTTTTTTTTGGTCAATTTTTAAGAACAACTTTATCGACAAAATAAATGGCCACATAAACACATTTTATAAATAAGTAAAACTCTAGGACAAGTCATTCCCCACTTATCTGTTCATTATTTTTGTGAATAACCATTCCCATCACATTTAGGCTTAGCCAAACATTGACGCCTTCGGTTATCTAGTTTTGTCCAACCGAGAATCCAAAACCAAAACATTCAGTTTCCAAAGGTATAAAAGGCAAAAATCTTCAGCTCTTCTAAAGATTAGAAGTTTCACAGTTAATTAAAGTAAAATGTCTGATGCGTCTCCGACAGGGCTGGTTGGTGTGTGAGGACCAGGCCTGTCAGAACAGAACCAGGCGTTTGCCCATCGCCTTCTCCCGCCACGGACCCATCTGCCCTGCCTGCACCAGGGCGACTCTCAGACCTGAGGTAACCCACAAACACCAGCATTCACACTTACACACACACAACTATGCATTCCCTTATTCGGCTAAAGATATACATTCACCACATACGCAAAAAAAAAACCAAAACTGCTACATCAAACACACACTTGTCTGAGGTTGAGTCGGACGCACAGGCAAACGCATATTGTCGAATCCTGTATGTTTTGTCCAGGTGATGGTGCTATGGAGCTGAAGTCTCCTCCTCATATGTGCTGTACATCTCTGCTCATTAGGATCACATTGCACCATGTATACACACAGATAAAAGCGATCTTCTCTTTGTCTTCCAGCTCGGCGTGCGTGTGTTTGTGCACACACGTGCTCGCCTTCGTGTGTTTAAAGGCACTATGAGCTGGATGGTAGTTTAGCCATTAAAAGCATCTGTCTGTCTAGCTCTTGCTGCCTTATGAACACTTTGTTAGCTTGACCACTGGATTTAAAAGAAACACTCTCCCTTTCAATTTAACCGTGACGGTTCAATCTTATTTTTTTTTTTGTCATCTCATTCTCCGTCCTGTTCTTACCATTCCTATCTCAAGCCTTGCCTCTTGTCAGTTTTTTTTTTTTTTTTTTTTTGGTGTGCTCTGCTCCTATCTGTCCCACCTGGCTGCTTTGCTGTGTCTGGCTCTGTGGCGACAGCTTGTAAACCAGAAGGCCAATTTCTGCTGTCACTGTAGCCACTTAGGCAGCCATTGCTGTGCCTGAGGGCCGTGGCACTTTAAACTGCAGGCTGAATAAAACATTTAAGTCTCTCGTGCACCCTTTCACTAGCCTAAAACCTATAGCCTGTCTTCATCTTACCTGGTTTCTACCACACTGTTTGACACCCTACTCTATCATTACATAGTCTTTTTGTTTATCTATGGAGGACAATTGACGATCATGACAACAGACTTAACCAGCAAAGGTTACAAAGTGCTATGCATTACGATAGAAAATAAATAAATCAAATACACAAATACAAGCACTTACAGCACTTTCTATAGCACAAGACTTAAAACCTTCAAGTTGCCGTATAATGCAAAAATGAAATATATGAGACGGGTAGAACAATCTGTCTCAGTATGGTACAGACATGGGTTTTTGGGGATATCTATGGTTTAGATATATCAGGGAACACAGGCAGAATCAGAGTTTAGACATGTGTTTTCATTTCTCAGACTTTTCCTCTAAACAAACAGGTGACATACAGTGTCCCCTCCCCCCTTACCATTAAAAAGCACAGTGTTAAAACCAGTCTGCGAACACAGCGACATCATCCACTGAAGGTGTTTCTGTGTTGCTCAAGTCATATATTCAACTTTGTGCGTGACATTTAAGCATCTTTGTAATCGAACCTTTAGGCAGCCAGTGCACAGATGCAGGATTGAGGGCAAACAAATCACTCCGAATATCTGCACGTCATAGTGTACAGTCACAGAATGACTAACACAGCTTAAATTAACCCAACCTGGCATTGTTGCGGATTCCCAGGTGTTCCCAAGTGTTGTTACTTCTGTTGTTTCCTACAATGAGTATCAGCTACGTGTTGTCTAGATAAATTGGAAAAAAATGTGGAAAAAAAGCTTTGCCTAAATATTAAGTATACATTTTAATAAAAGTAGTAGACAAATGAAATGTGAGATGGAAGACAGAACATTAATTGGGAAATAAAAAAAAGTCCGTTTGAAACGCCATTGAATATTTAATGAATTTTGCATTAATGACTCTCATAATTAATGCTGTATTAAGTGTAACATTGCAATATTAAATTATTTTCTTTACTCTTTATCCTTTAGACTGATTTACTATAGCATCTGTCTTCCTTAAGTGCTCTTAAGCAGGACATTTAAACCCTAATAATTGTAGCTGAGCCTTTTGACTTTTGACCTCTACCTGAAAGGAGAGGTTTTCCTCCTAAGGATTGGCTATTACATGATTTCATATTAGTGTAACACTGGCTTTTTTTTTTTTTTTTTGGTATTAGGTAACACTGTTGTCTGAATCAAGCTATTGCATAGAGATTAATAGCCCAGCAGCTTACATATTAAATTGCTGCCAATTATGCTAAGTACTCAAGAGGCCATTCATGGCTATTTGAGCTGGTGGTAGATGGACTGTGCTCAAACAAGTAGAGACAATGATGAGGCATCCACCAGACCCCCCTGAGAGGTTATCTTTTTTATTTATTATTATTATTTTTTTAATTTTTATTTATTATTAAAGTTTTTTGGTTTGTTGGAAGCTCCATCAGATTTTCTGTGCGTCCAGCCAGACTCAGTGCCTGCTGGATCGCTTTGGCTAAATTCCCTTTAGGATTTTTATCTGCCAGTATCATTATAGATTATCAAGCTAATATCAGCAGCCGCCAGAAGAACAATCAGGGTTTTGTCTTTGTGTACGCCGCGCTAAAAACACGTGTTTGTGCCAGAGCTTGTGTAAAGGCGCTTCTTGTTTGTGACTCTACTTTCCATTTTCTCTCTTGCATCATGGTACATTTACCATCGCCGTGGGTGCTGCCTCTCCTCCTCTTCTCCTCCTTCCATCCATCTCTCTCGCTCTGCCTCTTCCCCCCCCCACACCCCCCCTTTCTCTCTGGACACAGATTCAGAGCGTGATCTGATCTCCATGTAATGGGAGAGTAATAGGCACTCTGCCTTGATTGGTTGGTAATTTGGGGGAGTTATGCACAGGTGCAATTTGTAATATTTTCAGTAAATTAAATTTCTTTCTCTTCCTCTCTGCCTCACTCTTCATCTCTCTCTCTCTCTCTCCCTCTCTCTCTTCTCCCTCCCTCCACAGCGCTTAACTCAAATAGGCTATTTTTCCTCACCCTGTCTCAAACCTCTGTCCTAACTTTTCTTTTCTTCCCCCTTTTATTCAATCTTCTTTCTTCCCCTGCTCCTTTCTTTTCATTTTCTTTCCCTCCCCTCCCTCCCTCCTTAGCTCTTACACTCATTCTCTCTTCTCCTGACTTGCTCTTTCTCTCCTCCTCTCACCCTCCCTTTCTGTCGCTCTCTTTTTCTCTCCTCGTTTTATTGATGTACGCTCAGGCGCCCATTAGAGCTCCCTTTTTCCCTCTAGTGGAAATTGCAGCATGTTAATTTTCACACAAATTACGGCAATAGCAGGTATCTCTATTTGATACATTATAGCGGGAGCAATCAGAGATAATTGAGTGCCTTTCAGAGGGAGACGGCTGCATTCACTGCCGGCTCAAAGCTGCCCCATTATCGCCTAATCGCTCTTTAAACACTGAATTTTGCCGAACAAAAATTCTTGTCATAATTTTGCTTAAGTGTATTTGGAAATCACAGTCCTTTGAGTGAGGATAATTGAAATCAAATCCCTTTCACTGGAGCTGACATTTCTACATTTCCCCCCAATTGAAATTAATTTCAAAAATTGAGCATGAATATCTTCAAATAGCAGGCAATTATGCCTTTCAATGGGGAGAAATTACCGGTGCTGAATCGTTGGAGGCTTGCGGGCGAGAGCACCAGTTAAATGCCTTTGTTTCCTGCCGTGTTTGCCTAGTAAAGATTTACATATATTGACTCATTATGGTGTCTTGTGAAGCTGATCGGCGTGACTACCACAACCGGCAATAATGCTCATCGCATCTAAAAAGCTCAAGAGTTTTAAAGCCTTGTGGCCTCACAGCTGAGGGGGAAAAATGTATGTTTGATTCTCTCCATCTCCCTCCCTTTCTCACTCCCTCTCTCTTTCTGCAGCTGCAGTTGTGTGAGAGCGTGGATATTGTGGCTTCAGTATTTACAACGTGTGTTTGCAGCTAAGCTGGAGAAGAGAATGGGGAAAAGTGCGCAACGCTGAGGCCTCGTTTGTGTCGCTGGCGCTGCAATATTTTCTTTGAACCGTATCCCTGACAAGGCATTGAATAGTTGTTGTCTTTCAGCAGCCTGCACACTTTCCATCCACTATAAGCTCCCTTTGGCCTGCTGTACTGTCTCTCCTCACATACTCATATTGTCTGATTGACTACCTTTTCATTAACTGCTTGCGCGTTGTACCTGAGCGACGTGGTATAGTACGCTAAAGTTCTTTGGAGGTCGGATGTGTGTGTGCATGTGAGTGTCCCCTAAACGATAGAGACGGTTGTTTTTAAGACTCAGAGGAAGTCTTGAGTGCTCGTTTTATTGTGTGAGCCATTTTAGACTGTTGCTCTGTGATTTGGATCAATTTGTATGATTTAGCCTCCTTTTCTTATTCCCTACTTTTTCTTTATTCTATACATCCTGTCTCCATGCTGTCTTTCTTGTCGCACACACATACACACGCCTCTCTCTTCCTTTTGGCTTAACTGTGTTTGTGCATGTGTACATGCAGTAGGATGTGTATATGTGTGTTCGTAGGGTGGTGGTGGTGGTGGTGGCGGTGGCGGCGGCGGGCGGGGACTCAGTCGGGGAAGAGGGAGGCAAAGGAGCAAGGGGTACGAGGTGGGGGCTGGGGGGTCCAACGCTCCCGGGAGAGAGGCAATTTCACAGCTGGTTTGCTCCTTAGGCAGTCAGGCTGAAAATGCTGCAGATTTGTGGAGCAAATTGAAATGGTGTCAGTGCAGGAACAAAGCGCTGAGCTGAATGACGAGGTAGGCGTGTGTGTGTATGTGTGTGTGTCTGCATGTGAGGTGGGGTTGAGGGGCTCTAAATTCAATAACAACCCTGTAACATTTTAGCCACGCCTTTCTGACACCTGTCAGTCAATCAGTATGCAGCGACTGGCCCGCCCACAATCAGCATTATATTGTTTGAATGTGCTGCCACGCACACACATGCACGTGTGTGTGTGTGTGTGTGTGTGTGTGTGTGTGTGTGTGTGCGCTTTATTTTCAAGAGGAAGAAGTGGTTGTGTGGTGTTTGTGCCGACCGAGCTTTTCAACCTTGGCAACCGTAACCGAGGCTCCATTATGGGATGTGCATGGTTTGGTTGTTGACTAGGCAGTGCATCAACGGTCAACAGCTGTGCGTGCCATGTGGGCAGCCATAGAAAGCCATTAAACACGCACACACACATTCATTCACACACCACATAGTTTACATTTAGTTGCATTAGATACTCTTGCCACTTGATTATGCCACAGCAGTAAAAACTGAAATTACAATTACTCACATTGCCGATTGGCAGGTATAATGGGCACACACAAACTCACTTCACTCACACTCACTCACACACATACACACACACACACACACAGATACTGACACACAGGAATTATCAGGGGATTCTTCCTGGTGGTAATAATAAAGCACTCGGCGCACACCTGATGGCAGTGTGGGGTCGGGGCTTAGCATGCCCTCTCCAGCGTAGCAGGGAAATGACGAGCCAATAACTGCAATTAAACATGCAGTATAATGGCTAATCAAATTGACAGCCTCGGCTGTTCGCATGCCTCTCTCACAATGGCTTATCACAACAAACTATTATGAGGGAGGGTATTTCAGGCCCGATCCCCTCTTTTCTTTCTCTCTCTCTTCCTCACTGTCTCTGATTCTCTCCATCTCTCACTTCTTTCTGTATCTTTACCCTTTTCTCTCTTTTGCGCCTTTTTTTTTCCCTTTTTCTCGTTTTCCCTCCCACCTCTCTGTCTTGCTCATCCTCTTTGTCTCTCTCCCTTCTCTCTCTCTCTCTCTCCCCCTCTGGCAGGCTGTCGTGTGGCTCCAGTTAATTGCAGTGGAGATTAACAAAGCAAGCAAATTTGTTTTCTTGCTTTTCTGTGTCACACGGAGGAAGGGAGATGTTTTCAGGGGAGGTATAGTCCTACAAGTGGGGTGCACATTTGTGGAGTCACGTTCGGTCTGCATGCCGCTGTAACTGGTAAACTGGGTTTATTCATCTGTTATGGATGCCTGAAGTTGATTAACTGCCTAATCTTAGTTTTAGCTCTACGTGCATTATTCCAATATGATTACCTCTCACCGCTAGCCTTATTGTTACACCAGATAAATGATAACGCCTCTGATACGCTTGATCGGTATCACCCCTAACACTGAACTTATTAAGCAGATCAGGGTTTAGCCGTGACGTCACCAAACCACATTAAATGCAGATTCTTTGTTAATATTATTATAAAATTCAGTAATATCTGCTATCAGTTCATTTCAACAGTGATCCCTCACGTTACCTTACTTAAAGATGAGCCCAATGAATTTCATGCAGTATGTTGAAGATGTCATGGCTGACAGAAAGCATTGCCCTTGACTTGGGATTACAACCAGGAGGCTGGTGTGAATGACCCCCCCACACACACACACAGAGACACACACACACACACACACACACAGAGACACACTCAGATGCTTTAAGTTTTTGGTCTACGTGAAACGGTGTGGGTGTTGCCTTTGCAGTACAGAAAAATGAAAGGAGATAATGGGAAGGTGGGAGGGCAAGAGAGTGGGGGCAGTCTAGCTTGTTCTACATTATATGAAATGTTTTTGCCATTACATTCTTCATAGCGTGTGGCAGGTTTGTTTGTCTTGTTGTTTTCGTTGAGGTAACAGTGTTTGTGCGTGTGCTCTTTCCGCAGTACTCCGAGAAGGCCCTGTACAACCAGCTCTGCTTCTACAGGTTCATCTTTGACTGGGACTACGCAGTCGCCAAAGTACTACAGGGTGATGAGAAAAGTAAGACTACGCACACACATCATACATGCCACTTGTTACTGTACTGTTAAGTCTTGTTCCTTACTGTCCAAAATCTTTTACTTCCTGGTACAGGTTTAATTTCTAAATTTGGCGCAGTACTAGTTGTGAAACCAGCCCCGGAGTTTTAAATTTTCTTCTTTTTTTTTTTTTTTCTTTTTTTTTTGTTATTATTCTTCAATACTGCCTTTGGAACTGAAATCAAGTTACCAAAACCGCTATTGAAGTTTGAATTTTGATGTCCTAACAATGCTTCCTCACAAATACACATACAACATAGCATTAGCAATCAATGGCTCAACGTAAACCTTTTACCCAGGCTGCACTTACAATATTCACCAATGATGTGACACGTACACACACACACACACACTCACAAGTAACGGAGCATGGGCATTGGATATGGGGAGGGGGGTTAAGGACATTCAGCTCCTCGAGTCGACAGCCCTAATTTAGGAGACGGATTCAATCACACACACATACAGAATGCAAAACGCTCCAATCACTGGAAGAAAGAAGGAAAGAGCCCTCCATCGCTCTCCCTCTACCCCTACCCTCACTGTCCATCTCTACTGCTTTCTCTCCTTTGCTCTCTCTCTCCTTTCTCTCTCTCTCTCTCCCTCTCTTGGACAGGCACTCGTTTGGCTGTGTTGATTGAAAACAGGTTTTAGATTTGGGGAAATGATAGGGGGAGTAATGGGCGCGCTGACGAAAGGATAGCCCTTCTCCTATAATGGGACATGGAGCGTATATTTCCCCCCTTGGACTCAAATAGACGCTACTCCAGCGCTCTGGGCGCGCTCAGTAGGCGTCAGCCACAAGGCCTCTTTACCCATAGTTCTCCCTGATTGATGTCACTTGATTAGAAAGGGCCGCTGGGCCGAGTGATTTATTTATTTGATTAAATATTTATGTATGTATGTTATTTATGTATGTATGCCTGAATGCTGCGAGTGTGTGTGCCAGGCTGGACCTGAGTGAGGCAGCAAAAGAGTGAGACAGCAGAGGTAAATATAACGTGTAATCAACAGATGACCACTCAGAAGATGGAGGGAGCTGAAATAGAGGGATTGGACCGGTGTAGAGGAGGGAGGGAAGGGAAGAAGTACTAACATGATTATAGCCTCCATTTTTGCTTTCTTTTATTTCTGTCTGTGCCCAGATGCAAGAAATCATCGCCAATCAATTCTTGACTCTCCTCCTTTCTTTATGTTCCTTCGCTGTGCAGTGTTTTTGATGTGCTCCACGCTTTCTCCTCCCAAGCTTCAGTCTTATTTTGTACCTCGCAAAACAATACAGTACAATATACTGCATTCTTCACTTCGTGGTAAAGCCCTGGAAAATGTGCGCTCACGGTTTACTGTACATATAGAAGGGCTTGGCGTACAGTGTTCAGTATGCAACAAGGATCGGTGGTTGTGGAGCAGTCTAGCGTCTTGTCTTGCGACGGCTGCAAGCACTTCATGGTCCACTGACACCAGATCAGTGCCTTTCAGCTGGAATCAGTACAAAGATGCTGATAGGCTAAAAAGAAAGACATGTCACTTGTGGTATTGGCCTACTTCCTGTTTCAAAATCAGAGACACTTCTCATGCTAAGTGTGAACCTTGCAGACAACAATGTGGACCTAAACTATTATCACTCACTTAAAAAAAAAAAGTAAACACTAGAGAGAGGTTTCTGGGGGTTCCCAAATCCCTAAGAAACTGAAACCTTTTAGATTCCTGTCATACACCCAGTACATGAGCTCAAATATCATGTAGACACACATTTCAATTTGGGTTTCTAATTATCGTGCATCTCTTTCTTTTAAACATCTGGGTGTTAAAGCTATGGTAGAAGGCATATAGTGTCGCTGCAGCTGTAGAGGGAAGTGAACTGAGTGCGAACTGGTGGTTCAGTTTGCTCTTGAAATGGTGAGAAAAGTGTCTGTAAAGGGTCACATATCAAAGGACACAGAACAGAAGGTTCTGAAGGGGACTGAACCACCCACCAGCTGTGCGCCTTAACCACTACGCCACGTCCGCACATCATCACGTTTACTTGTTACTGGCTCTGTTACGCGTCCAGGACCAAGTACTTTTTCTCCGCTCTCTGAGCCTCCAGTCCATCAAATCCTCTCCCTTCCTGTCGGATGGTTTTCTAAACACAAGCTCTCCCTTTTGTCTGAATTTTGCCCCCTCCTCCAAAAAAAAAATAAGTTTGAGAGGCAGACTATGTTGCTGCATTCTGTCTCAAACACCCAGTACTGTTCTGCAACCGGTGTTGTTCAGCACCGCCCAGCACTCAGCAGAGTTAACATTCACAACAAGTCTCCTGTTGTGACTTGAGTCATAGTGACTGCCAAAAAATAAAAAAATAGACCAATGACTTTGCATTTAAACATGTTTTCAGTAACAATAAACAAATTATGATTTAATAACAGACTAAATTAATTATATTGGAAACTGTTAGAGATAAGTGACTGTTGCTATCATTGTTTACTTGGTGCCTTGAGGTTTCAGTTACACATTATAGTATAACGCCATATTGATGCCATAATGGAGAAAATGACTGTAAACTGGAAACATTCAAGTGTAACTCATCAGACTGCCCAAACAACAACTATAACTGAACTGGAACATACATTGCTCCTGCTTCAGTGACAAACCAGTGCCTCCAACAAATGATTAATATCCAACACACACGCCCCTGTTTTCCTCAAATAAAGTAGAACAAATGTATACACACACTCATGCTGCTATAAAATACAGGTTTAAGGTGTTATCCCTCAGTCCTGCAGTAATACCCCACATTACTGCATTACACACCCAGGGGGCACATTGCTCAGATTACAGGGAAGACACATACAATCCTATACACTCTACTATTGTGTGTGTCTCTAGATAGACTGTAGTGTATGCATATATACCTATAGAGATTAGCAAGGCCATCACTAGAAGAGCTGGGTAGACTTTGTGATAGTGGATAGAAGTTTTAAATACAACTAGTAGTTAATTCATGCAAACAGTGGTCTTGGTACATGACTTTTGATACAAGAATAGAAAATGCCATTGTCTAAACTTCACTATTTTTTTTCCTTCTTGTCAGCAAACCCCATGAAAAGAATGAAAACATCAAGTGTTTGATCCTCCAAACAAGTATTTTCTGCCAAAGCTTGACACATCTTTTTCTTCTGTGCCACACAGCTCCATTGTTGTCCACAGATTGTTTAAAAAAAAAAAAAACATCAGTGAGCCGCACTGTTGAACTGGGTGACATGTTCCTTCATTACTATACTATTACTACACAAACTTTATTTTGACTTCTCAATTAGTCATTAAATGATTAAAAAGAAAAGTTTTCTTAAAAACTATATTTTCCCTTGTTTTCACGGGTGTCTGTTATGAAGGAACATGTTACATACTATCATTGCACATGCATCTAAAAGCTGTTGGCCGACTGCTATTAGTTCCCAGTGAATACCGAATAGTATTATTGCTTGAAATGCCTATCCCTAGTATGCATTTGCTGTTATTTACTAAAACCCTTAGGTAAGTGTCTCATGATGTACCACAATACTTTGCCGTCTACAGTGTAAAACCCCAAATACTTCCACACACTGCTTCTCAGATGTTTTGGTTTCTGCGATTTTCCACTCAGCACGACTTTGCTCGCTAGCGTCCTCCGCTCTCGTAGCGAATAAGAAAACATTTCTCGCTTAGTTTCCCGATAGGTCAATAGGTCAAGCCGACGACCTGTTTTAGAGCGCCTTCTTCAGGATGACAAAGTAAACTACCTCAAACCGTCTGTTGAGCTTATAGTCTGTACATTTGAAATCCCTGTAATCATTACAGCTCCAATATTAACTGAACAAATTTCCAATAAAAGAAGTGGCAGCTCTGATGCACAATAAAGCGCATTAAAGTAAAATAGCTTTGCATAAAAGAGCTGTGAGTCAAAGCTGAATGTAATTTGATCTGCTTGACTATGTGTGTGTGTGTGTACTCTGCAGTGCTACAGTGTGTTTTGTGCGCGCGCCTGTCTTATCTACATGTACATTGCATTTTTGCTCCTGATTGCTGCGACTGAGTAAAACATGGAGGTAATTTCATCCGCCGCAGGAGATCTCTAATAGATTATACACGCACACACACAGAGGCGCACGCACTATGAAAAAAAAAACAAAAAACATGCTGTCCATTCCTTAGCTGGGAATATCCCGTATCAATGACTTTCAAATCATTTCATGTCACCTTTCTTCTCTCTGTCTCCCCTGCTCTCCCTCTTTATCCCTCCACCCCCACCTCCCTCCCTTCCCTTCCTCAGTCTATCTGTTGCCTTTCTCTTCCTTCCATCACTCCTCCCCTCCAGGTCTCAATCTTGAGTGTGGGCAGTATGATTGCATGTGTGAGCAATAACGTAATTTTGCCGCATTGATAAAATATAAATTGTCCTTGAGCTGCGCTTTTCTAATGATCCATTTGCCGACAGCTTCCCTGCCACCTCTCAGCGCTCTGCATTTGGTCCTCTTCTACCCTCCCACTCCTCTTCCTCTCACTCTGTCTCCGTCTTCTTTCTCCTCTCCTCCTTTCCCTCTCTTCCCCCTCTCCATTTTCTTCCGTCTCTCGCTCTCTTCATCTTCCACGCTCCCCTCCCTTTCTCCAGCGATACAAAGCGGGGTGGCAAAATCCGCGGGTGCGATTGTCAAATCAATTATTCATTCTGTGCAATTACACTCACACAAAGAAGTTTCCCTGTGCTCCGAGTGGTGATTAAATTAACTGCTATTCCAGCTGCCCGTCGCCACCAGCCTAATAGAATATTCATGGAGGCGGCCGACGGAATGGCCGATCTCCATTAACTTCATCATGCTCACTTAATTACAGGCTTGTTATTGTATTTACACCTAGTTAGAGCGTGCAGAGCCCCGATCTACTCGTGCCCAGCACCGCCAGAGTGTGCATGAGTGTGTGACAACACCTAGTTAGAGCAAAGATAACCCCTGATACACTCACTGTGCGTGCGCGCGTGTGTGTTGGTGTCCATGCGAGTGTGTATGTGTGTAACGGTGAGAAAGCGTTGGCAAATTTCTCTCCCGTTCTATTAATTACGCAAAGTTTTCATCCACTAAAGCTAAAGCATTTGCTTTCTGTCAACACGGGCGTTTTCCGTCTTTCATTCCAGTCAGCATCTCTCTCTCTCTTTCTCTTTCCATTTCCGCTCTTCTCCTTCTCTCACGTCTCGGCCTCCCCAACAACGCCGTCTCTCCTTCTGCCTCACACTCGCTCTTTAAGGGAGGCTATTTATTTGAACTACACTCCCCACTGTGCTCCGACTTGCAGCAAGGTCTCTCCCTCTTTCTTTTCCTCTCTGTGACTCTTAAATCATTCTTTTATCTGTTCGCCACACAGTGATTGAGGTGGAAAAGAGAAAGGAGTGAGGAAGGGGAAGAGGAGGGGGGAGAATTATTTTCTCCTACCTTTCAGAAATGATGACATGATTGCTTTCGCTTGATCATGCATCATCA
>JBBMJY010000013.1:9807113-9823567 GCA_037833715.1 Toxotes lorentzi
GAGGAGGGGGGAGAATTATTTTCTCCTACCTTTCAGAAATGATGACATGATTGCTTTCGCTTGATCATGCATCATCACCCCCTTCTATTCCCCAGATAAATAGACAAGTTTGTCTCTCCCTGCCTCTCTTCTCCCTTTTCTCCTTCCATCCCTGTCCTTGCTAACATGAGGATTATCTGGTAATAGTTGCTGCTGGCGTTTAAGTCAACCACACCATCTTCTATGTGTGTGTGTGTGTGTGTGTGTGCGCATGCATGTGTGATTACTGTTTGTCACATGGATGTTTTTAGTCGCCATGACTGTGAGTTAGTGTGCTTTTTAAGTGTTTAACTACCATCAGTTGTCTCTGTATGTTTTTTTGTGCATGTGTGCATTCTTGTGTGTGTGTGTGTGTGTGTGTTTGTGTGTGTGTCTGTGTGTCTCACACTGTTGATCTCTGTGTATCTAACCTTTGTTCCCTTGGGCAGTCAGTGGGCTGGTATTTATCCAGCAGCCACTAATGTAGTGGGCAGGAAGGACGAGACAGGAGATAGGGCTGTGGAGATGGCGAGGACATGACAACCGGCCATATGGACTGTGTGTGTCTGTGTGTGTGTATGTGAGTGCACACTCATGAGTGTTTATATACAAAATGTCAGCTAGATAAATTACAGACAAGCACACAAATATAAGTCAGTAGAAAAAGAAGTTTTCAACTTGTGGTGTTGTGGTCTTATAAAAACATCTTTTAAAGATGATGAATGTAGCTTTTACTCTTAATTCTCATAGTCGGAATTTGGAGTATAGACCAAAAAAAAAAAAAAAAAAAAGAATCACCACCTGTTTTAATTGTCGATTCATTAGTTTCTTACCAAACATTCACTTGCTGCACCGTCTTAAATGAGAGGATTTGGAAAACGGTGGAAAAACGCCCAAAGTGATATCCTCAGAGCGTTTGTTTTGTGCGAGTAACAGTCCAGAAGCCAAAAATCTTCACTTTACTTTCATAGAAGAAAGCAGATACTCATTAATCTGTTAATTGTTGTGGCTCTGGTTCCTCCCTAATTGGGTGCTGCATCGTACATATTGCAAAAACTCGACTTTTTGTGGCAGCTAGTAATTTCTCAATCCTAAAAAAAAATTTTCAAATCTTGAACAGTTCTTTCTAAAAAAAAAAACAAAACTCTCCACCTTCATCAAATAAAAGCCATATCAGCAATCAGCACCGTGAACGTATGCGTGTAAACATAGCCGCGCAAAAATGTTTTACACTTGATCCATCCATTGAAATTTAAATTCTCTATTTTATGACCATTTGTACACATTGTGTTTTTCTGTCGTTTTTGATTATGCCTTGTAATGTTAGCAATATTCTATCAGATGCATTTGTAAATGCACTAGTCCTGTTAACAATCAAAAAAAAAAGCTTATTGGACTTAATTCACTGCTGCTGCTCTGTGATTGGTGGGTTTTTCCTGGCTTGTTTACATATTTGTGGTATCGGTATTGGTGCCGTTACAAAACAGTCCTGTTGAATCAAATGAGTAGCAAACGAAACTTTCTCTTGCTCATTTCCGTTTTCCTGCTTCTTCGCCGGCGTCTCCTCCAGTCAACTCACTATTATTCCAGATGTATTTTGCTGCACTCTTTGGTGTGATAACGTGTTATTACTTGGTTTCATGATACCTCATCTGCACTTGACGCTTGGTATAATATTGCAAAGATTTGATTTTGGTGGCCACCCAGCCCAGGATAGTCAGCTCTCTGTCTTCTCTCTGGCTTTATTATGGCCCACCTGAAGGGATAACGGGGACAAGATATTGACTCCATGCTCTCGTCGGGCTTTTGTATCGATCTCATGATCCTGTGTGTCTGCGCGTGCCGCCATCGACCCATGAGTCCAATTCTGTGCGATCCCCCTCCTGGCCCTCAAAGTGATAGCAATAGTGGCAGATAGTATTAGATCTGTTAGCTCTCCAGTTAAGGGTGAAATGCTCCTCAGTGTTTATTAGTGGCGAGACAAAGCCAGTGCGCGCTCTGCTCCTCTTACAGTCGGACTCGGCAGAAGCCAATCACAGGGATGGAGGAGGGGTGAGAGTTGTCCAGGAGTGAATCGCTAACTAGTTTGAGAGGCACATGTCGCTAAAGCCTGTAGTTATCGACTTTGATGCAGTTGTGGAGCCAATGATCGTCCTGTGAGCTTCTTTCCTCTCTTCTCTTCCAGAATGCGTTACCCGGTTGAACTGGGAAAAGGAAGCGTATCGGAGGCTGAAGGAAGTGCCAGACAAAGCCTTGGCCGCCAGTGGCTACTCTGAGATTAACCTGGCCAAACTCTTCCAGGCCTTCTCATCCCTCAAGTAAAACAATACACACACACCTGAAAAGACACCACCACTACTACCAAGAAGCTTTGGCGTCAGACTCAAAGCCGGAGATTTGCACGTTCAACCACTGTTCTCATCTCCGTTTTTGGTTCGCGAATATAACAGGACGGACGATTTTAGGCTATGGCCTCCTGACCTCTGTATCACCCTCCCTGAGCCTAATGGGTTTGTTGTATAGCTCAAAATCCAATCACACCTTTCTCCTCCTCCAGTTTCTTCACATAGACTCTCTGCGCACACTCACACACTTATGGCTTGACCCCATCACCCTGACTCTGTATGGTAAAGGGGAGTAGCAATCATACCTAAATGACAGTCTATTGTGTGTGTGAGGAGGCTAGCTGTGCCCAGATGTGCGTGTGTGTGTGTGTGTGTGTGTAAAAATGACTTATCTTCAGAGCAGCCAGAATACTCCAAAAGCTGCTAATTAGCCAATGATAGTGACCCCGGCCGCTGAGACCACTGGATGCCTGCAGCGATCGGACACTTGTTCTGATTACCACCATTCATCCCTTGTGTGTGCGCACGCGCGTGTGAGTTGCGTGCCCGTGTGTGAGTGTGTGCACGAGATCAGAGGATGAAAGAAAGAAGTAAGGAGGATGCAGGGAGTGACAGGGTGAAGGAGGCCACACGCGCTGCCCCCCCCTCTCTTTTGTCTCCGTATCGAACAGCTGATCTCCTTCTCCTCCACTGCCTCTGTTTAACTGATGTCATTTCATCCATTTCACTCCTTTTTCTTCTACCCTCCCTCCTCTGTGCAGATTGTGTTTTAATGCGTGTAATTTTCCATGTATCCAACTTGAATTGCTCAGGAGGGTTTATGTAATGATTTTTTTTTTTTTTTTGTAATAACTAGAATATTTCATTTTGGCTATTTTGATATTGATGAGAACCTTTTTGATACCGAAACCTCAATAAAAATGAATGGATAAGATGTTAATCTTGTGTTATTTGCAACATGGGGGATGACAGAAATGGGTGGATGGATATCCCACAGCATCTCCATGTTTCCTGTGTTACCAGTACACACTGTAATACAGTAAACGTGCCATGAAAGTGAAGTTTATTTTAAAAAAATTGACAAGATATCCCCTTTTTTTATAGACTTTGGGGCATTTGAGTGGTTTGAGTTCTTCTACTTCATTCATAACTGTATTTAAGTATTTCTTGTCTTCCTATGAAAAGACCAAAAGCTAAGCTACAGTGAATGGATCCTCCTATAACCAAAGCCTGATACAGCTTATTCACACATCAGTGATACCCTTTGTTGCACTGGATGTCAGGTTCCTTCATTACGATAAGCAATGGGCACTGTAGGTTATTTAAAGTCAAACCACACACACTGTCCTGCTGCTGTCAAATCATGCTAATGCACCAAATTTGTATTAATCCGCATCTGGAAATAGTCCCCAACAAATGCACTGTTTATTCTTGTTAGAGTAATGTTTGCTAAAAATTAAAAATAAAAAAAACTACAGACCCTTAAAAAGAACCAAAACTGTTATCTTTGTGACCTGTTTTTAAAGATTTATGTCTTTTGGAGGAGGGAATGGGCTCAGCTGACACGTCATTGCTTTTTGTCCTTTCAAAAAAAAAGAAAAAAAAAGAGTATCACCAACTTTGTCCTTTAAAAATACAGAAGTGATTTTGCCAGTTTGACTTTGTGCCAGATGAATAAACCACTGTTGACTTCTAATAAGAGGAGTAAATGATATAGAAACAAATTTATATCAGTGTTGTGATGTAATAATACATTTCGATTGAGAAACTTTTTAAGCAAGGCAATTAAATACCTGTCAAATCAAGGTGCTTCTTTACACTGATGCCATGTAAGAATCCATTATTGCCATAAAGCAGCTCTTCTCCCTGATTGGTCCTAACACAAACACACATTAAAGACACAACCATAAGGCAAAAATATTTGACATATTACAGTTTTCTCATTGTCATATTGCTCTCTGTTTTCTAAACACTATGCATTTCCTCTGCCGTAGTTAAAGTTCAGTCTGCAACTTGCTACATGAAAGTGTTTCACCGTTTTCCTCCAAGAATTCTCCTTTGTGTTAAAACAGTCAAGGGATTTTTTTTTTTTTAACTCCATCCTGCGGTGTGCATTTCCATAAACACTGCACGCCTCACGAATCACTTCAAACCACTGTGACTTGTGAAGGCAACCTTAAGTGGGCTGAACACTTAAACCATGATTCACTATGCAATGGATAGAACAGGCTGTGTGTGTGAGAGCGAAAGCGTCTGGGTGCATTTACAGCCTATTGCTCATAACTTTACATATTTATTAAATCATATCAGCTCAGCTACTTCTCCCACAGTTGCTTAGCCTGTTTTTTCCCCTCTCTCTCTCTCTCTGTCTGTTTTCCTTAGACTTAATCAGCCTCAGCTTTCAGTGGATGTGCACAGGCCTGCTATTCCCACTACTCAGGCTGCAGGTTTTTAAGTGAGGGCCCCCGTTTTGTCCTCTCAGTTTGGACTAAACCCAGTCAAATTGAGTCCCCCGCATTAATTCGACCCTGCTAAGCTAATAAGGTCGAACAAGTCTCTTTGTATTGTCGTGTTAAGCTTTATTGCTTGTCGTTTTGACCAGCGATGGACAAGGTAGGCTTTGATGAGGGAATTAGTCCCCTATTCTGTCCCTGTTATTCATAGCGCGGTGGAACATACAAGCAGCAGAGAGGGTGTCAAAAGGAGAGCTGGTCCTATTGCAAAGTGTCTCCCTTGTTGGAGCTGAAAGGGCGGTTATGAGACGATAAACCGCTTAATACACTGAGCTAATTGGATGAGAGCAAGAGAGACGGGGAATTAAGGGGCGATCCGAGAGGGGAGCGGAGTGCCATGGCCCTGCTATTCAGGTCTTTCTTTTGGGGAGGGGTGGGGATGGGGGGAGGAGGAGGAGGGGGCGGGCCGTTCATCAAAGCGCCTTTTAGAGCTCCTCTCTCGGGGACTGAGTGAGGACTGATCCGGCTGAGGCTGTGGAGTGATTGGGCCTATTCTCTCAGGCAGGGACGTGGTGGGAGAAACGAGGCCAGGTAGAATCCAAATCACGGAGGGCCAAATCAAACCCAACAGCTGGGGGAAGGAAGGGGATGTATGAGGGGAGGGTGAGGGAGGGGGTACAAGTCAGTGGGAGGACATTTCCTGGACACCTGGATTAACCTGTGTGAGGCGGGCGGGAGCATTAAGGCCCAACATATTGACACAGTCCATCACAATCATGTAGATTTTTTTATTTCTTCTTCTTGCAAAGAAATGATTGAGATGTGTTTTTGTTTTTTTTACATCAACATTCATTATGGTGATCATTCATGGAGCCTCATGGCCTTGGTAAGTACAGGCCTGTCTCGAATGAAAGAGAAGAGTCCAACAAGTGTGACTTTTATAAATCCATTGCCCCGCTACAGCATTTCAATTTTCTCGCCTTTTTGCGCTGCAAAGAAAGTTTAAGCCTCGCTCCCAGCAGGTCATCCGCCTCCCGGCATTCCCCAGATATTAGGGACAAATTGGTTTGCCATTCATTAGTTATATTCACAATAAGATTAAAACACCCCGGACAATCTCATCAAAAACCCTATAGGGACATACAGGGGGAGAAGAAAAAAACACGCTCCACTGAGCTTGAGCACAAGAATAGGAATTTAAAAAAAACATGGTAGATGGTGGTCTATGCGCACAGGAGAAAATTGGTTTTTATCCCCCCCCCCTCCTCCTCCTTTTTTTTCCTTTGCATTATGCTCCAAAGAGCAGCTGGGTGACTTTGCATGAGTGCTATGCGTGATGCATGATGTGTGTGCTCAGATAAATTCGTGTACAGATATATCTCTCCACACCGACTCCCTTATCGGATCTAATTCCCTTTTTTTTTGGAGGGGGGGCTAAATTGAATGATTAACAGGTATAGGACCTGCAGAAAACAAGAGCGCTGAAGGAATAAGAAGAGGCTTTTTCACAGATGCAGACAATAATTTAAAAAAAAAAGAGGGACTACATTAATCCGCGGGGTAATTTCACGCGATTTGGCCTGGCACCATAGATGGGTCAAACGGAGGAGAATAACCATTGATTGCTGTAATAGTCCTGCATCAGTAGTGAGGTCCAATGGAAATGGAGGATGGGGCGGGGGGTGGATTTGGGGGAATTAACTCTACGAGGTGTGTGTGTGTGTGTGTGTGAAAGCCGTTTGATGAAGTGGTTTGTTACTTCATTAATGACAAAGGGGACTCGCTTCCCTCGACACTGCATTACAGATGTTAAGACCAATTTAGCGCCTTTAAAGGGTTTTAAAGGAAGTTTTGTGACCGCCCACCCACCCCCCCGCTCCTCTCCCTCCTCCTCCCTTCCCAGATAAAGTGGGCGATCTAATTGAAAACCCCTCGCCTTTGTCGCGCGTTTCACATGTTGGGGATTAAGCTCATGAATATATGGTCAGTATTTTGTCAACTCGGCTGAAGAGGACTGACGCAAGCAGCGCACCGGATTGTGCACCTAATGCATTTTTTTTTGTCTCTCTCTTGTTCAGGTGGAGCCCACACCTCTGCTCTCTGCAGCGACAGAGGGCAGAGGTGTTAATATCCTCCCAAGTTGGTCTGCAGGCATTCTGACAACCTGTTACTGAAGCTGGATGGATATTTAGTTCAAATTCCTGTGGTCAGTACCGTTAGAATTATTTATAATCCATTTAAAGAAATAAATAAATCCCATGCATTGCTTAAGAAAAGTATTTTGCTAAATTATTCTACAATGTAAGACAAAAAAAAAAACACAATTTCTTCATAACACCTTTTATTAATAGTTCTATAATATTCTATTTCACATTGTTTATTTTTCCTGGTTTAGGCCTATGTCAGTCCTAAAGGAATTTGAAATAATAAAAGATAACTCATTTTAGCAGTGTAATTTATTCAAATTAGCATTATTAAACCAGGAAACTTACAATCACTTAATAAGAAAAGAAAAGAAAAAAACAACAAAACAAAACCTGTCCTTCACTCAGTTCCTCGGGGAAAAAAAAGTTTTGACATAAATAATTATCTAAAAACCTAATAATTCATAAACACAGGTGAAATTCTACACAGGGCCACATTCATTAAACACTACACCGAGTGCAAATGATCAAAACACGGTCTCCTGAAATATACACGACCTTGTTTTGAAAATCATCCTTTTTTTTTGTTGTTGTCGTACTTCCCCCCCCCACCCTTTTTTTGTTGTTGTTTTTTTTACACAATATGTACAGTTTTCTTTCGCACACGTCGTTAGAGACAAATCTCAGGTCTCGACTGTGCTCGCATGTCCTGGAGTCAGACTCAGCGGAAATGCCACTGCTGTGGTAATCAAAGAGGTGTGTGTGTGTGTGTGAGGGTCATCTACCGCTGACGTGGATTTAAAAGACTATAAATAACTCCTATTTGATTCGGAGATCAAAAAAAAAAAAAAAAATATATATATATATATATATAAATATATATATATATATATGTATATATGTGTGTATGTGTGTGTGTGTAGTGGTGTTGCTGAGTGTGACTGCTGGACAGGCGAACAGTGAAGAGGAGTCAGGCTTGTAGAGAAGGCTATGGAAGGTCTATGGACAGGTTTCCTTTGGTTCTGGGGGGCGACGAAGGGTGTGGGTTTTTTTTTTTTTTTGGGGGGGGGGGTCCTCCGACTCGCCTTTTTCGTGGACGCAGACTGGCTCAGCCCACGTAAATGCATACAGATTAAGCAGTATTAATGTCGAGCACTGGACTTGTCCACATTTGAAGTAGTACAGGAATCCTTTCTAAAAAAAAAAAAAAAGTCTGGGTTCCCCCTGTGGTTCTTCAGCTCTGTGTGTTTGTGTGTACGTGTGTAAGTAAAAGCAGCAAAACTTGTTTTTAGACTGTATTAACGTATATTATTTTAACTTAGAAAGTCAAACAAAGTATAAAAAAGTTAAGTTTTGAATGCAGAAAATGGCCCCTGTTAGTATTATACTATTATATAATACTGAAATATTATTACTAAGCCATAAATGTGTTAGTAGCACTGTTGTAGTTGGTTGAGGTGAATATATTTTCAACATTTTTACATACTGTTGGACAGTTCCAATCAGTAACAATGCGTTTTCTAAGCTCATCAGATGTTTTGTGTGTAAATCATACAGTAGATTTAAAAGTACATATCTGTACAGCACGAGTCAACCATATGCAGTCCTCTTCTGGGTTTTATAAAAACTTAATATGATAGCCTAAGTGAATGATACAGAACCTAATTTCAAGTTTCATTTATTGTTAAAGTGTCCAGGAATATTGAAACAGCTGAGTGTGAAACAGTGTTAGAATAACTGTCATAATTAGACACATACACACAAACACACACTTTTTTTTCTTCTTTTGTTTTTTAGCCAGTGCTCTTTTGAATTTGGTCGTGCTATTTTGTTGGGGAAACATGAGGTAACAAGGGACGGTTGAACACAGGGACATCAGGACGTCAGGCTCCAGAGGTATGAATAGGTTTTTGGAAGTGGGACAGGGGTGTCATGGAATGGGACGTAAGCCCGGGATGGGGAGGGGGTGGGGGGGCCCTAGAGCTGGTTTTGAGTGTTCAGCACACCTCCTTCCCCGCGGCTCCGGTGGGCAGGATGTTAAGCTGGGTGAGCTGAGCCGAGTGTTCCTTGGCCTTGAGGCGCAGCGCGGCAATACTGGAGGCCCTGCGGTCTGCTGCGGCCGAGGAAGAGGAGGAGGAGGAGGAAGAAGCGGAAGGGTCTGGGAGGACGGGCCCCGCGTGGGACGGATTCTCTACAGGGGGGGCGGGCTGACGGAGGAGAGCTGCAGCGGTGGAAGCACTGGTCAGGGGACCCATACTGGAGAAGAGCCTGAAAGAAGACAATGTAAATGAAATGTAACTACAACACTGAATGCCTTTACCTTCAAGGTTAAATTTTTCATTCCTGAATAACACAAAAGTCTTATTTTTCATGATAATCCTGCCTTTTAACCCCTTTCTACTGATATCAGACCAGCGTTAAGTCACAATTCTGTCTCTTGTAACAGCAGTAAAAGGGGAAAACCGCTGCCTGTTAATTAAGATTTTCTGTATTTGATTTCCTCTTAGGCTCCTCAGATTCTCTTTAACGAGATTTATGCCCTCTGTTGCACACTGACATCCCTAATATAAGAGATAACATGGGGATTACAAGGTTAATAATGCTGTATAATGGGGAAGACGAAAGCAAATGAGAAGCTAATTGTGGCATATGGAGTGTGCTGTGCCACCCCTCCTCACAGCTTGTCTGGCAGGATCACACGTTTGGTTAATTTATTAAGGCATTTGACAGAGTGATTACACACCACTGAATGGTTAACAGTATAACATATTTATAATCAGACACTGAGATAAACAGTAACGCACCAGTGTGACTGAGGATTAGTGTAACCATCAGTCATTAGAGTTGCATGATGTCTTGGGAGTTTATTTTCAGCCTGCTTGCTGCTGCGCATTGTTCTGTGTGTGTGTTTGACTACAAAATTGCAGTCATTTACAGTAAATACAGGGATAAATGTGAAGTCCTACAAGTACAAAGATTGGTGTACTCTGATGTAAATAACTGTAAAGAATAGATATCAGAACCAAGGGAGGTCTGTGTATGGGTGTAGCTTACCTGCCAAAAGTGGGTCCGATGAAGGCGGGGTGGCGAAACATGGCAGCCGTGCCCAGGAAAGTGCCCAGGCCGAGCGGGGTGGCTAAGGGTGGGGCAGAGCCATTGTGGGGCGGTGGGGCCAGGCCTGGGAAGGCTGCGGCCGCGGCTGCAGCAGCCGTCCAGGCTGATTCCAGGGCTGGGTGCGGGTGGGGAGGGAAGGGCCCTCCTTCCAGGTAATGGCTGAGAGGGTGGCCCGCTGCCAGGGGGCCTGGGAACGGCAGGCCTGACGGGTGGGCCTGCACCCCGGCCTTCTCGCGCTTCCTCCACTTGGCCCTGCGGTTCTGAAACCACACCTGAGGGCAGACAGAGATGATGATGCACAGATTAATATGAGCAGTTTTTTTTTTCTTATCACCTTTCCCACAAAGTTTTTAGAAGATAAAGAATGAGATGACAAAGGTTCAAAATAGGCTGCATGTAGAAACAGGAAACATCTACTAAATAAATAAGTAAATTCTAAAGATAAATAAATAAACAGGGCATTTCCTCCTGTATAAATACTGTATAAATCCTGTATAAATGCTTAAAGTCAAGTCACAGGTCTGTTCAGTTATGCAGGCTATAAACAGTTCAAAGTTAAAGCTATAACTCCTCTTCCTGCTTAGATCACAGCAACGTTTCATTGTAATTAACAGGACCAGACTCTATTGAATGTTGTGTCAGTGTACTCTTCAATAGTTGTCTAGTTCAGGTGGTGGCCAACAGGCGGAAAGTCAACGGTAATTACTTGCAAGGTAAACCCTGCAGCTCACGGTCCCTTACATCTACTTTCTGTCTAATTAACCCCCCCACCACCACCACCTCCCACCCCCATGTCCCCCTCTAGACGGGCTTCAGGATTTGGAAAGGGGGGTGGTGGGGGGGGAGGGGGTAATTAAGAGCTGTGTTAACAAAAGATCCAGAAAATTACCGCTGAACTGGCTCCAATAACAATTAATGCGCTTTAAATTAAATTCTTAAGAGATGTAGAACAAGTGACTTCCATCCAAGAGAGTATTTAACTTTCCCACGCATCCACTGTTGCCCAGTTTGCACTGCAGAAGCACGGGGCTCTCACAATGAGCAAAATGTCAACATGAGGAAAGTGATTGAACGAACCAGCTTGAGCGACAGGGACTGCACACACGCATTATTCCCAGAGGGCTGTTTAGCATTACACAGCCCCTCGGGAATTTATGAGTTTTTATCACCTCCTGATGGCGCCCGTTAAGTGATTTGTTCACCTACGGCCCCCAAGGAGACATCTGTTGTTTTACCGTCGGCCATAACCTCTCGGAGCTTCCACCGTGTTTGAACTGTCTCTCTGGTTATGAGCCCGGGCTTTCGACATGCAAGCCACGCTTTCAGTGTGTAAGGCGAAGCAGAGAGGGGAGGGATGGAGAGAGTGGGAAGTGGGGGGTGGGGGGCGGGCAGGGGGGAGCAAACACCTTTAATGGTCTCTCATTCGCTCCCAAGTGCAAAGCATCGGATCAATGCAGGTCTATTGCAATCACATAATGGGAAATCAAATAGCATTATCCCTCCCCTCTTTCTCTCTCCCTCCCCTCCCTTCCCACTCTCTCACTTATTCTCACACACACACACACACACACACACACACACACACACACACACACACACACACACACACACACACCCCCTCTCTGATGGGAATTCAAACACCATCTCATCCCGGGAATATAGACAGTGTTTGCTCCTGCACTAAGTGAGCTTTTTATGAATCGCCAGCGTCGGCTTAATTGCCACTAAAACGTCCCCCGTTCGCGTGTAATAACATTCAATAACAGGAAAGACCTTCCCTGCGCTGCGACTGGGGCCATTTAACACATTTTTACTGTAATAAATTACTGCCTCAAATTGGCCCCTAATCGCTGATCCTCAATCAGTGACGCATATCACCGGTTATTATCCAACGCTGTGTACCAGGGACATTTTATAGAGGACATAAAACATTAGAGGATGCTGCTTTTCTCTCTCTCTCTCTCTCTCTCTCTCTCTCTCTCTCTCTCTCTCTCCTTCTATTTGATTTACAAGTCACAGGCTTCTCTTTTCAGATAGAATATAGCCTAAACAGAAAGCCACTTACTTGAACACGGGCCTCGGTGAGATCCAGGCGCATTGCGAGTTCTTCTCTGAAAAGAATAAAAAATAAAAAAGGAAGAAAGAAAGAGGAAGGGAGAAAAGGTAGAGAGATGGAAAGAAAAGATTCAAGGTTACAGGCCAACGTTTGGAAGCAACGTAGAATTGCTGTTTTATCCCCCCTCCTATTGTTCACTGTCAACAATAGACGACCAAAATAAGCTTGATTTTTTTGATTCTTTCTCCTCCCTGGCATGAACTGCAGAAAGACGCCATAGCCATATTCTATTTTCCCTGTCACGGATGGGTAGAAATAGGCCTAGTGATTGTTAGATTTTCCTTAGCCCAGGCCTGTCACTGTAACAACATAATGGTTGAAATAATGACATCTAAACTAGCCTGCCACAAAGCAATTGACGCTCCCTTCAGCTGCAAGATGGGCTTGCAGTGCAAATTAGACCTACAAGTCGTCTTAAAGTAAATCGATTGGAAAATATGAATAATCCCAATGGTAAGAATAAAAAAAAAAAATCGAAAATGTCGGTTCTTGTGCTCCTGTTGTGCCAGTAAAGCTTTTATTTTGGAGAAAATAACGCGGATGTGCCAATTAACAAAAAGGGGAAATCAGCAGAAAAAAAGGTTTTAAATTTTATTTATAAGTGACCTATAATTTTGTTTTTATGTCCAACTGCATAAAAGTCCTGATAATGATTTTTAAAGACATTTTTAACAGCATAAAAGCCTCTGAAAATCCCTATAATGAAGCCTTGCAGTTCACTGTGTGTGTGAGTGTGTATGTGTGTATTTGTGCGCATACACCTGCCCTTGGGCTTCTTGTGCTTGAGGTTAGGCCCTGACTTTTTTTTTTTCTGTATTCAGTATCATGTCCAGCAGCTAACCTGAGCTACACCGGTTAATTATTCCTCCTGAGAATAATACGGCTGTCATCCGAATCAACAGTAGCGGATACAGGTAACAAAAGTGTGTCAGCACTTACAGGCCTATTGTGTTCACTTATGCAAGGCACGGGTTTGGTGTTGGGGGACATTTTATGAGGTGTCATCCGCACAGTGTCCGGTTACAGACGTGTGGAATTACTGGGACTGTTTTTGGAAAATTTTATGGGCAAGGGAGGTGTTTATTTAAAAAATAAATGCAATTAATTATCACCTTCAGTGCTTGGAATTATTGGAGAACACGTTGCATGTGTGTGTCTTTAAGCGTTTCCTTTGGGGTTTTGTTTTAAAAAAAATAACCACCTGTACAATAATAATAATAATAATAATTTGTTATCACGTATTATTATTATAGACTTGTATAATTATCAACGGTTCGTATGCATTTAAATTCAAATTTACAGGCCTACAATTTTGGGTTTTAATTTATAAGCGTGTAGGCTATAATAATAATAATAATAATTTTTATTTGTATTATTATTATTAATTTCAAGAAATATAAAAACATTTTGAATTTAAAAAAATCCCACACGTAATGATACATTTTTTTTCCTGTTTGGTTTGTTTTGTGTGTGTTTTTTTTTTCTTACCTGGTGAAGACGTCGGGGTAATGTGTCTTCTGGAAAGCTCTCTCCAGCTCCTCCAGCTGGTAACTGGTGAAGGTAGTCCTGTATCTTCTCTGCTTCCGTTTCAGCATCCCTTCCTCCGAGTCACTGCCCGCTGACAGACACACGCTGTCCTCCCCGTCCCTCACGTCCCCATCCCCGGCGTTCAAGCTCTCCCTCTCCTCGTCCTTCGGGGACAGCGCGGCCGCGTCCGCGCAGCTCTCCTCCTCTTTCCCCGCGTCCTCCTCGAACTTCAACGGGCCGAGCTCTACCAGTCCCATGCTGCCGTCTTCCGAACCCTCCCCGGGGCTCTGGTCGCCTTCTCCCCTGCTCAGTGACGCGTTCTCCCGGTAGGACTTACTGCGGCTGATGCTCACCTGCGGCGCATGGCTGATTTTGAGGTTGTCGCTGGCTTGTTCCAGGAGAAGCCGCTCCCTGTCCAGCTTCTCTGCGTGGTCGTGGAGGTACTTCCCTCCGGGTCCGTACAGCCGGCGGAGTTTGGGTGGCAGGTGCATGTCTGCGCTGAGAGAAAGGGGGTCTTTCGTTGCTCCTGAGAAAGAAGCGTGTCAAAAATGTCAAAATAATAAATAACAAAATGGCTGTGAAAAGCAGAGGAAACATTTTCCTTTAAATACCTTTAATGGCCTATAAACAATTCCTTCAGACTTTACAACAACTGTTTAGTTTTTTTTTTTTTTTGCCAGCTGTTGTGAAACCACCGAGATTATTCTCCGTAACAGTGAAAATGAAACTCTTTCTTGAGGTTTTTAGTATAAAACTAACACGTTTATTTGTTAGGTGGACATGTTAATCTTCTACAACGTTCCCCAATAACCTATGTAGACTATATATATATGTATATATATTTATTTTTTTAAATTCCACTTCAAAGTGAAACCTACCGTCAGCCGTTTTGTCGAGCTCTCCTCTGCCGGGCAGACCCGTCAAACTTTGCGCCCCTATCAACCTGACCTTACAGGGACTCCGGCGGCCCAGAATGCTCTCTATGCAGTAAGAGGAGAGCAGCGTCGGGGATTTACTGCTCTTCCTCTCGCCCCGGTCGTGGATATCTTCCTCAAACTGACCGCTCATGTCAACGCTTTGGTTCGTCTAGTTTCGGTAACGCCTGTGAGTCTCCGACTCTCTCCCACTCTCTCTCTCTCTCTCTCTCTCTCTCTCGCCCTCTCCTCTCGGAGTCCTTCTTCTTCTTCTTCTTCTTCTTCTTCTTCTTCTTCTCTTGTCTCAGGCCGGTGTGTCTGTTTGAAGCGGGAACGTTCACTCCTCCCTCCTTCTCCTTCTCCTTTCCTCTCCTCTCTCGCTCTCCCTCTCACTCTCACTCTCTCTCTCCCTCCTCTGACACACTCTCAGCTAATGACAGACAGCGGCTTGGCTGCCTCGCGCTGCGCTCCGGTCTGCCAGGCGCTGCTTCCCTGCTCCGCGCGCTAGCTCAGCATACGTGTAGGCTGCTATTGCGCGCCTGATTGGCTCGTATACCGTAAGTGTATGCGGGAGAGAGACAGCGCGCAGCTGCTTTATATATTTTACGATTAAAGTTAATTTGAGGGAAAGACCGCAAAACCCGACATGGACTTTGTTTTTTGGGGTTTTTTTCCCGCTCCGTGGAACGAACTCAACAGATAGAAGAAGTTGCTAAAGCAAAGCACCTTAAATCAGCTTTTCTTGCTTGTAGGTTTGGTTTTTGTTTTACGCTGACACATGTTTTGAACATTAAAATGTTTAAAAATCATCAACAACAAAAAATCATCACCACTTTATTATTATTATTTATTATTTAATAATGCAAAAATGGCTTTGGCAGAGGTGGCAACAGAGTCAGGCAAGTATAGATGTGGTCATACAACATAAATTAAGTGCAACAAAATTGACTTTTTTTTCCCATGGAGTACACTTTATCATAACAAAAATAGTAAAGCAGTTGTGTAAACAATAAAATGAATGATATGAATTCCATTTAAAAGCTGCTTCACCTTCAGGCTCCTACTATGCAATATTGGCTCACTGTCACACTGTGACTCTTATAGAACACACTCTTATAATCTGTTCTATAGAACAGACTCTTATAGAACAGAGCCATTTTAATTTATTAGTAACTGTGCCTGTGCTTTTTATACTGTCAGGTCAAAAATGTCTTAGCCTAGCCCTGTGCCTAGTCTGTACACCTATAGCCTTGTTGTCTTGTAAATACATATGTACACCCACAGGACAGTATATTACATTATTACATTATTATTATAGTAATATGTCCAGTATTAAAACTCTTAATATTTGTAGTAAACAACCAATCAGTTCCTCATATATGCCAGTATAAAAACAAATAAATAATGGGGGCTCCCTTAGTCTTCACTTTTGTCACAAGTGTGTCATATATAGGTTAAATAATAAGCATAACATTTTTTTTTTTGTTTCTTTCAGCACACAAATCCTGTGAGCTGAATCCTTGTGGCAAGAGGAATAAAAAATCTGGCGCGGAGTTTGTGTTCAACCACAGAGAGCACCTGCGCAAGCCACGTCAGAGACCGAGGCGCATAGAAACAGAAATACCAAAATTGGGGTAAGATTTAAAAAAAAAAAAAAAAAGGATTTATTTATTTTGCCCTGAACTTTTTGAAGCTGTAGCATTTGAAAAGTACTGTGTTTTGACAATTAAGTATTAATACGGTTAATATTTCTATCTATCTATCTATCTATCTATCTATCTATCTATCTATCTATCTATCTATCTATCTATCTATCTATCTAT
>JBBMJY010000013.1:9823667-9842180 GCA_037833715.1 Toxotes lorentzi
TATCTATCTATCTATCTATCTGTCTGTCTGTCTGTCTGTCTGTCTGTCTGTCTGTCTGTCTGTCTGTCTGTCTGTCTTTTTCTTGCTCCCTCCCTCTCCCACCAATTGCCTGCTCTCTGTTGGAGTTGCGGATTGACTTAAAAAGTGAGGGTGGCGCGGCGGTGATGAGACGCCGCACGGGGAGCCGGTATAGCGTGCGGGGGGGTGGGGGTGGGGGGGTGGTGGGGGCGACGACTCCGCTGTGGAGAGGGGAAGAGATGGAGAGATGGATCGAGAATGTAATTTTAAATGAAAGTCTATTTAACCCGCTGTGAATGGCATGACCCCTATCCTCGCCTCAGAGCCCATCACTGTTACAAGGATCATTTTCAGAATTCAATCCAAAAACTTCAGCAAGCTGCAATTTACTCTCTCCTTCTGTGTCCCCCCTCACTCTCTCACTCTCTCTCTCTCCTCTCCTCTTCCCCTCCGTTACATATCCGCCCGGACTAGAGCATCGCAGCAAACGAAAAATAACAATAAAATATACCTCGCTATATATACGTTAAGCATTTTGTTTTAATTGGAACTGGGACATATCTGTGTGAAGTTGAGTTAAGCTGCAGGCCGCTAGTAGATTTAGTGGAACTAACTCAGTTCTTATCTTTTTTTTCCCATTTGGGGGCCTCGTAAAATGTTAACGTATCGTAGATGCTTTAAAACGTATCTGCAGAAACAGCATTGAAGAGGAAAAATCATGCTTTTTGGGCAGAATTTGTGTAGCAGATTTCCTCTGTAATAAGGCCTATATGTTTATTATCAGACAATCCATAGACAATAATATCATTTTTTGTCTTCTGCACTTATAAAATATGCTGTAATCTAATAGTATTATAAGCAGCTGCAACCTGTCTTGCACACGGATGGTATCAAATTCAATCCATCCGCAACTTTTTTTTTGTGTGTGTGTAGTGTCACAAACTTCCAAGCTTGTTTACTTGCACGCAAATCAATGTAATGAGTGTAATAACAATATAAAATGTTATGCCTTTTCCCTGCGCGGTCACAAACAGACGTGCGTAATACAGACGAGTATTTAGAGTCGCTCTGTAATTTGGGGGCCACAATTTGATTCATTTATCCGCACACTGTTATTAACCCTGTGGAAAAAGAGATGTCAGCCGCCATTTCAGCCAGCAGGACATCCGCGCTTTGTTTAAATGCACTAATTACGCGCATACATTAGAGGGGGACGGAATAGCCTGAGCGCAATTTTCACATTTTCAATTTTCCGTCTATTTGACGTGCAGGTGAAGAGATGGCGGAGAGAGGCCGCCTTCCGTCTCAGCACCTTCTCACCACCGCCTCCCCTGTATTTTCATAACATCCTAACTTGACAATATACAGGGGAAACACCGGGTTGCATGCTTTCTGTTCGTGTGACGCTCACGCACACTGCTGCTGTGCCACTGTGCATCACACCCTGGAAGTCCAAAGGCCTGTTTGCCCCTTTGGTGTCATGCACCTTGGCCATTTATTCTAAAGAAATGAAACTTGACTTGACTGTGCAATATCTGTATACTCTGCAATATCCAATAATGTGCAATAACCCATACTACATATCAAACTGTATATATATCTATTCTCCTTACACAAGCACGCAGCGCCTCAGAACTGTGCACCTCACCCCTCCCCTTTTATATTTTTTATAATTCTCTTTTTATATATATATTTTTTTTATAGCTTTATACTTACTTATTTTATTTTATTTTTTATGCTATTCTGTGTTGTATATATTGTACATATATGTTTGCACTGGAGAAGGAGTTGCTTTTCATCTCGCTGTACATTTAAAAAAGATGTATAATGACAACAAAAGGCATTCTATTCTATTCTATTCTATTCTATTTGACAGGTAGATTTGTGCATTCAAATCGCGTTATGAGTGCATATATTAAACAGTTTCCCCAATAGTAATGCAAGCTATCTCTTCTCCCTTTCAGCTCCATGTCTGTCCTCTCCAGTGAAAGCCACGGGAAGTGATACTAATAAAGTCCATCATTTAGGACCAGCAGGTTGTGCTTTGCCCTGCAGGTCATTCAACTGGCGCCATCTCCTGGATGGAACAGCACACTGCTCCAACAGGTAAAGGCCCAGTAATTAAAATGCACTGTACAGAAGGAGAGATACTTTGAAACTCAGCTGCATTGTTCTATTCAAGCAGCTAAACGCATCATACTCTTTTCTCGCTTTTCTCTCGACGACATCCCCACTCACTGCTTCTTGCTTCATCCACTATCTAACCTATCTGACCAGAGATGCATTTATATGCATGATCCTTCAAAGTTAAACGCCCACCCCTCCCTGTAGGAGACAGGTATGCTGCATTTGCACGTGCAGGATTAGGACTATTCAGTGCTTGGTGATGACTCCTTGTTATCCCACAAGTTTGTCCTAATGCAGCATATGTAAACACTGGTCCTTAACATCATGCACCAACTGGCTCGTGGCCTTGGTGACGACGGCTCATCCTCCATCCATCCTCCATCCATCCATCCATCCTCGCGCTCTGACATAATTGGACACTTGCTCTGCTTGAGAGGCCAAGCAGGGAAAGAAGGAAAGGAGGGAGCGAAGGAGAGAGTGTGTGCTTGGGAGGGGAGGGAGGCTTTTAAGGCGCGCGTAAGCAAAGTTAATTAGCGGTTATTAACAGCCCGCATAATGAGAGCGAGAGGGAGTCAATTTAATGACTTTGTTAGCGCGAGTTCAGAGCGACAGGCGATGATCGAAACAACAAAGGCGAGCGCGCACGCAGCCATCATCCGTAATTTCCAGCGGTAATGCGGTCTGATCAGAAACAAAGGGTTCTAATTTCGTTCAACTGACTCGATAATTTGTCCTTATGTAAGGAAAATAATTAATGACTTAATGCTTCAACAGAAGTAGCTTTTCTTTTGGGGGTGGGGGGGTGGGTATCTCAGAGGCCTCGTTTGCTGGAGAAGGTCGTAAGGAAATCAATTTCCAGGCCTATAATTATTTACATCATGAATTTAAAAAGTGGACGTGTGCCTTTGCTCCGGCTGGTGTGCAAACGAGTGAGAGTCTATTAGGAGAGGAGAGAGGGAGTCTCCAAATCTTCTTCCCTCCAGCAAATTGTGTATGGCAACAAATGAGCCACTTGTCATAATGTCGTATTGAAGATTTTGCAAGCAGAACAAAAATAAAATTGTGCATGATTGGGAATAAAAGAAGGTTTTTTTTAAAGCCGCGTATAAACTAAAATCGCTAAAAACCAAATGATACATTTAATATTTTAGGGTCACTCATCGGCTCAGGTTTGAAGGTTTTTGGTGACTGATGATACTTGATCATACTTTGGAGCTCTGCTGAATTGATGGCCCTCTCGGCCGTACCCGTTCCCGAGAGTGTATCAGGTCATTGTGGCTGCTGCATTGCAAAAAAAAAAAAAAATTATCCGCGGCGTGCGCGTCTTTACGCATGGTTTCATCATTCCACAGATGGGTTGAGTCGGACGAAAGATGTGAGCGCTATTATCGATTGGGGGAACATGAGCCGCCTGCAGGGCCACTCTTGGATTCATGGCAGGTGCATAGGTCACCCACACGAAAGCGGCAATTTCACGGCCCCCATTGTCTCCACTGATTACTGCTTTGATCACAGGAATCAAGAGCCCGAGACTCTCCTAAACCTACTGGGGAGTCCAGGAGCTCGTGAGCTGAAGAGGTCATCATCATCAGCAGCAGCATCAGCGTCGTCGTCGCCGTCGTCTTGGCCATCACCATCATCTGCCACATCATCCCCATAACCATCATCACCAGCATCACGAGTTGACCATACAAACCTGGGGCGCCGTGTGTTTTCACAGCCGCGTTGCCCTTTTATTGATTGCGTGCCTTAATTTTAATTCGATTGCGCGAGTGTCAAAAATTCCGCAAGAATCATCCTAGTAATGAGATAATCAAAGTAATATATGCAAATCAGTTATGTTGCCAGCTTATCAAAACCGGAGTGCCCCCCCTTGAGTCTGAAGAAGTCCATTTATTCAGTTAGTGGCAATACCTTGCGCAAATGGCGCGATGCAAATGACAGTTGATTAGACTAAATTAAGAAGCTCGTTTCTCCCTGACCTTGTCTGAGTTTTATGTAAATTCTTTTTTTTTTATTTCTTGCTTTAATGTGATAAAAATGCATTTTACACCTTGGCCTTTATAAATCTGAACAATATTTATTTTTTTCCACCAGAGAAACAATGGTAAGGCTCAAATAACTCACTCTGTCAACAGCTTGGATGATTCTGTGCTTGTCTCTTTTCTGTCTGTCTGTCAGTCTCTGACAAATCTCAGTATATCTTGACCTCAGTGCAACTCCCACAGGGACAGAAAGTGTGCCTGTATAACTTCCTTGCTGTGGGGGAGTGTGCCTTGAAGATAGACTAGGTGTGTGTGCCTCAGAGTGTGTCTGCATGTGTGTGTTTACACGATTATGTGTACTCATGTGTGTACCATAACATATTGTCTTAGGAGACAGAGAGAGTGCAGTTGAGACTTCCTCTCTGTGGGGTGTGTGGGGCCTGTAGATGGGAAAGGAATAAATCCAATATAGATTGCAGGGCTGCGCTGCCTCCCGCTGGGGACCCTCAGACTTGCAGGCCAGGATCGAAGTGCTTTTCTCCCCCTAAATTGGCCTGAGAGGAGCAGGAGCAGCAGAGCTACACCCCCAACACTGGGACTGCCTACGACCTAATGATGGTGCAGGGGACAGACGCACGTACGTGCACGTGCGCACACAGCAACAGACTTGCGGGTATGTGCACATACACACCAAAATTCACACACAGTCATTCTCAGATTGATATAACACCAGTCACACTCTTGCACCAGTCAAACACACTCGTGGATGAGAAAACCACACAGATATAAACCCACCCTTGTCCAAAGACCATTCACCTCAAGTTTCCCTCTTCACATCTCCAACTACCCCTTAAAACTACCTAGCTAAACTAAAGATTTAGAGGAGGCATCCTCACTACCTGTCCACCAGCTTCAGAGGGAGGGCTGGATAGTAGGCCTATAACTGGCACCACACTAAGTGTCTGAACTGATACACACTCCTGCCCTTTGGTTCCCCCTACGAGGAAAACACCACCAGCACCCCAAAGCCATTACTCTTCCAGCCAAACATCCAGCCACTGTCATTTTGGTTCTGTCCAGGGAGCTAATTCTATTTGTGATGAGGTGTCTGATGTGTTGTGCTGGGTCGAGTCCAGAGACAGTGTGACAGAAAATCCTATAGGCAGACAATTGTGGCTCAGTATGCCTCATTACCTGCTCACAGGGCATTTTATGTTAACTACAATGTGCCACTACAGAGCTCATCTCTAGAGGGTAACAGGTTGCAGAGATGAATGCAAAGATATAGAACCATGCGTACATATTCACAACTCAGTGTTATTTTTTAATTTGTTTTATTTTTTTAACTGACAGCTGGAATTGCTTGTTTTTTTTGGATGCTTGCCATCCTGTGAATGGCCTACCATGTATTTCCAGCTGCTTAAGATCATCCATCTGCTCTTCCTATCATTAATATACAATAAATGCAGGCGCATCACCAACTTTTATAAACAATTTTACAACAATCTTATTCTTACATCTTCCAAAATAGGTGTTGTGGTAGGACTTAGCAAGGAAAATGAATGAATCAGGCTGGCCGGCAAACTACGTGACACTATCTTATGCTTTTTTTTAAGCTGAGTATATCATTCAAAAATCATTGCCCTAGAATATGTAAAATGCATAGAAAACGCATATGTGCTTTTTCTTTTGGGTAATATTTATAGTGGGCCTTATGGGAAATGTAGTTTCTAGTAACAAAATTCATTCTATAGCTTTCTATTCCCTTCTAGCTTATTTTATTTTAAACTGTAATTTATTATGTGCAGTTCCTTGGAATTAAATGTAGTCTGTGTTTGTTTTGGTAGGTGGCAGCCTGTCAGTACACTATTAATATTTACCCTGAACTCACTTAATACGAGTTTAGCTAAACTAAACAAATTGTCCAATGGCTCAAAAGATGTCAAAACACCAGATTCCAGTCTTAACTTAATTTTGACCAACACTATATTTGCTGTGTTTTGGCTTTGTTGGTCAGTACAGAGCCTTAAACGTCCTTTCTCATCACATATTCTCCTTTGCTATAGGTATTTTGCTCTCTTGAACCTACTAAGTCATGTCTCATCATGGATCATTGGTGTTATCCCTCCACTCATCTCCTTCTTTGTCCACTTTGACTTATCTTTGCGGCACAGTCCTGTGTTGTTTCTTTGCTTCTCTCTGTATTCTGTTATTTTCCACTTTGTATTTTCTCCCTTTCATCTCCGTCACGCATCTCTTGTCTCTTGATGCTGATACACCTTTCACCTTGTTGTGTTCAATCCTCCACTTGTGTCTCTGCTGTGGTGCATTACATTGTGTTTTCTCTTTATCAGCTCAACTGCTTGCGACTATTTTCCTGTCTTGTTTTGTTTAGTAACTCATCTGGGGCTGTGCAGAAAGCAGCAAATCATTTGGAGATTGCTATTCATGTGTACAGTATATACTCTGCCATTATTTAGCACGTATACACAACAGGAGGGAAAATGCATACTAAATACCTTGGATGCAAAGACAAGCACATGCAATACATAAACACCGGCCACAAACAGATACGCAACAAAATCCTTTTGACATCAATAATTGGTAAATCCTCTGATTAACTTGTAAGAAATGTCCTTAGAGTGCTTAAGTAATTGTGTTTGTGTGTGTCCTTTTTTTATTGAATGCACCCCCCTCTCTTTAAAGCACATCTTTATAACCAAGCAATTCCAAAGCAATTTTCTCTGTGGGAGGAGAGTGTAATTTTCTATTCTGTGACACTGTGATGTGTAAGAAACTGGGAGCTGGCGCTAAAAGGCGTCTGTAGTGTGTGTCTTGGTGTGGGTGTGAGCCGCTTTAATGGCCAACGCGGGGCGGGTGGCGGTGGTGGTGAGCGGGTGTATGTCAGGAAGGCCATCATTTAATGACTCCCAAATAGTGCCCTCCTCGTTAGAGCTATCGTCCTGGAAACACGAGGCTGTGAACCAGGAGAGCGCCACACGCTGCAACAGTCTTTTATCTTCATATTAAACCATTTGCATAACATTACTGCGATAGATAGGATTCAGAAGATACTCAACCTACTCAGGGAAAGACACAGAGAGAGTAGGCACAAGAGACACAGAGAAGGTATACTACATGTCCTTGCAAATCTAATCAGCGTTAAATGGAGCTGTCAGGTGTGTGTGTGTGTGTGTGTTTGCGTCTGCATGTTGTACTGGATGGCTCATGTCAGGAGTCATTTAACATTAAACAAAATAGTGGGTAACAGGGCTGTAATTACAAAATACAAGAATCCGAGCTATTTCGTGTTAGATGTGACATCCAAATACAACAGTTACCGAGCTCTGATACACAAGACGAGGCCAGCTGCTAACAATTCGGATGCCATGTGCACTTATGTCCTTCACAAAGTTAAGTTTTATCTTTTTTTTTCATAATGTTTTGGGCAAATTGTCCGTAGTTTTAGCAGCTCCGCAGAATACAAAGAAATAGCCAATCAGAACAAATCACACTGCATTTTGTGTGATATCAGCAGACTAACAAAAGGCTCCATTTCATGTTTTGTGTAGGTGCAGCGTCCGTCTATACTGTACAATGTGGTGTTTTGCTTTGCTTTGCGTCTAAAAGAGTAATATCAGGCAGCTGGTTTTCATTACTATAGAGAAACAAGAGCAGGAAAGTGTGTAAGCACAGACTAATTAGTTGTTGCTACTTGCTTCTGCCTGATTAATTTAATCAGAAGTACACTTGATCTATATATAACTTCCAGTATGAATATAGTGTTTGTGGCAAATTTGGCAGGTACAATGCGATGCTTAGGCTCTGGCTGAGAATCTCTGAATGGATTTTGGACCTTATAAATGCTACATATTGTAAAGTACACTGTATGTATGGCACTGCAAAAGCTACAGTGGACGCTGGAAGCCTCAATACTTACTTGTTGAGCTATAATACCATTGTGTTGGTCACGTTAAAGGCCCTGCACACCCATGGTAAGCCCACACAGGTGATTTTAATTATTGTGCTGTGTGAGACCTCACCTTTGGTCCGCGTGGGCATGCACAGACCTAGTGACCCTTTAAAAGGTCAGAATATAGGGTAAGGGGGGGGGGGGGGGGGTCCCTGTGTGTGAAATTGTGGGCCCCTTCTGCTATGAAAGGCTAAAAATGTCATCACAGAATAGACTTGTAATAGTCTTGTGTGTATGCATGTGTGTGTGTGTGAGAAAGAGATTGCCTGTTTATGCATGGGGATAGACTGGGGATAGACTACTGCCAGGTGAGTGTACCATTTACCATCAACCATTGAGTTCAGCAGGCATCTAATAACAAAGCATTTATGGCCCACTTACGCATGCATAGATATAACCGTCAGCAGGCAACAACAGTCTCCAGTCTCCAGCTATTCCTGCCTCTCTTAAAACACACATCCGGATTGGACCCAAATACTCTAGAATTCTATCATCAGACTCGGGGATGAAATTAAAATCACTCATTTTCTTTCTCCATACAAGAAGCAGATCAATTTCCGGAGACTGGGACGTGATATTTTCCTGCCATTGGGCTTTCTCGTCTCCGGCACAGCACCCTGACTGCCTGTCAGCGGGGGGCCCGGGCCTGACTGCACGCCTCGCCGGAGAACAGTTACTTCTGCCGCGGCGAGTTTATTTGCGCCTCGCTATGAGAATTGCCATCATTTACCCTTCCCCAACACCTCCCAAAAAGAAAGAAATAGACAAGAGGGGAAGCGAGGCAAGAATGAGAAAGGCGAAATTGATTCTTTTTGATACATGCTGCATGGGGGACATTAGGTACCCATCGTTTGACCATCTATTTCAAGAAATGAACAGAATAAATTTTGCTTAAAGTAATGTATGGGCCTTCTGGAGGCCTTTTTGCTGTTGTTCATATCAAGAATGAATTGCTCACTGCAGCATGCGGAGGGTCTCCCGTGCATTATGCTGGTTTTAAGAGAAGTCAATTAACAATGCAGCTGTGCATCAACGGTAACTCACTTTAAATAAAACAGTAAGGCAGCGTGCGTTAAGCGTGGCAGGATTAAGGGCGACCTGATGGAGCATTCAGCCCAGAGAGATGGTCTAGACTGGTGTGGACACTCGACTTTGTCTTCAAAATATAAACACTCATGTAATAGAAAAATAAATTAATAAATAAGTGCTGTGAGATTATATATTCCATTCAATAGACTTTTTTTTTTTTTTTTACCTAAATGTTTGTTTTTGCAGGACGTGAGGATGTGCATGACACAATTGTTTGCACAAGCTGTCCCATATGAGGTCACCACCGGCTGACTGCGATGACTCTCTATATAGACTGTATAACACACTAATATTGTTTCTGTTACCATAATTTATGCAAATTTTCCCCCGACTTCATTATAAACCACATATCCCCTATAATACTTCTGTGATTACCTGTAATGAGTTGATGATAATCTAGCATGCAGTATAGTTTTTGTTTGTTTATTTCAGGATTACAGTTGTTTGCAGCCAGAGAAGCCATTGCTTATGAGATTCCTGTCTTTGCGTTACATATTGCACGTGTCCTATTTGTTACCTGTGTGTTGTGCTTAAAAAACTTTTTTTTTTTTTTTTTAATTGCAGGCTTGGTGCTTGTTTGTCTTAGCAGTGACATTGGTCCTTGTTTGCGCACATTTTGCGCCATCCAATCCGTCCTTAACCCCTTTGCTAGAAACCCCGCTGCTGCGTCACGGAGCCTGTCAATGCTTAATTAAAACCATATTGAGAAAGAGTATAAATCCAACCCCTCTTTTCACTCAGTTCCTAACGGCATGCACGCTTGCTGCAGCGGACTTTGGTCGAGGGGAATGCGTTAAGAGTCTGTCGAGAGCTGCAAATAAGTTTGCAAACGCTGAGACGCTTTAAACAGCTGCCAGGGGAGCTTTCACAGACACCACAATGGCTGGACTCAAGGTAAAGAGAACTTTATTTTTTTATTTTATTTTCAAAACTACTTCTAGTATTGGAAATGCTCACTCACCACTGACCTATCTGACAAACCTGAAAAGTTTCAGAATAATCTGAGAGGCGTTAACATGCAAACATGCTGTAGTTCCACATTATGTGGATAATAAAGGTAAGGCTGTACTTCAGCTGTTGATGTATATCTTGCAGCAGACGTTTGAAATTAAACCTTGTATGACCCTTTACGACTATAACAGGAGAAACAGGAGACTGAAAGGGAGGCGTTCCCTCCAACCAATCAGAGTGCGGCATTCAGCAGCTACCCAGATGTGGTTCCAGATGCCTCAACAACAGCGCGAACATATTTCGGATTCTTTTCAACAGAACAAACTTGAAAAACTTTTCAAAAAATATTGTATTCTCATGTGTTCTAACCATTGCACCGTGGTTCCACACCTCCAAACCATTTACTACTGGTATTAATGTCTAAAAGCTATAACACTGGGATCAAGTGGAATTGTTTCAGTGCTTTGGCAAAAGTTTTCTCTCAAGACAATGATGCAAGATCCATGTAATGTAAAAGTTGTGCTGAACTTTGTCTCTTTTTGTGCTACTATAAATCAAAATCAAAGTGCAAGTTGAACAAAGTTTCCTACTTTGCAAAACACTCTCTGGATGCATGGGGTTTGAGGGACACCACCCTGGCACTTTAGACCCATGAGCACGCACATATGGAAACCATCCATGCCTCTGAGTGTGCTTTCTGCCGACTAACAATGACTCAGCACGATTTCTTTACCTTGTGCCAAGTTCATGTTTTGCAACGGCAGGGAAGACACTGGGCGCTGGTGATCAGTGCCATCAAAGGAGGATAGTGGTATAATAATCTTATTGTAATTAAAGTATTTAAATGTACTGTGGAGGATGTTAGTGCAATTAGTCTGTTTCTGTAACACAATAACACAAAAATAATGGAGGACTGCAAGGGGGGAAATTTGGCATAACTGCAGTTTGTTTTATCATAGATCTAATGTGAATCAATATGACAACAATTAACAAAAAGACAAGCCTTAATGACAAGCCTTCAAATTTAATTATTACCAGCATGAACACATTTATCCTGCATTACAATGAAGCTGCATGGTGTATGTTTTATTTTTCACTTTAACTTGGCTTGAGTGTTAAATGTTTGTCTATCCGTCTGTTTCAGTACATGAGCGGTTTTGGGAATGAGTTCTCCTCTGAAGACCCTCGCTGTCCCGGATCATTACCTGAAGGACAGGTAGCTGACACACGCAAACACACAACCAGGGCTCATTTTAGCATTAACTCAATCATTTATTCATTGATTTTGTGCTTAAGTGATTTTTCATGAATACTTGATGTGACACCATGGGAGTTAGGAGGGGTGACACCAACCAAAAGCTGGTGTGACTCCTCCATGTTTCTCCAGGAAAACAGAAAAACCGGATCCAAAGAAGCGTGTTATCACATTTATTGACACATTCGTCATCATTTGACTAAACACCTTTATGTATGCAACTGCAAAAGAAAACACTAGATGATTACACAAGTCAAAATGTAGAGATGCTCTGTTTTAGGACTTCCCTGCGCCTGTATTGTGATTGGTTGAAAAAAAGCAAAACCTCTGAAATTTATTTGTATTTTTAACAATGTTGTGTCCTTGCACTAAACATAACATTAACATCTTGATTGAACACACCATATTAAGGTGTGTTCAGACCTTCAGGAGACTCTCGAGGCTGATAGCCTAATAAGTTTTCGCTCAAGTTGAATTCATTCCGATTTTTCAAATGTTTTCTTGCGGAGGCGTATTCCCGTCTATTCGCGCCGCTTGGAGCTTCCTTGCATTAACTTCATATGTGTTGAGGCTCTTGGTCTGAACATAACTTTATGTTTCTACAGAACAGTCCTCAGGTGTGTCCCTACGGCCTTTATGCTGAGCAGCTCTCCGGCTCTGCTTTCACCTGCCCACGGCCAACCAATAAGAGGAGGTATCCATCTCTCTCTGAGACGTAAATCAGCACATACAGATCAAATGCATCTTAGACATGATGAATAACTTAAGACTGTTCCTTTTTCTTTGTCCAGCTGGTTGTACCGCATCCTCCCGTCTGTCAAGCACAAGCCTTTTACCGCAGTGCCATGCGGGAATCTAACAGAGAACTGGAATGAAGTGGAGCCTGATCCAAACCAGGTATATTGAGGGTGAATACGAAAAGTTCCAGCTCATTTAGTCCTCATTTGAATTCACTGCTTGGCTTAGTTTTCAAGGATTTACAAAAGATAGATTAATTAGAGAGTTTATAAGGTATAAGTTGATTTTTGACTCTGAGGCTTCTCCCACAGCTGCGATGGATGCCGTTTACCATTCCGAAACCTACAGAGAAGAAAGTGGACTTTGTGGCTGTAAGTTCAACCCCCCCACACATTATTTTTTAATTAAAGATTGCTTGATTGGGATTGTTGCTATCTATATCTTGCAGGGTCTGCACACTGTCTGTGGTGCTGGGGATGCCAGATCTCGCAATGGTATTGGCATCCACGTGTACACCTGCAACACTTCCATGGCTGACAGGTGAGTATGTATTTGTGTACAAATATAGCCCATCATGTAACAAACAGGTGTATTTCCACATATCAGCTGCAGGCAAAAAAAAAATAAATCTTTGGTTACGCTTTGACAATCATTTCTGAGCTTTTCAATTTTTTTTTTCCTGTTCCAGGTGCTTCAACAACTCGGATGGAGACTTTCTGATTGGTGAGGAAAAGGGCTGTTGATGTTTTCGCTGTCGTATATCACAAGAGCAATGATAGCTCAATCCTATGTCCTTCGTCTCTCTGAGATTTTCTTTTCTCTGCCACTCTCTTTGTCTGTTTTTCTGTCTAGTCCCCCAGCAGGGTGAGATCTTGATCACTACAGAGTTTGGGAAGATGATGGTTGAGCCGAACGAGATCTGTGTCATCCAGGTGAGTGTATGTTTTTCATCTCCCCAGTTATCATGGAAATCTACCATTGTGTCTACCCCCACAGTCCACTTACCATATTTAGAAAGACGTAGTTTGGCACTTTTCCAAAGTGACCTTAAAAATAAATAACAGTGGAGAGAGCTTTGAGCTACAGAAAGCCTGACCACCAGGATTTGCGATTGCAGCACACGTGTTTTTTCCAAACACATCAGTCCATGAACCCACAAGCCCCCTCAGCATCGGTTCCTCCCATATTTGATATATAACAGCGCTAAATTTCCTCTCACCGCCATTTCTCATGTGTTTTCTCCAGCAAGGGATGCGCTTCAGTGTGGATGTGTTTGGAGAAACCAGAGGCTATGTACTGGAGGTGTATGGAGCCCACTTTGAACTCCCTGACCTGGGACCCATAGGTGTGTGTTTGGATGATGTTTGTGAGCGTAGATGTGTGTAGTCTATGTTCATCTTTCCTTGAAATCTACGCGCCAAACTCTTTATGTTTGTTTCTTGCAATGCCCTATTGCTGTCTGAATTGTTGTCACACCTTTCTTGTTCGTCTGTTGATCCATTACTTTAGTCAAAGCTGAAATATGTCAACAACTATTGGATTGATTGCCATGGAATTTGCTAAACACGTTCATGTTCCTCTCAGAATGAATTGTTATCACTTCACCGACTTATTTAGCTCCATCAAGTCAAATAGCTGCAAAATCTAATGACCGTCAGCCTTAGCTGTACTTTGCTGATTAGCCAACGTTAGCATGCTAATTTGCTAAACTAGTATGTAAATGAAACTGGTGAACATGGTAAAGCTTATACCAGTGAGAATATTAACATGCCCACACCTAAATATACCCTGACTGTGGGCTGAAATGGAAATCACTCCCTCATTCACTCATTCACCACTCCCTATACAATAGACCATCAGTAGTTTACTCAATAGACAGGAGGGAATTGAGCTTTTGGACACTTACTAATCATCGTCATTTAGTGTCATCACTGTTGGACCATTTTCGCATCTATACAATGTGGCTTATTGCAGTGTACATGCCAGGGAATCTTTTTCGATCCATATGGTGCCTAAATTTCACTCCTAGAGTTCAGAATTAAAATGAAATGGTGGACAGTGTAGCAGAATAGGCAGTGATTTTGGACACACCCTTAGTCTTGTTAATAAAGATGTAGTTTTTTTGTGTGATTGTGCGCTTGTATGTGTCATTGTGCGCATGTTTTGCAGGAGCCAATGGTCTGGCCAACCCAAGAGATTTCCTGTGCCCAGTTGCCTGGTACGAGGATCGCAAAGTGGCCACAGGTTACACTGTGATCAACAAATACCAGGGGAAGCTCTTCGCCTGCCAACAGGTGTTTTTCTTTTTCTTTTTCTTTTTTTTTTTTGATTTTAGTTTGTGTGTGTCAGTACACTCACACAGGTACACAGACACTGTATGACAGGGGCCCACATATGGCATACTTGCCCTATTACCCTATTTAGGTTTGTGTTCGCCTCAGTAAACGCCATCGAACCGCAACAATGCCTAACAGGCTAACAGGAAACTGTCCAAGTGAAGCATATGATCCATTAGCCGCTCCTGCCGATTGAATTGCCATCCCTGATGATTTAATATCGAAGCGTTAGCTGTTATCCATTCAGCAGGTTTCCGCCTCGACTCCCTTATGAGTCTTAATCACTCATAATTAGTTAAGGCATTCTGGAGTTACAGACAGCGTGCCCGTGAAGCTTTGCTTTGCAGGAAAAACCTTTCACAAGTTAAGCATTAATTTCACCATATTTCACTCGGGGGAATGATCTCCTCCCCCTCCAGAAATGTCCTGTTAGGCGCATAATTGGATCGACACATAATGTCTGACAGGAGCTTTTTTACCAAGATAGGGAGGAGGAAGGAGGAGAGGTTTGTCAGGGGTGGGGGCTGGGGCTGGGGGGGGGTTGTAACCGTGGAAACCATGTCTAACCACACTGTTATTATTCATCGTAGAAAGTACACAAGGGTGAGATACTGTCTTTTTTGTGGCAAAACAAACACTTTTCATCTCTCTCGCTCCCTCTACTTGGGCATCCACCCCCCCTGTTATGTGCTAGAGGTTAGAGGTGGTAAGCTGCAGGCTGCACCTGACATGCTTTTCCTGGTGTCCACCCTTCCCCGAGCCTGGAGGGTGATGCTACGGGGGTAAGAAAATAAGGTGGGGGGACGCGAGCCTTATCTTGGGGAAGATGCTGCTCCCGTCTGGTCCTGCTGTTTTGTTCCCCTGCAGAGCGCTGAAATTGCTCAAATTAACTTATTATTTGCTTGACTGGGCCAATATGTTTGTGTTTTGTGTGCATGTGTGTGCAAGTGCTTGCTCTCCTCCAGCCCCCCCCCCCCTTCATTTTAATCGAATCTAGTGGAGTTATGGCAGATGAATGTCCAAAAAAATTACCCGCACTAGGTTCCCCAAAGGCCTTTTTGTGTGGCAACCACTGTAAATTGAGTGTGTGTAAAGTTGAATCTGGTTTTAGTGTTATTAGTTATGTGTGTGAATATACCTATGTCTTAAGACTTAAGTCTATGAATGAATATGTGTGTGAGGGTGTTTTTTTTTGTTAGTGTGTATTAGCTGTTCATGTGTGTACATGAGTGTGTGTGTGTGTAAGGAGCATGGAGGTCACTCAGGAGGCAGCTTGAGTTGTAATGAACTATATTGATTTTAGAGCTCCTGTTGAATGTCTTTTTCGCAGTGACATTATCGGGACAGAGAAACTATATAAAATTGCTGTGGTTTTAACAATCAAGATAAAGAAATATCTCTGCACCCACTGTTACTGCTGCACCCCTCCCCCCCATAAATGCGCCGCTGCGAGCGTCAAAATGCTCAAAGTTTGGGAAAGTTTGATTGTGAAGCCAATTACCCCATAATACCTGGAGCCTCGTATCACAAAGAACAGGGGGAATGAAAGAGAAGAAAGGATGAAAGAAGCACACCCTCTTTCACAATCAACCCTTTTCATTATGACCAGTTTTTTTTTCTCTTTATGTCAAGAAGTACTCTCTCTGGGAATTTAAGATTACAAAGACATTATTCATTGTTCCCTTTTCCCTGTGAAAAGCTCAATTTAAAGTCTTTTGTGTTTGTTGCTTGGGTAGACTCGTCTTATTTGTTTTGTTCTGTGCTCTGCACGTAGGATTTTTCACCGTTCAATGTGGTTGCCTGGCACGGGAACTACACACCTTATAAATACAGCCTGAAGAACTTCATGGTTATCAACTGTGTGGCATTCGACCACGCGGTAAGAGTCATGTTTAAGGAAAGAGACACAGTCATAGTGCTTTTTTTTAATATGCATAATTCATATGATATTCATTTCTTGCTTTTTAATCTATGAAGCGAATTGCCTCCAGCCCATAAACATACATTCAAACGTCACATATTGTTCTTTTTATAATCTTCCTAAAGGATCCATCTATCTTTACTGTGCTGACGGCCAAATCCACACGACCGGGTGTGGCCATTGCTGACTTCGTCATCTTCCCCCCACGGTGGGGTGTGGCTGACCACACCTTCCGTCCACCGTACTATCACCGTAAGACCACAGAAACACACACCTTGCCTCAGTTCTTAAGATCTATTTTTCAAGGGAGGAGAATATAAAAGCTTATAAAAGCAGAAGCAATACATTTTGAGAGCTAGGTTGTTAATATGTGACAGAATTTGTATTCTAATTCTCAAATCCTGCCTAGTGAGGCCAATTTTGAATGAAACAAATCAGCCAGGAGCTAACATGTCTATTTACTCAACCAGTGTCAAGATGGTCGGTGATAACTGTCCTCCTGCTGTATGACTCTTTTCAACTGAGGCCCCAACACAGTATCTTTTGTCTATTTTGTTTTTACCACAGACCTATAAGGCCATCTAGTGGAAATCAGTGTCACAGCTTGCTCTTTGTACAGCAAACTGTACCCAGTGCAGCGCTGTCTTACAGCTTCTCCTGCTTGTGACTTTAGGCAACTGCATGAGTGAATTCATGGGTCTGATCAAAGGCCACTATGAGGCCAAAGAGGAGGGTTTCCAGCCGGGAGGGGCCAGCCTCCACAGCATGATGACCCCACACGGTCCGGACGCTGACTGCTTCGAGAAGAACAGCACCGCTGAGTTAAAACCTGAGAGGGTGGCTGAGGGCACCATGGTAAAAAAATAAATAAATAAATAAAATAAATAATAATACATGAAAAAATATATTAAGTTTTATGAGAGAGAGAGAGAGAGGTTACATCTCTTTTGTGTCTCTTCCTTCCTTCAGGCTTTTATGTTTGAGTCATCCTTCAGTATGGCAGTGACCAAGTGGGGTCTACAGACATGTCAGAGGCTTGACAAGACCTACTACCAATGCTGGGAATCTCTCCGCAGCCACTTTAATCCCAACTGGAAGCCCAGCAAAAAGTAGTAAGGAAAGGTGACTCAGAATAAAAATTAACCAAATACAGTTGTTATATGAAGATAAAAATCCTAGTTTTGCCTTTCTTAACTACCAGCAATCCAGTATTTTTTTTTTTTTTTTGGCATTTTCAGTTTTCTTCTTCTTGCAAACTCATGAGAAATAAATGACAACACTTTGCAGTTCAAACACCCACAGTTTTTGCTGCTTATGTTGGCTAATGTTAACAAACCATAGCTATACTGAGTACACCCCTGAGCAATATCAATAAAATAAAAGAGTCAAAGCTGTGTCTTTTTTACAGTAAGTCTATTATTTTTGATTTGATTGTATATGTACTTTAAAAGAGGTTAGATACATTACTGTAAAACAGACATCACTGGGTCATTTCACGAACTTGATTACTTTTCTCTACTTGTGCCACTGTTACACTAAATTTAGCATTCTCCTTTAATTGTCATTTCCATTGATTTAAAAAAGGATGTTAGCTTAAGATCCTACTATCAACATCAATCTTGTCACACTGTCTGCTGGCTAATATGCCGCTCTAATACTTGAGTGAGCATTACCCTGGTCTGTAGACACATAGTTTGTGCACACAGCAGTCAAAGCCACACAACTGTTTTTGACAACATAATTTTATTCGTTTAATAATAATTATACGCACAAACATCATCACTAGAACATACAGGAGGTTTTTATACATCTGAGCTCATGATGACAGACTGAACTTGCGCTCGAGGGTTCCAGCCTTAATCTTCTCCTCCTTCCTATCCTGTTTAAACAGACGACAAACAGATGATGGGTTAGTACAGTTTCCATAGCAACAAAGTCACATCACCCTCACCCTCTTCACCTTCGGGACATTTTCTCAACCGCATGTTTCATGAGTGAGCGTTTTATGATTTTTAAGGAGGGGGGGGGGGGGGGGGGGGGGGGGGGGGGGGGGGGGGGGGGGGGGAGGGGGGGGGGGGGAGGGGAGAAGAAAGAGGAAACAGAAGAAAGAAAAAAAGGAG
>JBBMJY010000013.1:9842280-9860178 GCA_037833715.1 Toxotes lorentzi
GTCACATCACCCTCACCCTCTTCACCTTTGGGACATTTTCTCAACCGCAGTTTTCGGGAGGGAGTGTTTTGGGGTTTTCAAGAAGCCCCCTCCCCCCCCCCCCCCCCCCCCTCCTCCAGCAGCGAGAGAAGAAGACGAACATGATCGCCCCAGCACTGTGACAATTGCACCAAATTCTCTCTGGAATTTCTATTGGCAGGGATTTAGAGGGTGAATCTCCATGACAATGGGGAGGAAAATGAAAGCAGGCAGCATTTCAAATGAAGCACTTATTTCTAATGTGAATGGAAGTGTGACAAAAAAAAGAAAACTGAGATCAAGTGTGCATCTACAAGGAAATAATGAGTCCCAATCCACACCTAAAAAGCTTTTCAGATGTCTTTGATGCCATTTATGACCAAGTATCGCATTTTAGGATTATTTCAGACAAAAATAATTTTGTAAATGGTAATATCAGCCGATTACATTAGCTAATAAAACTGGTATTAGTGCTGTAACATGATAAAATTACCTCACGTGTTCTCATACCAATACTATGCTGTTTACTGCATTATAATTAGTAAAGTGGGGTCCAAAAGTCTGAGACCACTTTCCCATTCATGGGACGGGAAAGTGGTGTCAGACTTTTGGACTCCACTGAAGATGCACTGAAAAGAAGACAGCAGCAGGGATTGGGAATGGCTGCAGCATAATGGTTGCCCCCTGAGAGAAAGACTTTAACTGCAATAATATGTATGTGTGTATGTGTGTGTGTGTGTGTGTATATATATTTATATTTATATTTTCTCATACAGCCTTCATACATTTATGTAAGTTTGGTTCTGGAGCCAGACATTACCATGTGCCACTGTACATGTAGTACAAAGCAAAAATGATGTAATGGAGTAGTAATTAAACCACAGGTAAGTCATGTCATTTATCAAGCACAGTTCATTAAATCTTGTCTCATACCCTGTCTGTCTTGAAGACGTAGTAGAGGACAAAGAGAGGCACAACTCCAAACATAGCACCCATCAGAGATGTCTTGTATGTGGGCTTGAAGTGTACGTAGGGGTTGGCCCGTGCATACACCCAGCGTGTCAGAGCAGGGTCTTCCTGTATAGTCAAAGGCATACAATTCAATTTTAGTGATCTCCCTGCGTAAACCAATTCTTTGCAGTGGAAAAAAAAAAAGACGAGTGAAACAATTACTTACACCATATTACTACAGCACAGACAAAATAAAAGACAGCATGTTGTGATAATACAAAACTGTCAGGATCTCTTACTGTGCTGACTATGGATAAATAAACTGTGACAAATCCAAATTTCTGCTGTGAGAAAGGCTTACGTTCAGACATGCAACAGTATGGAGTACACAGAGGCGGAATTACACTATGGTGAAAGAAAATGACAACATTAACTATATCAAGAACATAATATTGACTGAATATTAAGTGTAACAAGTTGATTATTTCAAGTAAACTGTAACAGAGTTTACTAATGGAGGCAGCAAGGGATTTACCACTCTGAAAAAGGGTAAATTAACTTGCAGGGTGTGAAGATGTGAGTATGCACCAAATATCAACAATGCTAAAAAATATAGCTAGAAAATTAATGGTGCATTTACTCTTACAGAGTATGACTAGTATGCTAAGTAACATTGCAGCACGTAGCCAAAATGACAAGATATAAGCTGTTCTACATAATGTAGCATTGACTGTCACTGAAAGATAACTGGCATTTTAAATATACTGTGTATTGCAGATGAGCAAATTATAACAATCCTCTCAGCACACACATATTCAGGAGAAAATACTGAGCGGGGTCTCAAATTTTCACACTACACTGGATGCCAGAGCAGCCGAAGCTTGAATGAAATCTGACAGTGTTAGCATGTGTCAATGTTAGCCACTAGCATTATTCACAAACCTTAGTAAAGAGTGAGATTGCTGCGGGTGTCATTACTGGCATATAGCCTTGCACATGAATTAAGAAATGCAGAAAAATAAGTATGGACTTTGTAATGTATGCATTTTTTGTTGTTGTTTTGTCCCCCTGACATGCTAGCGTTAGCATCTCAGCAAGTAGTCTAAGCCTTTCTCAAGGGTGACATTGCTTGCCACTTACAATTAGTTCTTTTCTGTGCGGGTTATTCAGCTGCGTCTGATATTGCCTCTTCAGATTTGCGCGTATTGCCGCCCTGTCTTCTTCGGCACGTCTCTGGTCCGGCGAAAGGTTGAAATATTCATTTGGATCCAATGTTTTTGGCCGAGTGGCCAAGGGCGCCTCTCGGTAGTCCGCCATGATTGTTTGATGACGTGTGGAATGCTGGGACAAACGCGAATTAGTGACATCTCGCGTTGGACGTCCGATTCGTCACCATAGTAACAGCAGACGCTTTCTCGCTGGATGTTTTAAATGAAATAATGAGCGTGACTAACAAAAGTCAAGAAAAAGAGGTCGTGACTGTTCCCAGTGACAGCGACGATGACTTTAAATATGAAGAAGTATCTCTACAAGACGACTGGAGTTTAACAGAAGGGGAGGAAGACTTGGAAGCGACATTGAAAGCCATCCAAAACCGGGCAGAGGCGAGCGCTCCCAAAGCAAAGAGCAACGCACACCAACGTGAAGCCGTGGACGACTTTTTACGCAACTTTCTCTTCCAAACGGGCATGACAAAAACACTTGACTGTTTTCAGACCGAGTGGACCGAGATGGTGCACAAAGGGCTGGTGGATGCAGAGCGGGTCGGTGTGGTACCGGACGTCTATACAGACAACCAGCGCATAGAGAACCAGCTGAAACACGCTCAGCGGGAGAGGGAGGAGTACAGGCTGGCGTCCTCCGCTGCGGCCGAGACTCTAGTGAGAGTCCAGAAAGCCAGAGACTTCCACCGGCTGCAGCATAAGCGTGTTGTCCAGGAGAAAAACAGGCTGATCGAGGAGATGAGAAAGCTCAAGGTTCGGTGTAACAGCTACGAGCCTGCTTTAAAGCGGATGAGTGAAAAATACCAGGCCGTTTTAAAGCAAACCGTGTTGGTGACTCTGGAGAGGGACAAGGCCTTAGGACAGGTGGACCTTCAGTCAGCCCAGCACAACATCCGCTTCTGTGGGAACGCAGAAGAAGAGATGAACAAGAAAGGAGAGCCAAGTGTCAAAGAGACAGCTCACTCAGTGACCCATCCCAGGTCTCCTACAACTCCAGACCCTCCAAGGAGTCAAACTAGGGTGCAGCCAGTGAAGGCAAATGTTTCTTGAAATAAATATTATGCCTCACGTAACTTTTCTGTTATAGAATTATTGCATTTCATTTCTGACTCAGGGGGAGGGAAGTGTTGCACATTAAATAGCTACAAGATGATATTAAATGCTATGTACATTTTATTTCATTCCACAAATCCACTTGGGTACTGACAAATAGATCAAACCCACTGTATCACATGACATAACTTTTATTCTTATTCCTCTTCGTGCATGTCGAATGTAAAAGGTTAGTTTTATGTTGAGCTCAGGCCATTCATTGTCTGCACAGTCCAAGGAGACAGACAAGTCATTCACTACATCTGCTACAACCACAGATCCAGAGGTGGATTCCCTCAATAAATTGTTACTGAAGGAAGATATGATCAGTTTGTATTAAATTTGCTGTTAACTTTTCTCAGGTTCTCTATATTAAATTTGCAATCTTAAATTTACATAGATCGGTTTAGCGCTGGTTAAATTAAGTAAAATGTGGTAGCTTGGTAATTCCCCTTCATTGTGTAGTTGTGGGTCCTTCAGAGTGAACAATACCCGACTCTCGAGGATATCAAGGGCTGATTTATGTCTGGTGTTTGTGAATATGAGCCCAGTAATCAGTCAAGGTCCTGTGCATGGAAATGCAGTCAATCTGTCTCAGGTCTTTTCCTCTTGTGATCTTGAGTCCAATCAAGATGAAAAAGAAAAGTGCACTTAATTAATCAACCTGTCATTGCTTTGTTGTTGAAGTTCAGACGTGTTGCATTGTAGAATGTAACCACAAGAGGGCAGTGTCTAGCAAGCATTGATTTTTATTAGCCCTGAGTGGATATCAGGTAACTGCAACCCCAAAGGATTAGAAACAGCAGGAAAAGAGGAATCTGCTGAGCTGCACTCAAAGATAAACCAGTCAAGTGTATTTATTTTTCCACTGACAACCGTGTCACCACTGCCAGGATAAGTTGTGTTTGGATACAGTCACTAGAGAGGATATATATATATATGTGTAGGCGGCAATATTATAAACTTAAGCACTGTGATATTCCCCCTGCAGATGGGGTCTAAAACAAGAAATTTTGGTATTGACACAGCACACAGGAACGCAATGATGTTTTCCTATGTTATAGCACAGATATTTCATTTATCTAGTTGTTGTACATTTTGTTCCACCAGGGTCAATTGGTGGAATTAAAGGAAGGCTGAGCTGTCATATAGCCTGTTCACAGATATCTTAGCGGCATCACAACTGGATTATGCGGTACATAGCTATTCCTTCCCACACAGAGGTTGTCTTTCTTTTTCTCTCTCTCTCTCTCTCTCCTTGCTCTTCATACTTGAGTAGTCGAGTGGTACAAAGATGCTGAGAGGGCTCTTTGATCCAGAGAGGGGCCCGGCCGTAGCTACAGTACGTGTGACCAAATGATTTATTGTCCTCTCAGGACCTCTAAAGAGCCACCCGCTCTGCAGTTTTGAAACATCCATTTATGACTTCAAAATTCAATGTGAGACCACATTCTGGGGCCAACAAGCCTCAAATGAAATATTAATATGTTTCTGCCCAGGCTGGCACCCACTAGACCTCATGGACTTGGAGTTGAACTCTGGAGGAGTTTACAAGCTGTGGGTACAATAGCCACAAAAAGTTCTTCACTGTCAACTCCTGCTTCCACACCCCTTCATATGTCTATCCCACAGAACATTTGATATTTCATTCTTTATCGTACATCAGTGATGCTGGCTGACGTTTATTTTGATGCACTTACTGTGCAAAGCCTCATACAGATAACAGGGAGATAAGGGTGCGATATAGATATGGAGGCAGTTACGTGCTTGGTGATAAAGAAGGAATGAAAAGGCAGAGAGGATTTCTTTCAGCAGGCTGTGCTACCTTTGCAAGAGTTAATCATTCCCAGTAATCAGAAGCCATTTTGTGCTGTTTTGGTCTTTTAAAGGGGATGTCTACATGCAAGTCTGGTTGGGAAATTCGAAACAGGTTTCTTTTCCGACCACAAGCTAAAAGCTTTTTTCTCCTTATTCCTCATCAAAGGTCCCAGAAGTGGCTTGTAGACATAGAGACAATGATCTAATGTGTTGTGATGTTCTTTTTTACTTATTCATAATATTTCCTGGCACAGAGGTTCCATTACTCTGTTGCCCTTGAGGAATGTAACGGAGGAATGTAATGTGCCTTTCTACCCTTGTTTTCATCTGCAGGACATAATTGGGGCCAGTTTAGTGCCTTTGTAATTTTCACAAACGGTTACAGAGTCAATGAGGTGGTGGCTGGAGGGCGGCCTGTTATTTCCAGCCAACATTTTGCACCACCCAAGCCCATATTACCCCTTTTTCCAGCCTTGCTCATCCCTCCCTACTGATTCTTCAGGTCTGAGGGGACATGGTTGTCACGGCCTTTTTAAGAAGTTTTCAACTTTGAGGCTCCATCTTGAATGCCTCAGGCTTGATTGGAATTCCTCCCTTGCCTGCCCGACTCCCTGAGCTGCCTTTCTGGGTCCTCTCTCTCCGCTGACAGCCCTGTCCACTTCACAGCCCGCAACGACCTTTATGTCATTCCAAAGACAAAGGGGAATGAGAGGGAGGAAACTCACGTTCCAAACCATTTGGTTCAGACTCACCCGAAACCTGCCTTGCATCCATTCATATTTTTTTCCCCTCTCTGCTCCTTTCTCTTAAGCCTTTGCCCTGGTTAAGTAAATTAATTACAACAAGCCTTGAATTCTGGCTGATCGGAGATTGCTTTAGCGTAGCTGCCAGCAGTCTTGATTCTTTGACTCCTTATTCCCCGAGATGTATTTTTTTAGAGATGCTTCTCTCTCAGTTCATCATCAGTTCTCTCTGCCATGCTATTGTAATCTATATCTGTGAAATTGATTCACCCTGTCTGCAAGTATTCCCTTCTTAATAAATCAGCTTCTCTGGACCTAAACAGTGGGCAGCGGGTCAAACTCAGCAATATTTTCTGCTTTAATGTAGTGAGCAGGGAAGAGATCGGCCCATGGCAGTGACTCAGCAGGCATTCATCATCTTCAGGGAGAACTACGCAGATGAATTGCCCGGAGAGGGAATTGACAAAATCTTGCATTTTTCTTTCAGCTCTGCTCATCTCAGCGTTTGGCTTTTATGTCAAATTTCAACATTTCTGTGGCAAAATTCATTCCAAGCCGAGAGGCATGTATTGCCTGTGAATTACTGACGGTGAAGGATGTGGGGGACTCCTGATCCTGAGGCTGTCAAGACTAAAGCAGCCAACATGCTACTGTTGGCATGTGGAGACCTTGTAAAACCCATTTGGGTAAAATTGTGAGTTAGATTCTTCTACTGTTTCTCTTGAGAAACCTGCATGAGTTTAAAAATGCATGGTGGTCAATCAACACTGTTCTCAGTTTGTGAGATTTTATGATGATCGTTAATTTCCTCTTTGGCCCCAAACACCTGGGGCCCCCAAAACCCCTATGTTCACAACATATCAGTTACATGTATGACATTTTATTGAATAGTTTAACATTTTGGGAAATATGCTCATTCACTTCTTTGAAGATACCACTGTTATGATTGTTCAATTTGAAGCTGGTTCCAAGAGGCGGCTAGCTTAGCTTAGCATGAAGACCTCTGAAGGCACTTCTGAAACTCACTAAGCAATATGTTGTGTCTCATTTGTATATATATGTAAAGTGTAAAAACAAAATTTGGCAGTTGCTATGAGGTTACAACCTGTTGAACGTTGTGCTTCTAGTGCTAAGCTAAGCTAATTTAAGCTAAGCTAAGCTAATTGCCACTTGGTTCCAGCTTCCTAATTAGCATACAGGCATGGTATGAGTTTTCCCATCTTACCCTGTATTTCCTAACATAGTAAACTATTCCTTTAAACCAAAACAGCCATTTATCTGTTTCTGACATTTTATGGTGATGACTAATTTGTATCCACTGGAAACAATAAGCAACATCATAGCAGTCTATGATATATTGGTAATTAGTTGCCCGCTAGCTATGACATGCAATGCATGACTGTAGCATCAACATTTTATATTAACTGTAGGTTATGGATGTCATTAGAGACTGTGTCGACATAGTTTGATCTAAATTAGATTTCAGCAGTGTCAGAAACATTTATTTGTTTTAGTGACAAAATGAAGGGATTGTAGGTGGCAGACTGCCTCTGGACATGCAGACAAAGGCTTTGTTTATAATAAGAAGCTGGCAGGGGCTGGGAAAAGTCAATGAAATCTGCATTGGCCCATAAATAACCCTCCCGCTGCCATACATGTTGAAAGGTCAGCTGGCTGATATATTGAGCTGCTATTACAACACTGTTACAGAGGAGTTACACATATCACACATACATCTCTGTTTCTCTCTCCCTCTCTGCCTTTTCTTCATTAGGGCCGCAGGGACGTGACAGGGCCGCGCTGCTGTGACAGCAGTTAGAGGAAGTTTTGACAGGCAGAGTTAGGGACACTATTCGGGTGGGAGGGGGGTTTAGAAGGGGGGGAGGTGATGTCAGGCCAGGGAGGAGTGACACGAGGTGAGGGAAGACAGCCAACGCCCTGCATCTGATCTGATGGGAAGTGGCAGGAGATGAAGGGAAGGAGCCAAAGACAGCCTGAAAGCATGGTGACAGTCTGAGGTGATGGAAACAGAGTACAGATGAGGAGGGCCATTGCAGGAAATGTTCAGTTGATACAATACCGTGTGTAGTGTCAGGATATAAAACAAGTTATATAACATTTTGACCTGCATTATCAGACCCACTTTATTTGGATATGTCAGCACAGATGCTGCTGTACCTGTTACTGGGAACAGTTGATGTTTTTCACATTAATCAAATAAATGTGTCAATTTATAGGAAAATTAGACCTAAGCTGCATAAATTTTAATTAGCTTTTAAACAAAACAAAAAGTTTAAAGTTTAGTTTCTGTCTCAGAGTTTAACGTAGAACTTGTTTGTGACTGCCTTTTCCCACATTGCATGTTGTTTTGGGTGCGATGCTCCTGTCAACAAGAAACTAATACTTACGCAGTGGTTTCTACTGCTTGAAAAGGATGTTGACCGTAAGCCACTAACTACACATGAACCTGACTTCAGCTTTTATGGGAAATTCTGACATATCACTCTACTTGCACCATTTCCTACCACAGTCCTATAGATTGAAGGCTTCCATATTATTTTGTTAGTAGTGATTATCATCAGCTTTGTTCTCAAGTGGGACGAATGAACCCAAAGCAGAGTGGAAACAATTCCACACACCATTACACAACCACAATGACTGCAATGCAACTAGAAGGATTCCTTCTGTGTTGACCACACATGGTGACACATGTTCAGATTGAAGACTGAACCTTAACATTTACATCACCAGAAGAAATGGGTAGAAAAGAAATGGCGGATTTCTATTTATAAAGTGTGTAGTTGTGTTGCATTGGTGGATGTGTTTGTGTGTGCATGGTCTGCATCGGATGCAAACACGCCTTGTTCCATCAGGTCATCAACCTGGGAGTTTCCCAAGATGCATTAGCCCAGGGGTACAGTCAGTCAGTGATACCCTGCTGGCAGCTGTCAGAGCAGTGTGAGTGTGTATGTCTGAGATTATGACAGGGGAGTGAGCTGAGGCTGTTGTTTCTAAATAGGAATAATAGGATCTTGGTCTTTATGCATGCCGCTCTTTCGTAGAAATCAGAATTACATCCTGTGGTCACCAGGACACCAAGGCTCATAACCAGCTAATTCAGGCTATCCGATGATGAGTGACCACCTCAGGACCTTATGCTTCTCTATATTCTTCCAGAGCGAGCTGCTGAAGCATATTCAGCACCGATGATGTGCTTCAGGGGGAAAATGCCAGGTTTATAAATAACATTTTGTTGTGTTTTTTTTTTTTAATCCCCTTTTCTCCATGTTTGTGTTTATAAAATCATAAAAAACACCACTGTGTGCACTGCATACCTACGTCATGAGCAGAGGGCTTTGATCACTAAATGAGCGGAGGATGAGTCATCCTATTCACTTAGATTGCCTTCCACTTTTACACAGGCTCATTTTCCTCATCAGATTGCCTCATAGTTGGGATTTTCTGCCGGCTTCACTTTGGGTGGGCCTGAGTACGATTTGGCCACTCCTCACGGTAAAGTACTGTTTATCTCAGAGTTGCAACCAGGTGATTTGTTTAATCTGATAGGCTGTAAATAGGTAGAGACCCAGATCCAGAGCAGCCTGGGAAGATCTCATTTTGTGCATATGTTGATGTAGAATCTGCAGAAATACTCAAACTAATCATTTGGTCCAGACCATACTGCGTTTCCATTCTCGGCCAAATGAATTAAAAATGACACAAGATATTTATACAGACAAAGTCTGACTCCTGAAACAGATGGTCTGGACTACATTTAGATTTTCTTTTCTCTCCCTAACACACAGAGGCTATTTGCCCCTGGCTGCTGTAATGTAAATGGATTAGTGGCCCTCTCTTAGAAAAGAGGTTCCTGCTGGTTTATCCTGCTGCCATCTTTGCCAACCATGCACTATACATGTAGCACTTGCCATCTATAATTAGAGACTTAGTGCTTAGTCTCCTGATACTTCATTTTATGAATCAGTCTTATGCAGTTTTGCAGACCCTTGTGTGGGATATGTAATGTGGTATTCTAGGAAAGAGTGAGCCGCTACAAGAACTGTTATACAATTTAATTTCTTAATGGAGCTCAGAGTGTAAAAACTATTATCCAATTTTCAAAAAAAGAAGGCTCCAGTGGAGCATAAAGTGCATAATATTTAAAGTCTTTTACACCATATGTCTCTACTAAACTTTTTTTGAACTCTGATACAACACCACAAGAAAGATTTCTGCAAAAATATACCCCCAATCTTCATAAGGAATCTGTGATTAAATAGGTTACAACAAAATGCCAGACTAAAATAACAATATGGGATATTTTGTGACAACATGCAGGAATATATTAGAAACTTAAAATAGTATAAAAAGTATCCGTGCAGACTGGCTGATAAATGGAAGCTAGCTTACAGCTGAAACAGTAATCGTGGACACACACATTAAAATAAACATAAAAGCTGTTATTCCAAATGTCAGACACACCCTTTGCTGGGATTTGCTAAAATGAGAGGGAACATTTTATTTTGCAGGACTTGTCTTCTATATGCTTCTTTTGGATCTGTTGTTCTGCTCGTCAGTCTGCGGATCTCCCTGGAAAGCACAGAGGACATTGTGTAAGTGTGCATCAAGTGTAGTAAATTTGTGCGTAGGAGAATAAACATTTTATGATGGACTCACCAGGACTGAGAAAGCCCCAGAACGACCCGACTTCCCCTTCTTGGGTGGATCAGGCTTCACCTGTCTCCTTGCTCTGATCACCTGGAAGAGAAAACCCATTCAGTATCCTCACTGCCTGATGTCAAAAATCCATTTAAACAAACAAATCATGTTGGAGAGTACCAAGTAACTCTGCTTGCACATCCGGCCTCTTTGCCCCCAGCTCTTTCCTCTGCTCCGGGGGTTGCCATGGAGACTTACCTGTAGGGGGGTGGATTTCTTGTCGTTGCTAAGGAGGGAGAAGGAGCCGACGCGGGATCCACGCTTCTTTTTCTTGTTCCCAGCTTGAGCCAAGTGTCGCCTGGACCTGTCAGCCTAAGAAACCATAGACACGGGGATTAGTATAGACACTGATACACACTCTACACACGTTTAGTTGGAAAACACACACACTTCCCAGCCCGTTCTTTTGACCATGACATGAGAGCCTCCCTCTTAGTGTGGTATTATTCTAACATAAATACTGTTATATGTTACTTTCAAAAATGTACTGAGCAAATAATGTGGTTTCTGTGCATCCTTCTTGGATTTCATCACACACAAATGACACAGCATGACTAAAACTTCTCTGGACCTTGGGCAGCAGCAGCCACCGCTGTAAACCAGCCTTCACCTCCCCCGCAATTGCCTTTTTTCCTCGCTCTGACTCCCGTGTGACTAACAAGAGTGGTTTACCTGGATGAGAGTGTTCGGGAAGCCTTTGACAGAGACGGCCCCGGGCTGGCTGGAGTGACTCAGGTGGGTGGGACCCCTCCGCTCCAACTGTCTCTTACGTCTGAACAAAACCTACAAGGATGAGAGAGTCACAACCACATCCACAGCCACAGAGGGGAACAACAACTCCTCAACTGCACGTCTCTCTCTCTCCCCTCTGTGTGATGAAGTGCATCAGTGTGAGTGGAGCACATTATTTTTGTTTTCTCTGCTCTGCTCTGTTTGCTCCTGCCCTTCCCCATCCTGCTTTGTCCTGCTTTGTCCCGTCCTCTTCGCATTTAGTCTGGCTTTGTTTTATTGGCAAACTCCAGCTTTAAGGGGAGGAAGCTGCAAAAATGATTATAGTCAGCGGCCCCACCATTTCCTGCATTTCTCATTGATCCGCACATAAACGGAGCACTGGTATTGATCCACTCGTTTCCCTAATAAATGGACTGTCACTTTGAGAAACAACAGGTTTCAGTTTCCCAATTAGGACTTTGTGGTGGATCAGTACAGGGCCTTGGCTCCATCAGTGCTTTTATTTTCTTTTTCCCCCCCAAGTCATATAATTGTGGAAATATAAAGATTGTTTCCAGTATTATTTAATAACTTCCTACCCTTTCTCTTTTTCCATTCCTTTGGAAACAAGGACGACTCCATTAGCTACAAAATATTTGCCTTGGAATCATTTGTGATGCCGTTTAAATTGCTGTTGACCTACATTTCGATGATTGTTTTGGGTTGTCAGTGTTGTGAGAGGTGGAATATTTTACAATTGGCTGTAGCACAACAGCTGTGCACTTTAGAGTTGAAGGATAATTGCAAAATGGATGCGCTATTGTTTGTTTCTTCAAGTCAAGCTGCAGGGTTACATACATTGCCAGTGTGTACCGTACATACATTGCCTCTCCTATCCACACCACTTAATATGCCTTTGTTGTGTGTTTCAAGCTCATCTTCTTATTATCATGGTGCCATTTTATTTATCCTAATCCTGCTGTGGTATTCCTGTGACCATGAACCAGACTCCCCCAGAGTTAGACCTCCTCTGAGCTGGTGCCCTCTCATAGAGGAACCAAAGGATTCAGACTGAAGCAATAATCTTGTGAAAGGATAAGTGTAAGTGGGGTTACATACCAGTCCATCACTCAAGGCTAGCACCCTCTGCTGCATCTGATGATCATACTGGGAAGAGAAATAGGAGAGGGTCAAAGAGTCATCACTTTAATACAAGGGCAGGAATATCCCTATATTCCTATATTCGTGCTTCCTCCTTCTGTTAGTTTCATGCTGTGAAAGTAGTCCACTGCCCACAGACAAGTCCTTTTGCCATACTTAACAAAATGCCACACTAACACAAACACAACAAAAACAAATAATTCTTCAGCACCCGAGTCACCAAATGTTGCAGCATTTCTGGGTGAAGGCTAGAGGAGCGACCTTCTGGGTCTTAACAACCTCATAAAATCCAGCTGTATGTCTTGTATGTGCGAGGCTGTATTTAGGATATTTGGTTTTTTCCACCATAGTGCACATTTCATGATGACGACTCCCATAAATTACTCATTTCATGTATTCCACGTTATTGCAAACACAAGTGACCCTGGTGTAAAAGGCAAACCCAAGTAAACTAAACCAAATGGGGGCAAATTCAGCCTCTTAAAAGATGCTGCCTCTGGTATTAGTTACTTCCCACCACATTTGAAGCTTATAATTGTGCATGCTGTAATTACATTACAAATAACTGCTGTAGAAAAGTACAGATGTGGCACAAACTCCCCTTAGATAGAACACAAATTCCCAGCTCAAGCTCTTTCATGCGTGGGTGAAAATGCTCCTCTCTCCTCCTGCAGCTGTCGAATCCGTTGTCCAGATGAGGATGATTACTTTGGACAGAACATGAGGACTGTCCACAGAAAAATGCTAACCACAAGTTTAGAGTATAACAGCCCGGTAGCCACATGAAAAGCCAAAAAAAGGGGAGCTGAAGGATTTTGTTCCACAGAGTGGTATATTTTTGGTGCAGAGGCATTATGACTGTAAAAACCATTACAATGAGACTTTGTTTCTGTTAGAAAAAAAAAATTATATGTCTCCACAGGTCAGGGTCAGACTGTACACGTCTCCATCCTGCCATCCTGAAACACACTTGACTGCTATTCTCGTCACAAAAACGTCTTTCGAAGGAGTCAAAATAAATTTGCATTCCAGCAGAGTTACTAGCTTCCTCTGACCCAAGCTACTGTATAAACACTGACCATACTCTATGTCTAAGAACTAAATCAGTATGCAACAAGCCATTTAAACTTAAACTGAAAGTACAAACTTTTAAAGATAATTATGTGTTTCATGCGGCGCTAAGGTGTGTACTGACTGATTTCCCTTATTGAGTCTCTGCCAAATACTCTGAGTGAATCTTGGTTAAAAATGAGAGGAAGAATTTGACAGATTTTAAAGTTTTGAGTCAGTGGACATGTAGATTGTGAAAGAGGCTGACAAAAATATCAATTTCCAAAAGTTTAAACATATAAGTTCCTTTAAATCAAAATCAAAATGATCCTACGTTAGAGATGTGTCGACACTTTTCACCACCAGCTGAAATGACTTTAAGTTTTCTTCAGCATTCTTTCTGGAGAAAATGTTGATAATTCAGATTCTTGCCACTTTCATTTCAGACAAGGCTTAGTTATTATGCAGTTTGGTTCAAGTAAACAACATTTAAATAGACTCAAATAGGCTGCACTTACCCCTGTAGTGTCACAACAGATGATGACTGATACATAATGAACACCCTTATCCTTCTCTAACTACCACATCCATTGGCAGTGCGTCTCTTACCTGTCCGTCTGCGGTCTGTCCGCTGACACACAGTTCTCCCTGAGTCGCTCCCGAGCAGTCGAGGGCGTGTGACAGCAGGCTCGCCTGCAGGCAGAGCACGCACAGCCAGATAGTAAACCCCATGATCCAAGGCAAGAACTAGACTGTTCCCAGCCCCTGTCAGCTCCCTGCTTTATACTCTCGGCTCTGCTAATGGGGAACAGATGCAGGGGAACGGGAGGCCATGCCAGCTTCACGCAGACAAACAGCCCACCACAAGCCTGCGCTTTGCGCCAGCCAGTGGCCTGCGGTACTGCAGAAACATGTCAGACATCTTGAGGGGCCTCCCCTTTAAAAAAAAAAAAAACAAACAAACAAAAAAAACGTCTCCCCCCTACCCAACTACCTCAACCCAAAGAGGACTATGAGGGCCATTTTCCACTTATGTCTGCACTGTTGCATTTGCCAAACTGTGTGTGTGTGTGCGAGTGCTTGTGTGTGTTTTAAGGAGAGTGAAGAGAGAGAGAGAGGAAACTTGTGTTGTCAAACCTCTGGACGCAACAAATGAAAAATTGGTGGTTTGGTTCTTGTAACATTCTGAAGAAATGCTGCATCATGTAGCAAATTTGTCTCCCGGCTCAGTTGTGATGAATCTCTTTTCTTTGTGCTTTCACAACGTTGTACCTACAGTGATTGTTTATACAGAAAGCTTGTTAGAATACCAGCAACTGCCTCTCAGCAGACTTTTAAGTGGATTATACAGCAGCCATCAAGAAAGTCAATTCATCTTTCAGACTGCAGATATATAATCACAGCTGTCAGATGTAGATGAAAATCATCACTAGTAATATGCTTTACAAAAACTGATTTTTTTGGGGAATTAAATGACTGCACCACAGAGAGAAACTTTGTTTTTCACTCACATACTGTTTAAATTGTATAGTATGTTTCACATTATGTTGAGAAGGGGGTTAATGATCCTCTATGGGGAGTTTATATGGCCTTTAAAATGTGGCGCACCATAAAGACTGCGTCTCCTGATGGGGCAAGTTGTACATGAATAGGCACCCTGTCTCAAGGTGTATTACAGGATGGAAAGAATGAATGGGAGTGAGAGAGAGAGAGAGAGGAGAATAAAGTGTAATGTCTTCAAGTCCCCAAGGCTCCTGGGCACAGAGGAATTTGTCTCCCAACATGCAACGCTGTGAAAATTGTGGAAATAAGTAAGTTTAATTTCCGGTGCAAGACAAGCCCTATATACCACGTTCTTGTCCTCAAGCGTATCAGTGAAAGATGTGACTTCTTGCTCAACAAGCTTGGAACAAAAGAATGCGAAAGCATATGTAATGTCTCTGACAATTTCCCACTGAGTCACAGTTTTGAGTGGGGAGAATGAAAGCTGATTATTCATCTTCATCCCTAGTTCCCAGTAGCCACCCTCCACCACCACCACCACCACCACCTTTTTTTTTCTTCTTCTTTTTCTGAGATACATCCAATGCTGTTGCAAAAGTCTCCCTGGAGGTTCAGCAAGACCACTGGCTAGACAGCTTCAGGCTAATGATGTGAATGGATGGAGGGGATGTTTAGTCAGGAGACAAGAGAAGGGAAAATGACCTCAAAACAGCAAGGCCTGCTTTGCTTGGCAGCCAATCCAAAAGTGGACTCAAGTCTACAGAGTGGACAGAACAAGCCATTCACTTTAGTGTTGCTTCCTAACTGAGAGTCTGTGCTTCAGTTTGACAAAACATCTGATGACTCGTACGACACATTGAAATCATGTTGCCAAGGTTACGAGTTTACATTAACCTCACTCAGACCACAATGTGGCCATGTAAAGAGACAGTAATCACAGCGAGGGAGAGTTCTTTCATACACCAAATCCCTGTTATTCACTCCACACTTTCAAGTTTAAAGTTAATTTTTTTTTAAAGCATCTTAGGGAGTTAACTGTATAAAATTGCTATGCAGAGCCATCCTCAGCTTTCGCCCTCCCCTGCCTCCCTATGGGGAGTGTCATTCATCTGATTCGAGCTCCTGTCAGTGTGTTTGAGGACGATGCTCGCAGCTGTTGACCTTGTGGAAAAAAACAAAAAAACAAAAACACTTTTCCACTTTATACTGTCTGCTCTGACCAGAAATAAGAAGACAGGTAATCTGTGAGACATAAATACTTGTAGAAATGTGTTTGTGTGTGTGTGTGTGTGTGTGTTTGTGTGTGTGTGAGGGAGGGTAAGCAACAAAGCTGTTTGGCAGCGGCATGACTGAGAGAAAATGAAAGGGAGACGGAGAGAGATGAGAGAAAACAGGAAATGTGACTTAGGAAACAACATCTGGATTAGGAGACATGACTCGGAAAGTAATGGATGTTTTGGATTATGTAATTGAAACATTAACTCTCTTACTGTTCCGCTTTTTTTTTAAAATGGTTGGTTCACCCAAATTACAGAAAAAAACATTTTCTCACTGAACTCCAGTAGTATCTATCCACGCAGGCAGATTATATGGTTTTGTTTAACCCAGGATTGGGAACAATGGAGGTGCATGGAATTTTGTTTGTGGTGCTGAAAGCTTTGAAAAAAAAAAAAATTATACATTTACACTGTTTAATAGGAATGTGTCTCTCCAGAAACAATGACCCTGTTACAATGTGTAAATCCCACAAAGCTAAAACACATGAGAGTTATATCAAGCAAGAAAGCAAAGAAGAGTATTTTCCAAAAATGTTCAACTATGTCTTTGACAGAAAGCAAAGGGAATTTTCTTTCCCCATGTCATTCGCACAAATTTCACCCATACCCCAGACAGCCCATGTGCCGACCCTATACGTTATCTGTAAAGTAAATCTGTAGATTCGCTCCTCCCTTGGAGGGCACATGAGATGCCTCCATTGGGCAAAACCAAAGTCAGTGCCACTTTTTAAACATGTCTTTGTGCTGTTGCTTGCAGTATTGTATGCTTCTGTAGGAAAGACAGTGAACGAGCAGCCGGGTCCTGTAGACGATAAACCTCTAACTGAGAAATGAGAGACTGAAACTCATACACGCCCTCCTCCCTCTTCTCTGCACAACTGGACAGGCTTATATGTCTGATTGCAAATCAATATTCTTCTACAGCACATTGTCTTCTTCTTTTTCTTTCTTTCTTTCTTTCTTTCTTTCTTTTTTTTTCCCTATGCAGCTGCTTTGGTAAGAGCTTTGTGAAAGGTGCGAGGGAGAGAAAAGCAACGAGACTTTCAGTCCTCTCATGTGGAAATAACGGAACAAGCCAAGGACGAGGTGCTGAGGAAAAACAGCGCGGCTGTGTGTGTTTGTCATTGAACAAAGAGTGGATTATTGTCTGGCCTCTTACGTTTCACTTTCTGCGTGTCCTTGGCTATTTGAGCATTAGCATGCTCACACAGAGGAGCGTTCATCCGACTCAAAGTGAATCTTAAATATATCATCAGTTACCAACATAATTTGTCTTTAATCTCACATCTGTACCCCCTCTGCCTCCCCCGTGGTATTTCACTGAATAAAAAGGCACTCAGCAATCACAGCCCTCATTTTCCCACACTAGACAGATGAAATACTGCTTTATTCCACAACTGCAGTCCCTTTGATCCATCTACAGATTACCATAACTCATCAATTTAGACATCAAAGCTCAGAGGAAGAGAAAACATTCAGTCTGTAGATAATCAATTGAATCAGAAGTCAGCGGAGCTGGGGGGGGGGGGGGGGGGGCACTTTGACTCGTCAAACGCAACAACACACACGAACATGACTTTGAAATTGTTTCAAACCCTTCTCTATTCATCCACAAAAAAACAAAAAACGAGG
>JBBMJY010000013.1:9860278-9884024 GCA_037833715.1 Toxotes lorentzi
CCCCCCCCCCCCCCCCCCCCCCCCCCCCCCCCCCCCCCCCCCCCCCCCCCCCCCCCCCCCCCCCCCCCCCACCACGACGTGTCAAACGCAACAACACACACGCACATGACTTTGAAATTGTTGCAAACTCTTCTATATTAATCCACAAAAGCACAAAAAAATAGGCCATGTGCTGATAGAAACATTAGTCTATAACAAGAAACTGGCACACTGCTGAAGTAATGTCGCTCTGCTGCCCTTGTTTGCGTTGTGATTGGTTGGATTGAAGCCATTTTATTGCTTTGAAATTGATTTTTTTGAGGTTTCGACACGGTGGCTGACACAATGTGTTTGTTAAATGTGGATGCCATAATTCATTTTGAGGGTGTAAAGATATGCTTTTCGGTTATAATGTCTGTTGACAGACAGTGTAGGTTGAAAGCGAGATCCACCCAAAAACATTTCACTGCTGTAAACCTATGACATACCTCGTTTTCAGCCAAAAACCCGATGATTCATCTGTGGGGAGGATTTATTGAGCTGACAAAACAAATGACACTAATGTAACTTGCACAAACATCAAAATTAAGTTAAATATATTACTCTAGTCTCAATCATTAAATGAAGTCAGCAGATTTTACTGATTCATTTGGACCAGCTCTGCCTGTATGTAGGTCATTTTAGTGTTATTTCTGTTTGAAGAAGAGTCTTTTGATAGCTTTCTCCTGTAGGAGAAAGTAGCTGAGCTGTATCAGCATTTCTTTGAGGTCTTGCAGTGTCAAACCTTTCAATCATTTGCTTTGACAATCACTTTTTTCCTGACTGCTGGTCATCTGTGAGATCTGTGAGCGGCATATCTACACATTTAGCGTTTCTTTATTAACTGTAATCGGAAATTGAAAACGTGATATAAGTAGTAAAACAGTGAAAATGAACAATCACTGCAGCAAGGGTTGTTGAATAATTGGGAAATTATATTATTACAATATACTGTAAGTTATATTGTAATGTATCCTCATGGAAGCAATGATATAAGTAGGAAAGTGCTAAATAAACCCAACTTGTCCAGTTATTATCACCACACACTGACCATTGTTCATTCAGCCAGAATACTAAACACGATATCAGGAAAGAGTGTCAGACATAGTACAGGTCATGCCCTCTCACTATCTCTCATTTATATCCCATCCTCTCTCTGCTCTAGTTGCCATGGCAGCAAGGAGTTGGATTCAAACAATGCCACAGAGGGCTGAAGCCTTTGACGAGAGGAGAGGGCCAGACATATTTGTATCTGGGTTAGAGACAAGGTGTGGACAGGCTCAGTCTCACATGAGTTACGCTGTACAGCTTTCTCGTTTCGTACATGAATTGTCCAAAGGGAGATAAGAACTGAAATTCTCTTTTTGGTTTTGTGAACATGTGGAGTGAAATTATTTTTAGAGAGCCCACAACAGGTCTTTTGGCTTTTTTTGTCCCATACCAAATGTCATGTCTTATGACTCTATTTGCTACTTTGTCCATATACTAAGATCTTGTAAATCTTATGATTATTGATGATAAATGGGAAAGAAATGACACTGGCAGACTTTTAATGTGGTAATTATCATTGCAAATGTTTCTTGGAATTCACATGTGTACAAGTTGCCACAACTAATTTGTTGCATATAATGATGAGTGGTGCTAAAACAATGTGTAGAGCTAAGGAAACCTGCAGAGTCAAGTGTTAATTCTCTGTGGATTTGTCATCATGAGTGACCCCATTCTCATTAAACCCACTAGTTTCATCCGTTGTCAATATAAAAAGTACTCACAACTTTAATTTGTGGTATCATCATGACACTAGTATGCTTTGACTTAGCAAATGGCAAATGCATCTTTGGATTATATGATAGAAGATAAAATGAGTTAAAGCCATGTCATTATTTTTACATTTCTTCAAATTGCTGGGTGCATTCAGAGGCTGCTAAAGGGCTGAAGTGCTTGTTCGTCGGCAGTAAGAGCAAACAAGAAGTGATACTGAATCGCAGACCTTTTATAGAAATATCTTACAGAGCTGAGTGGGTTGAAACAAAAACACCTCCTATGTAAACAGCTGTGGCTAAACTTGGCTGGAGAAAACTACTGGCAAGCGAACCGGGAAGTGGAGTGGCTGGCAAATTTACTCTCACTCATCCACGTTTGTGAAGTATTCTCAGGAAAGGAGGGGGAGTTAGAGGGCTGTGTGACTAATATAGTCTGGAAGGAGATTGACCAGACTGTCAATATGTTGTGGTTTTTAAACACTGGAAGGGAAAAGAATTAGGTAGGGACTACTGGAGGCTCAAAGGAAACATCTTAAATGTATGAGGGCTAATCTAAAAAAAAAAAACCACTTTACCTGGTATGTGGAAAACATCCTCTAATGGAAACTGGCCAGAAGATGTAGACCAACATCCATACTCTGAGAAGCTTTAACACTACAGCCCATCATTTACCATGGATGTATCGAATTTCCTGATGTCAAGACAGTTAGACTTTACTTTCCGCAAACTGCCATGTTGCATTTTGGTCGTGTTCTAATGAAATCAGTCTTAAATAACATCTGCTCTGAGAATATTTTGCAGCACCTGAACAAACTGCCTCCATCTTTCCTTGCCTGCAATCACCCCTATACCATAGCCTTTGCTGTAGCTGTGTATAGCGTATTTAGGAGATAAAGCAGTTGTTGTCCATTATGAATGTGAATTTCCTCAGCTCCTGCTTTAACTCATCACTCAACCCAGAGTACAATTAGCGCTTGTTTATTAGCTGTAACAGGGGAAATGGCTGCATGACTCCCTTCCATCGCTGAAGCTCCATCCACCCTGGAGATTTCTGAAAATGAATTTATCAAATGTAAAAATGCCAAATCCATCAAGCTATTTCTGAAATGTAAAAAAAAAAAGATATTATTCAATACCTTTTCTTCCCCTTACTCCTAACTTTGAATAACAGCACAATGCATAGAGTGACTCACAGTGTTTGTTTGGTATTTGTGATGCTTTGTTTCCAGCACTGCAATGGCCACTTATGGGCAATTAGTCATGCTGAGTAGGCAGAGGCTTCACCTCCACCTCGTCACTGACAAACACAAGACAATGTATGTTTAAATGGAATGAGCGGAGTCACTGAAGACTGAACAAGCTGACATTAGCGGAGGGAGAGAAATATGTTGCTCATCTCAGCATTAGAAGATAGACAGCAGAGGGCTTATCACGCACATTATTGAGGGATTAAAAGCAGGAGCTTAAAATCCAAAATCAATACTCTGACCCAGAGGTCTGTAGTATCTCGGGTCTTTAATACTTTTGATACATGAACGAATTAAAAACAAATAATGCACTTTTTCCACTAATTGTTTTCCAATGACACAGAGATAACAGAACATTCTTCATGGGTTTGTTCAACAAATGACTCACTGCTTTCAAACCACTTGATTGTAGGGTTAATCATACAAGATTCTACTTAAGAGAGGTCAGGTTTTTACTACTGTTGGAAATGATGCTCTTCAGGTCTTGACACATGCATGTGAACATATTTTCAAATTACAGTGCACATACTCTTTCGGTTCTTTCCACAAACAAGTGCAGCGGTTGTGTCAGGATGAAGCTGAAACAAACCCGATTCACAGGAATGTTGACTTGACTGTTGATGTCGATGTGGACTTGGTAAGGCGATGATATTGGTTGGTGGCAAGTTTTGTGTCAGAAGTCATCATACGCCTACAAGCGCTGTTGTCTAATTATCAGAGGAAGTGGTCCGGCATCAAAAAGCTTCCCTGTAGAGAATCACAGCAAAGAGAGAAAAAAAAATCGACGGGAGAAGGATATTACCACTGTTACCCTGTAGTCACAGAGGCAGGCTTATATATGTGGGTCAATACAAATCATGGATCACTGAAGAGTGACTGAATGTTGAGTGACGCAGGTGCTAAAGCAGGTTGTCTTAGGTAAGTGCATGTGACGCAACTGCTGCCTCCCTGAACACAGGGAATATGTCACTGTGTCTTTATAGCATCGATACGCACTCTGAGATATCAATAGGTTTGATCCAGTGTTTCCTAATGGTTTTAAAATTAAAAGGAAGGCACTCTTTACTTTCAGAATGATCAGTCCTTGGTATTAATAGTAGGATTTGCCATTGTTATATAATATAATAATATTAATAACAGGTACAATTAATAGTAGGAAGAATCTTATCATTTAATTAATTTTTGCCGAAGCAGAACATATCATGAATACACTTTCTGTTAAAATGAATAATGAGAAATGCACATCAAGATATTTCCAGGATTTAAAAAAAAAAAAAAAAAAAATCAAAGACCAATGGCTTATTTCTACTGGAAGTTCACAACTTTTTTTTTTTTTTTTTTTTGCAACATGTCACACAAGAGATGCATTGGAGAAATATTCAGATACCTTCATAAAATGTAGAAACGTAAATCTGTTTTCAACATGCTGCCGCTTTTTCTACAAATCATAGACTGTACATATAAATTTAGAGGAATTACTATAGTTCAAGTGCATGTCAAAATGTTTAGGAATTTGCATAGTGCCCCTAAATCATTACATTTCGGATACAATCTCCTAAAAGTGTTATTGTTTTTAGCACAAACCACAAGCATGCAACAAATTTAGGGTATAACAAAATCAGGTTTGTTCTATGGATCTATACATACTTAAATTATGAAAACAAGAATATTTTGGAGGCCCCCTGGTGGCTAAGGTTTGGTCACACCTTGTCCTGTCTTGGTCCCCTGGGCACACACTTGACTGGTAGGTGTTTTCTGCCTGGGAGAAGTTATATTGCTGCCTTTCCAAAAGAATCCTTGTTACAAATTTCACTGACAAAACATTCATGAATCCAGCTCACACTGGCTGCTAAGATACTGTTATGATTCATTGGCCGTTTATATGGTTTTGAAGGCTGATATTTGTTTGAAGGACAACATCATATACTGTGCAGTGAAGCCTGCATAGAAAAGGAACCTCGAATGCCAACAATTAAAGCTGGGAAGCTACAGCAGACAATACCCAAAAATGTGTACACATGTGCAGCACGAGACCAGTATGCAACACAGATTGGAGGACCAGAATACTCCTTAGTCACCCTAAATATTCCAATTCCAATTCCAATCGTACGCAGCCATTTTGGAAACAGGGAAAGGTTGGCGAATAAGCAAAATTAAGAGATCGTATTTTTAATTCGTCTCAGAGCCGCGGATGTAAATGCAGGGTCATGCTGCAAGTGACTCAGCAGCAGAGCGTAAAGCATAAACACCAGAATTACTGGAGCATGAAGCCCTTAATAAGCTTCACTCCAGCATACAATATATGTAACCAGCAGCTGCCTTAAGATTGTTGAAATTTGCTTGTGACCAGAGGATTGCTGGGCACCACTGAACATCCACTATGCAGTCATGTTTGCTTGAGTTAAAGATTTGAATAATCCTGCCCTGAGACCTTTTAGCAATAATTATTATATACAACAAAAGTAGAGAATTTGCGATTACGAATTACGTCTCATTTATCTCTAAATAAGATAAGGTTTAGAAAAGAGACAAGTATAGAGTTTAGGAAAATGGACAAGAATCCTTACCTTACCATGTAGCCTTTAGCAGTTACTGTTAATGCAAACAGTGTGTCTGAGCCTCTGTTGGAGATTTAGGACCCAATATACCTACAGGCCTATTCAGGCCTGGGATGACTGCAAAGAGCATACAGACAGGAGGGAGAAAGTGATGCTCTTGATCTCTATGTCAGTCTTTAATAAAGATAATAATAATGCTATACATTTACGCTGCATCTGAGTGAATGCACTTACTCACCTAATGACTGTGTGCTCTCTGGGCTTAAATATTTGCAGCGCATTTAGTGTTTGTTTTATCTGTGTACAGTGAAACTCTGATATAAATCAAGCACCTCCGATTACAGAGAGACTCGCCAGTGCAGCGGCATTGTGACTGATTCTGTACATACTGAATGTAGATCAAGGGTGTGCCTTGAGTGGGGCACACAGGCCTGCAGCACACAAGTCCATAATGACTCATGGGGATATTTTTGTAAGTGAAAATAGGGTCTATTATGAAGATTATATAACTTTGAGCAGTTTTCCTGGCAGTTTCTATTGTAAAATACAACTTTGATTAGACTTAGGATAAAAAGAGCAGCAGTTGCAGCTTGATTTATAATCTCTACAAAGTATCTTCTAATTGTTACCTTGCTGAGCAAGTACAAGAGTCCAGGAAGTGGAGTTTTTTTTTTTCTCCAATGCACCTCTGTCAGCATTTTCCCTCTGAAGGTTGCGCACTAATAAAGAGAACAAACAGCCAAGTTTTCCTCCCCAGCTTAGTGCTCTGATCTGCATCATCTCTAATGCTCTGCCAGAGCACAGCTCAGGAAGGTGGTCAAATGCAATTTGGATTTGACTTTATGATATTTTTATATAATAGGAAAGTATGTAAACTCTAATTTTTCTGCAGTAGATAGATATATAATAGATTGGATTTCTTATTAGACTGAAATATAAAAGTGAAACAGATTAGATCATTAAAAAAGTGCAGCAATAGAACGGGCTGATCCAGCAGTCAGGGACACGTGAGTCTGAGAGATAGATGCTGGATTAATTGGGATGTTTTCATCTCTCTCTGAGGTTAATTGCACTGCGACTTGCTTTGTGAATGAAGCAGCCTGCCAACAGTTCCTCCTCCTCCTCCTCCTCCTCCACCAGGAGCAGCAGCGCCAAATTGGAGCGCAGGATGCCCATGTGCCAGCAGTTTACAAAAGAAAAAAAAAAGGATTAGATCACAAATCAGTCAAGCACGGAAACAGACTCAACTTATTTATTTATTTTGCATTTCCAACCCGCACATTCCCCTCATAGCTCCATCCCCCGAAAGCTCTCTGTGTCACCACACAGGAAGAATCAAGGCTGGGTGCCAATCCCTCACCTCGCTCGCCGTGCGCCCTCCCTCCCCTCCTCTTCCTCTCTCCGTGTAATACAAACCTCGTGATCACCCATTCAGCGGTGCTTGCGTCTGCTGCTTTGGGGATAAAATAATAAGCCGGCTTGCCGAGTGGGGGGACGGCAAGAGAAAAGTGTCCGGGGGAGAGACAGGTGTCGCGGAAGTTTACACTTGCGGAGGCGCATCCCTCCGCGTCTTTTTGTTTTTTATTTTTTTTAATTTTTCCATTATCTGGGATAACGTGAAAGAGACTGTAACTGGCGGTCATCCGGCTCCCACTGATCCTGTGTAAGTGATTCTCCACATCAACTCACTGCGAATAGGTGAACGTTAGCCTGCTCCAGTGAGCAGGAGATAGAAATATGAGCCTCGGCGTCAGGTGTCCGCTTTAGATGTGTGATTTAGAGGCTCCGTGCGTGCTCGCATACCTCAATATGAAAATACACGTTTCTGTGACATTTTCTTCATCACCTCTTCTCTGCCGTTTGCTGCAAGCTGCCTAATTCGCTGCCCATTTAAGGTGCTAAAGCTGACATTTGTCACCCCTTGATTTCGCGCAAACAGTCCCTGCAAGCGTGGCACTCTTGAGAATGAGCTGAACAGGCGCTGTTTTGAAATGAGGGAAATGCGGCGCGTTTGCGGGATGTGAGGTGGATGTAATCAGGTACATTTGCTTTGCAGCTTAGTTCGACACAGTCCGGAGTGCGGAGGGAAAGAAGCCTAAAAACCAGATTCAGGAGGTGCAGAACGTGACTCATCTCTCCCCGAGTGGAGACACAAACACCTTTAGATTTAATTAGAAGGAGCTATAAAAAAAAAAAGAAAGAAAGAAAAATAAAGTCATGTTTTGTCTCAGAGCCATGGTTGCAGAAAACCTTTAACCCAAAGGAATGCAAGCTGAAAATCCTTATTTGGCAAACCCCTCTGAGTGGGTGTGCAGTTAGGTGAACTGGGCTCAGTTTATTGCAGTTGTTTTGTGGTGATGACTGTCACCTGTTGACAATAACACCAGGTCCATCCTGGGAGGCTTTTTAGGGAGACACCACGAAGCCGTTCCCCCACATACTGGATGAATTAGTCTCCTATTCTTAGCAATTCATTCAAGGAAAACAAGAGATCACTTAGCCAGAATTGCCACCCATTCTTAGTATCTGTGTTACAGTAGTTCTCAACACTTTGTCACATGTGCAGTGACTCAGACGCAGATTCAGTTAGCATCTGTTTTGATTTTAACGCTTGGGGTCATAATGTATTTGCATGCATGTGTGGTGCGTCTGCAGTGTGTGTGTGCACATCTTCACAGATCAGCTGCAGCATTCTCACCTTCCCAGCCTCCTCTCTTGTTCTGCATAGAGTGGTAATTGGGCAGGTAGTGATGAATGTGACACAGCAGGTGGATGTCAGGCAGTGAGGATGATCAAGGACACCAATTATGATATCTGTCACTTTTTCTTTCTTTTTTTTTTTTTTAAACACTATAAACAGTGTTCCTGTTTATAGTGTTGGATGGGCAAAAAGCAAAAGTGGCTGATGCAGTTTGTTAGCCACACCTGTATCCATTATTTTCTAGTCCACAGTCCTAGTAATGACTGAAAATTAAATAAAAAAAATACATTTATATACTATTTTGGTACATCTGCAGATGCGAAGCCGGTAAATCTTTTCCGATATTTCTTATGTTAAGGTACTATTGTTTAAGAAGAGGCATTCAGCACTATTAGGGAAAACATAACAGCAGTATTTAGCAGTATTTATTTACAGTGGACATTTTGACTTGCCACAGTAGGAAAACCACAGGTGTTACTAATATCATTAATGGTGGCTCTCCTCTGCTCCAGTGACCCAGTAGGCCGTGACAGTATGACAGTGGCCTATAGTAAAAATATTAGCAGTAGAAAGGATATAAAGGCTATGCATGTGACATTTCCATGTGTGGAAATTGCCACTCACACACATTCAGTATCCACAGGGCACATACACATTGGATATGTATTTGTATTTGCCATTCAGAATCAGGTACATTGCATTTTCAAGAAAGCATTACTTTGGTTTTCCTTCTTAGCTTTCCCTACCCATTGCAACCATAGCAGGTTTGTTTCAGTGGTGATGAGGAAGGTTTTACCACATAAAAAAAAAGTGATATCAGTGCATACAGCCTGTTAGACTATTAATAATATTTCTTCATAAAAGTCATATCAGCTATCACTATACTAAGACTACTCTTCCCTGAAGGATGTTAAGTATGAATAAGGTGTTTTTTTTTTTGTTGATTGGTATTCTTATAAATTCATTGCTAATGGCAGGCCTGTTCACACTATGTACTGTGCTTCTTCCTTTACAGCGAGTCAGATGGTGGAACAGTTGGAGGAAACAGAAATCTTGAGTGCAGTATATATATATGTGCCCTTGACTAAAAGCTCTCCTCCGGACGACTCCCCTTGATGTCATCTTGACGGATAGTGGTCATATCCTGGGTTGCAAAAACAACTCGTGCACCTATGTTGCTGCTGTCACTAGGTTGTCGGAAGACAAACGACCAAAGAGTCAAAGAAAGGCTTTGAAAGAAAAAAAAGAAAAGAGTTTGTTTTTTAAAGGACATATTTTCAAGCACAATGTAGGATAAACATTTAAGGCACAATACCACAAATAGCTATAAATGCAGATATGCAAAGTCAGTTCACTGTATTCACCTTCGGTCCAAATAGTCATTTCACTGAAGTCGTTCTCAATCTCCTTCCCTTCGGCTGTGACGAAACGCTGATCCAATGGAGAGTGTCTAAAACAAGCAGTTCATTTAGCGCTTGGCTGCACCTGCCCTTTTAGTGCTCCAACAGGGCCTTGTCCTCAGCTTGCCCATCCTCTGCTACCTCTCCGAGGTGATAGACAGCAGCAGAATCGAGTACTCTGCAGCACTGATGTAGGGTGTGGTGCTTTTTATGTTTTATTTATGTGTTATTTGGGATGATTTAGTATTTGTGTGCTCATATTTTCATTGAAGACATGGCTGATTGATGCACGCGCTATATCTTTTGGAGAAAAGACAGGTTTCCGTTCATACTCCTGAGAGATGCATCAGTGTGACGGTCTGTGACCTGTTTTCCGTCTTAAGCCTTTCTCTCTTTCTCAGCTCTGACAGTGTCAGTCTGTTACTCTTGTAACCTGACAGCATTATATTGGCGTGCTTCATTGTAGTGCCAGTCAAAATGTGACAGTGGTGATCAGAGTTGTATTTTTATATTTTGTCATAACTGTCATGTGTGTTTCAACTCAGATACTTATGCTGTTAACCGTAAACCTCTTGTCTTCATATAAAGAATGTTCAAAAGTTACAAATGATGAAATAATGAGCTGGAAAAGAGCATTTTATAGTTTTCACCTCCAGTGATCTGGCTGATTGGTATCTATAATCGACTGTAACTTTACAAGACAAATCAAAACCATTTAAATACCAATAATTCCCTGTATGCAGCTTCGAGAATAATCGGAAATACCAGATCCTCGTGGGGAAAATGAGTTGTTGCATGACTCAAAAGTGAAAATAAAAGTATAATGTACCCTATATGCAATGTTCTTGCAGGTCAGAGCCCAGTATTCAACTCTAGTCATTCTTCTTCTTTGTCAAAACCTCACACCTACATTACCCACAATGCTATAGCCACAGTCTTTCCCTCAACCCAACTATACTGTATGTACTGTATGTGCAGATATATATTAATCCAGTGTGGTTTGTCTGTGTGTAACAAGGCTTCTGCAGCCAAAGTTATGGCTGACAGTTAGTAAAAACGAGACAGCTTTAAAGTCTGAGTGTTAAATGTGTAGAGCTCACTTTTGCATCACTTCACCAGGATAGTGCTCAGTTAAGCTCATAACCCGTCTTCACTAAGACTGAGCAAACTGGTGAAGCTCTGAACCACTGAGGCATTCTCCAATCGATGTCAGTTAAAGAGGATTTTTTTTCTGTTGGAATAGTCCACACTGTTCTCTAATGTGTATAGACTGACAGCTCATCTGTGCTGTAGTTGAGGGTGTGCTAGTGATGCTGCAGGGCCAGACTGGGATCACCAAATGGCTTATGAATAAGACGCCAAGTTCTTAAGTCATTTCGCGTGTTATCACAACTTGTTTTTTTGCATGTCATTTCGCCCCATGTCATTTCTCTAGTGACGAACCCCTAACCCAAATCAAAACAGCATTAAATAACACGCAGGTTTAAATGATATGCGAAAAGCTTAAAAAAGCGATGACAAAACGCTCAAAAGTGATGTGCTATTTATACGCCATCACATGAGATCACGTAGACAGGGCTTCATAAAGAAAGCATGGATTTGAGACATTATTTGCATATGTTTATATGTGTATAGTTTCATGCGTGTATTACCCTGTGCGTCTCTTTGTGAATTGCCACAAGTGAAAATGTATGTACTTGCTGTCTGTAATGTCTGTCTCTGTCCCCAAGCCTGTGTGTCACTAAAGCTTCAGAGGCAGACACTCTCACAGGCATAAATGATGCTTCATCCCTGTCCTTGACACCACTCACTATAAAAAGAAGGCCTGAATAATTGCCTTCCCTTGTGGCTATAAAATAATGGCCATATAGTAATGGTGCATTAATCTGCTTTACACATTAGGAGAGTAACACTGACCAAAAGACAAATACTCTATGTTAGACCAGCCAGTCGCGGTAGGTGTTGCAGATGGATGTAGCATGTTCTGGTAAGTCGTTCACTAAAAGACGATGTGAGAGCTACCAAAGATTGATACCACTCTCATATTTGTGTGGCCATGGCTAGCAGCTGGTTAGCTTAGCTTAGCATGAAGACCAGAAACGGCTAGCAAGTGACTTCTTGCCAAGAAACTGTCTGGCAAATAACCCCTCTTAAAACCACAACATTTTTTTCAAACTTTCAGTTTTTTTATTATATATTATTTGTACAAACAAACAAACAAATGGCCTCTGTTCATATGATGTAACAAACCATTGTGCCTAATCTTTATGCTAAGCTAGTTTAGCAAGCGACTGACGCTAGCTTGATTTCTTGGCTACTGAATAGACATGAGAGTGGTATAAATAATTTTTGTTTATCGTGTTTTTGTCTGTTTTGCTCACTAAAACAGTAAAGTTAGGGTTTTTCACATTAGAAGGACTTTGATCATGTTTCACACCAAACAATTGCAAATGTACCAAATGTTGACATCATTGACACCAAACGATTCTGTCTACCAAAAACAAAAATAACAAAAAGGAATAGAGGGTTGGACACATTTTCTTCACCAGGTTAGTTTTAGTCAGGCAAGTGAGACATGAATTTGTTCAGTGCTTATTGAAATGTGAAGTGCAACATAGCCTAATATTTATTTATTTATTTGTTGTGAGCAACCCCCAAACTGTAAATACATACAGCAATGGAATTAGGGTGAAAGTAAATACAGTGCAGAGGTTAATGCTCATCCCTCTGTAAATGGAAATGTCATTATCACATTTGGTGGCTCAGGTGATATAGACAAATCCATTACCTGTGATCTGTAGAATCACTCAGATGTGGTTAAAGTAGAGAGAAAACATTCGATATGTGTGGGCATATGTACATCCAAATGTGGCAGAGTGTGTATTTTAACATTTTGTCAGACTGGGTAGCCTTTCCAGAGGCGAGGGCAAGTTCCAGACCAGCTGAATGAGGAGACTTTGTGAATGGTATTGTGACAGTATTTACTCTGTGTGTGATACCAGATGTCTGATACTGAGAGATACTGATACTGACAGCTTTTTTTTTTTTTTATTCCGCTGAGAATGTGACAAAAGCTCTCATCAAAATTTTTGACAAATGAACTACACTTTATTTTATAACATAGTACAAGATATTATTCTTAAATTTTGAAAGATAAAACATAACTTGTTGGTGTAAATAAACCAGGGACTAGCTCAGTTTTTCTTTTCTATTTTTGAAATGTAAAATTAGACCAAGTTGAACAGCAGTCTGTTCTGGTACAGGCCCTCAGCTGAAATGGGAATGAGTGATAAGCTGAGCGTGAGGAGAGGTGCTCTGTCAATGAAGCTATTGGCCCAATAATAGAACGGACATAATTGTCTGGCCTTCTGAGTCATCATTGCTCACTCCACCGCCAGTGCTCTCCCATCTTGTTTAGACACTGCAGTTAATGGACCTTCTCCTTCTGTCCATCTCCCCATCTGTCTCTGCTTCTGTCTTCCTCCTGCCATCCCTCTGTTTTATTTTTATGGGCCGCACCTCGATCTTGCCTCTCCATCATCATCCTTTCTTTACCTCCTCCTCTGTCCGTATTTGCTTATATCTGTCGCACCCTCGCAAATATCACGTGTCAGGCTTGTTTTGAAGTTTCACAAACTAAATGAGATCCCTTTAAAATATGAAGCCATTTACTGTAAAACCTTTATTAAGTGTGATTTACAGTGCGGCCCTTTAAAGGTCAACCATTAAAAAGCCAAATACCAAATAATTTGTACAAATTTCACTAATATGCTGCATAACTGAATATTATATTTGGTTAAAGAACATGCAGTAGTTAATGTTAGACGTGCAGCTGGATTACAGCCAAAGTGCATACAGTATATTTACATTAGAGCAGCCATGGTGCCACATGCTAGACAAGATGACCCATTTTAAAGATTAAAAAAAAAAAAAAAAGCTGCTGCACAGAAACACGACATCTGTTATTATGTAGCTATCATGTTTGTTGACAGAAGACAGACTTGTGCTCTTCACAGCTACGTGCTTGCTTTGCATGTTGTATGCAGAAATAAGATTTAATCACACAGAGGGGCGTACAGATGCAAATTGTACAAATGTACAATGTAAATGCATGAGATCTTAATGTACACTCTCTGGTTTAGTGCCAAATACTGTATCCTTGAAAGCATGCGCCACATTATTAGACATCAGTGTATTTGTATTGTCAATACAAAGGCACCATACAAATATCAGAACATTTTATTAGCTTTGACTAGGACAGTATAAGTTGTTTGGGTTAACTTTTTTTTTTTTTTTTTTTTTAGTTACAAGTTTAGTTTATTTCTTCCTTCCGGGGATAGTTCAAGTATCACATTAGCAATGACCTGAAACAGTAGGAAGAAAAATCTTTCCAGTCGCTACACTTTGGTTTGGCTACAAACCCTCACCCAATTTTCAGCTGCTCAGAGATGGAGATTCATGCTGCAGGCAAACAACTGCATGGCGCCACAATATATTTTGTTCCCGAGTCGTAAAAGCAAGCATTGCAGTATTATTTGCATGGTGAGATAGTTCATTTTCAGTGGACCTATTTAGCTCAAAAGGTGTAAATTGATTCCACAAATGCACGCACTGTAAATTTCTGTGTTACTTTCTCCAGGGTTGTCCCAGCCTCGACCCCCAGAGCAGCAGTACCCGTGCCTCTCCTCCTCCTCCTCCTCCTCCTCCTCCTCCTCCTCCTGTCTGGGACTTGCAGTGGCAGCAGCAGCAGCAGCAGCAGCAGCAGCTCATTGCGGCGAGGCCAGGAACGATGGGCCGGAAACTGGACCTGTCAGGCCTGACAGATGACGAGGCAGAACACGTCTTGAAGGTGGTCCAGCGGGACATGAAGCTGCGAAAGAAGGAGGAAGACAGGCTGAGGTGAGATGGGATTACCCTGCCAGCACGTTTTCTAGTGTTTTTACACATTTGACACACACATGGCGATTTGAGAGGAGATGATGAGGAGATGACATTTGCCTCTGAGATGAAATGACCAGATAAAGTACTGTACAGCTGGCTCAGAGGGTTCAAATAGAATAGAATAGAATAAACTTTACTAATCTCCGAGGGGAAATTAGTTTCTCTCTCTTACATTATCATTGCCTGTTTGGGACTGGACCATTTGACCGTGTGGGAGTCACAATGCTAGTATATGAGAGTTTAGAACTGGTGTGGATGCTGACTTTCGTTTTTTGGGATATGCAGCTTTAGCCTCAAGTGTTTAGCGTGATATCTTATGTGTATCCATCAGGTGCATATTCAAAACCCTTGTTTCAAGATTCTCATTTTAAAACAAATTACCTGCAAGCATTAAAAAGCCATCAGGAGACGGTTATTTCAAGTAAATCACTATATTTTAGTGCTGCAATTAGGTTATGCTTGTTAGAGCAAAATCACTGCAAATTTCAAGTGGTAAATTTGCCACTGGTATCATAGGAACTGTGTGCGAACTGAGGCTTTAAGGAGGAAGATGCTTGTCTTGTGTTTTCAGCTTGTGTGCTGTCAGGTCTGTGGGGGTCAGCCTAGGCCAGGCCTCAGCGCTCTGCTCCGGTGTCACAGCTTCTTACTTAACATGCGACAAGTGCTGGCCCGTATCTCCTTCTCACCTCCTGCCTTTCACTCCCCCCACATCCCGCTCTCCCTGCCCCCGTGACAGCCCAGTAGTCAGTTGTGACAAGCCTCCATGGGGGTTTGGCCATCAAATGTGTGGTCAGATCAGTGTGTCTCCTTTGTGTTGTTTCAGCAGGACAACAAGGGGAAGTATTAGTTTTAAAGCTCCAGTGTATCTAATGTCATGACAAAGTCGAAAATATGTTTTTTTGCTGTGTTCTAAGTGTGGTTGTACCCTATAATTTTGTAAACCCAAGAATGCTCCTTTGACTACCTACCAGGCCCCAGCCTCAGTTATTTTGTTGTGGAGTTTGATGTCTTTCTTCAGATTTGAGCGGTGTTCCTCAGGGGTTTTGTGTTCTGGAGTGAATGCCATGAGTGATTAGGCTGCTTTACTTGGAGCACTAAACATCTTAGCTCAACTCTGAAGAGCAAAACAAAGTTGCTACACAAACCAGACAGCTGCCATTTGTCGGCGATGCTTAAAACTCAAGTTATTTTACCCAGAATCGGTTTCAAAGCAAAGACGGTGCATTCCTAAATTACTGGGCTGTGAAATGTTCTCCTACCAAGCTGTCATGAATGATCAAAAATAAATGTATGCCTCTCAGGCTGCTATTACTGCTGTTTACCACAGAAAGATGAGCAGATTAATGTTGATGTAATCACGGGCAGATATTTATTAGACAATAGTTCTTCATAAAAGCAACCACGCTTTTTATTTGCAGCCTTACTGAGTTATTATGACTTGTTTCCAGAGCAGATATTAGACGCTAACAGTCAAATTTGCTTGTTCTAGCTGTTAAAGCTGCTCATGTGTAGTATAATTAAAGTTTTTGTTACCTCTTGTTTTTCTTTTAATTTGTGTTTTTACTGTTTGTACTGATTTCATTAGTTTCATCAAGCAACTACACACAAGCAGTAGTTGGTTACTGTGGAGCCCGTTTAGCCATTTATGTAGATATCTTTTGTGTGTCTTTATCTGCAAAGTATCTGGCAACTATATATAAATACTTATTATTACTATTTCAAAATGCCAGTATCTGAGTAAATGAAACAATTAATCAATCCCCACAGAACTAATTGGTGACGATTTTGATGACAAACTAATTGCTTGGATAATTTTTTAAAGAAAAAAAAAAGTCAAAATTTCAGTGGTCCCAGCTTCCCAACTTCTCAAATTTAAAAGATTCACTTTAAGATTTTAAGCAGTACTTGTTGCTACTAAATATTTTTACTCCATCTTAAGAATAAGGACATGTTCTCTGTCTGTTTCAGGCTCTGGTGAGCTGTTATGATTGGTGTTTTGCATTCATCACATTTTTATACCGTATCTTGTCAAAAACATGCTGACTTTTTCATACTTATGTTTAATACAATGCAACTTGCTCAGAAAGCTCAGCAAAAGAGCAGAAAAAAAATCATACTCCTCAGTAAAAACCTATTTGCCTTTCATATGAACTGTAAAGTACCTCACAGTTTACAGTCTGAATAGGAATATGGGAGCTTGTTTACAGCAGATGGTAGCTGAGTGTTGCAGCAGGTAGCTCTGTCGCTATGAGTTTTTCTCTTCCATGCATGGCTGAGGTTTGTTTTTCTTCCTCGAATGAAGTCAGCCCTGCGGAGTTGTAAATTACCCCCGTTGAAGGCTTCATGGGATAATTTATAAGCCTCAGCTGGCACTTTAAATGCTCCATTTTAATTTTCCCCCATGCTGAATAATAAGAAATGTTGAAACACTTAACTGATATTACCTTCTGTCTCATAAATACTCAGTGTTTCGCATGCATTGATTTATTTGTGCCACAATATCAGCGTTGACCACCACATATTGATTTTCTATATTTTTACTAGTTCACATTGGTAAAATGTTATTTCGTTGTAAAGCTGCGCTCAGCGCATTGATTTACTTGCCCTTCTCTTGCTCGCTGTCACTCTCTCACAAACACATTGACGACGGACTCGTTTGTGAATAGCCCCTCCTCTCTGTGTGCACACTGCACGGGGGGAACGATTGTTGTTAGCTTTCAACAACATCAGCAAGTATAACTGCTAGTTGTTATCTACTGCAAATGGATTAAATTAATGTTAATTCTTTAACTCTGACGCTGCATGCTTGCTCCATTAATCCAGATAAATAATGAAAAAATATTTCATTAAGACTCGAAAATGCTCGCCACAAGGAGACGCAAAGACAGTCTGGAACCAGAGTTGTTAGCAGAGAACATAGAAACTTAAGAAAACACACGTGGGAAATCTGAACAGTCCAAGCAGTGTGATTAGCGACCCAGTTTATTTGTTTTGGATTTTTCCAGCTTTCAACCACTGCTGCTGTAAGCTTTGTTATTTACGTCTTCTCTGGATCAGTCCTCTTATGTTTCCTTCTTATGTCCCTGTTACTATCCTGCGTGTTTGATGTTTTCTCCTGATGGTTGTGAACCGTGAAGCACTGTGTACCTTTTTACTTTTTAGGAACAGAAAAATAAACCTTTTGTAACTTCTGGTTGCACCCCGCTTGCTCTGCTACTGAAAGGTGAGAGCGTGATTCAGCCAATTAGAGAGGGTGAGCAGCTCAACCTCTGGCCTCCATCGTCTCAGTGGCCAGCCATCCAGCTGGAGAGGCTCATTAAGAAGCAGCAGGAAGCTCAGGGGGACCACAGGCGTGGGCCTACTTAACAAACAGCACAAGCACTCCCAAGGGAGACAGACTGGGAAATGATGATAGATAGAAATAGCTATCCACCACTGTCACTGTGTGAGCAGGAGATGGCTGGAGTTCCAGCAACTGGTGACTCTTATGGGTAATTTGCTTTTAGTGTTAGGAAGGATCCACTTTACACATGTGTCTGGCAGGTCCTTGTGTGGATAAGCCAATTACTGTACCTGTAATGCTCACTCCAAAACTCATTTCAGTTGCAGCTGTGACAAGTATATCACTCGTATGAAAGGCTCTGCGGTTCTCCGGCTTCCCTCTGAGTGTTGAATAAGGCAAAAAAAAATTATTTGGAAACTGAACAATGCTCCGTGGATAAGTCTCAGTTATTTGTGAAGCTGGTGGGGGCCCGTGCGCTCGACAGTCATTCCTTCTCCATTGTAATCTTTCTCTCTTTCTTTGTGTGGAGTAGTTCTTGGCTCGAGAATGCAGCCCTGCCTACCGTATCAATTCTACCAAATTACCAGACGGTGATATTTCGCATCAGCAGTTTTAATTTGTCAGTTAAAATTGTGCATGTTTTGTAAATAAAGTTGTGATGTTGTGTTCAGACAAGTGAGGCTGAGCACTAACCAGAGATTATATTATTATTTGATGTTCTAGCTCTAATCAAACCATTTGCAGCTGTTTATTGTAACTTGAGTTATAAAGTGTTTAAATATAGATTTTATTTTATCAGACTTTACCAACAGGTCTAATATCTCTCAAGCATACAAAGGCTTTATCTTTTTTTCTTACTTTCTCTTTATGTCATTTGTTGTTTCTTTGAGCTAGGGTGAATGTGACAGGCTGGCAGGCAGGTACAGGGGGCAGGAGTCACATAGAGAGGTCAGGATCTTTTTGAAAGAAGGTGGCAGAGGATGTCACTCTGTCAGGGATGGAGCTGACCTCTATTTCCTCCTGTATTTATCCTCTTGCCTCTGTCGTCTGGAGACGACACAAATACAGACACACGCAAACACAGGAGCTAGCCCTGTAGAAAGACGAGGACTTTAGAAAAAAAAAAAAAAAAGTATGATTTTTGAGCCAAGATAAAAGTCAGTCAGGCTCTGTTTGGTCCAAACGGCTCTTTATTCACGGCTATCGATAAATTGATGTAATTGGATTTCAGAGCAGAAGCGGTAAGAGAATATTGCCCTTCGTTGCAGGACAGTCCCCCAGGGCTGCACTGCCATCTCCGCTATTAAAGCAGCACTAAACAGGGACAGATCAACCTCCACTATCAGGGCTGAGGTCATGTTAGGCCTAAGGTCATGTCCTTTCATAGTGTATTCTCAGATTTCAGTTCAGGGGCTTCATGTATTAAACATTACTTCTCCTAGTACATTCAGTATGCAACTGTGGAATACTGAACAGTCTGTGTACTAGCTTGTGTGTTGATTCGATGAAGTGTTTCTTTAATGAGGCAATTTTCCCAGACTAGTGAACTAATGACCCCAACTTCTCTCTGTTAAGGGAAAATCCAGAAATCGTGTAACTAGTCTAGCGCAGCTTTATGGGTGGTTGAATGGCTCCATTGTGTTAAACAGACACTTATTATTCCTTTCTTCTTGGCTTCTAAGGTGTTTATTCTGTGCCATAATCCAGTGTTGGGTCCTATGTTAACATGTGATGTTCTTTCACATGAAACAGCCCAAAGCTGCAGGGATGTAAAGTGCAAGACTCTTAACAATAAAACAGCTGTAACATGAATGTATTCTTATGTAGCGGTCAGGAAAGCAGCGTCCGGGTGGGGTTAATTTCAGTCTGCCTGTTGTTGTGGCAGCCCGTGCTCTCTTGGCTGCGGTTCCCTTTTGGTGGGGATTAGCTGTGTTACGTTATCGGTGTGGGTTATTTGTCTGAGTCATGTTGAGGTGGATAGTTTTTGATGTGGAAGCGCTGTGTTACGTACGCTGATCTCGTCTGCACTGAGGGTGTACGTGTGTTTGTGCACAGTGAGCAGGAAGGGCAAACCTTTCTGACCTTTCTTTTTTCCCCTGTAGCCGCATTGGCAGGTGCATTACCAGTGTAGTTGTGTGAGTCATCACATTTCACGGTCTGCCAGGGATAACATTATAATTGATACAGTGCCCATTTACACTTGCAGTGATGGGCTTGAACTGTTTACAACTGCTCAAGTGTTTTATGTGAAGACCCTCCTTTTGTCTTACATTATATTCACACATTATTGACTGCTGACTTTGTCAGTACAGCACTATAGAACCAATTTTTTTATTTTTTATTTTACCAGAGCTTTTATGCAGTAATGTTTTGATAATGTCATCCTCTCCTTGTGAGACAGGACCAAATTTTCTTGTGGACAGGAAACTGAGCAGATTTATAAAGGTCAAAGTGTAAATTACCTGCAGTGGGAAATGTTTATTTCAAGTTGTTTGCACAGTTTTAAGAAAATATTGGAATGACACTGACATTTGCAATGACAAAATAAGCAAACCCCCCCTCCTCTACTCCCTTTGCTGTTTTGCAAGGGAGGGTCTGAAAGCCTATGGAAGCAGAGCGAGTTTCCTTGCTGACTTCTGATCAGCGCCGTTGTTCTTTAATTTGCTTTCATGTGTTCGGGGCTGCTGAGGTGATCTGTACAGCTGCCACAGACTCTGTGATTTCTAATTAGTTTTTAATATGGCCCTTAGTAGATGATATTTAATATAATTAAACTTAATTAGCAGACAGAAATATAGCTCCCCTGACCACAGCAATTATACATGGGCATGCTTACGCATACTGTCTTCAGTCTCTCTGTCCCATTCTCTTTCTCTTTCTCTCACACTCAGACAAACATAAGCTAAACAGTGTACCTCTAAAAACTTAGAAAGGTCAAATGTATTTTTTATCATCTATGTATGAAACATGTTGAAATATGTTCTCATTTAACTGAGCAGTGCAGTGAAGTGTAAGTAAGCTACATCTCCAGAGTGTTGGGATAATATGTCTGATTAAATCCTTATTTCAGTAGTGGAGCATTGTTTACGGCGCTTGCAAATTGAGTTTCTACTTTATAGCCAACAATGATCAAATTCACAATACATTTTAGCATAATTTAGGCTGCATAATATATGTAGATGCATCATATTAAATCTAACTCATTTGGATAGCTCTGTTGTTTGGTTTGGAGTTTGCACAACTGCACCCGGCTTGGCAGTTATGTGGATAATTGGTCACACAAAACAATTTTACTTGAGCGTAAAACGAAGTTTGTGTGTAGATATCAGTTTGTGTGTGTGTGTGTGTGTGTGCGAGTTACCAGACTCTCCTGAGCTAAGTGTCCTAAACATACGGTGGTTTATGGCGTCTGATGGAGGAAGATTCTGATTTCCCCTGAGTGTGACAAATCAGCAGCTGCACAGCGTCGCCGTCCTCTAGAGCTGCTGAGCCCACGGGATCGGCTGATGAGATAGTGAAAAATAATCCACCCCAGCTACTTGTGGCACGTTCGATTTCGTAGTTCATGTGCCGCCTTAGCGTTTCCAGCTGACTGAATAGATAGGTTTCTCCTCAGTAACCTTGCCTTCATGAATGTGTATGCCCATGTGCAAGTGGCATTTTAGCCTTTGCTGACTGAGGGTCAAATGGAGGTTCACTGCTCAGCTTTGTCTTCCTCTAGATGGACCTGTATACATTACCACCTAGATAAACTTTGGAGTTATCAGCAGGAAGACTGAGACAGACGCAGAGCAACATTTGACCTGTTACTTTTATATTTGTCCAGGTGCAGTGATTACTTCTGCTGCTGGCAAAATGTCAAGTGCTGTTTTGAGTCAGAGGAAAATAGTTGGTTGCAATGGGAAGATGGTGTTATCTCACCCCCTGCCTCCCGAATCTATCTAGTTTTCTGCCTCTCCCCTTTTGTGTTTTTCTCATCCATTCTATCTCAGCATCTGCCGTTCCCTCTCCCATTCTCCATTTTCACTTGTCAAATCCTACCTCTGTAGATCCTCATTAGCAGTGTTCAGGTTGTGTTGAGATTGAAGTCCATATTGGACGAGCTGCTCTCCGTCCAGGGGGACTGAGTGATGCTTGGCAGGACAGCAAGGGGACTTTCCTTTGTCTGAATAATTGCCATACTTTTCTGACTCAGTCTGGCTCTTCATTATGCTCAAGCCAAGAGACACAAGACTCATTTACTTCCCAAAAAGCGGCTCATTCATCCCACTGGCCTTATCTCCCTGTGTGATATTGAAGTGATTGAACTTAGCCGGCCGTGTTAATTTGGAGGGTTTGTGCCGTTATCTGGGGTGGGTGTGGTGGTGGGGACTGGGCCGCTTTGGCAGCAAGGCATGGTTCAAGTGCGCGGACACAGTAAGTCACCCACAGCTTCAAAGAGGAACTTTGGGTCTTTATGGGAGCACTGAATGAGAGAAAGGGAAGGATCCTCTGTGTGATTACAGTGTGAGAAGGTAGTACAGGGCAGTACACTCTAAGGTGCAATCTGGCTCTTTACAGAAAAGGAATCCTCCTTTTCCTTTTGTATGACAAGCACTGTGGTGTTCTTTAAACCTCTTTGTATTCAAGTAATGTTCTGTCTCTGGTCCACTTGTCTTGTTCTTCCTCAGTGGTATTTCTGCCATCATCCACTCCAAGCATTTCAATAAGGTGTCTGACACCATATTGGTGATGCTTTTGTGAGGAAGAAGAAAATGGAAAGACTGTATCGAGCGTTTTCAGTTTCTTTTTTCCATTTATTAGAAAATAGCCTGTGAAAAAAAAAAAATCTGTTGTTTCATATATTACTCTCGATTTTTCCTTTCATTTTTCTTCAGTGATTGCGTAAACAAGAACTGCATATTATAAAAATATACAATGTTAGTTTGCAAGCTGTAATTTTAATTAATCATTTCCATCATTTTCAAAGCAAAAGTGACAAACAATTGTTGTTTCCAGCTTCTCAAATGTGAGGATTTGCAACTTTTTTTCCCCATATATCATTACAAATTGAATATCCTAAAGTTTATTGTTTCTTTAACCCCCTTGCAGCCACCCTGTGAGTGGTAATGAGAATGCAAAGGGAGAATGAAGAATTTACGCAAAAAATGTGTTGCATATAAGTGTGCTGCAGATTTTAAAAGATTTAGAGGCATTTTCCGTATTAACAACGGCTTACCAGGCCTGTGGACCAATTAACTAGAAAATGCTTCTCTCCCTGTGAAGGCTCTTGAACTAAGCAATACATCAGCTGAGGCTTTGTTGGCAGCAGAGGTAATCTGTTTACACCATGTCACATCATCGATGACGGAGCAGCAGAGAGATTCTGCAAAATGCTAGTTCGTAATATGTCCTGTATTTTACACACATGCCAGGACACACACACACACACACATAGATAAAATTAAGTTAGCTTTCCCGATAGTCCTGTGCCCCATCCACTGAATTAGAAAGAGATCTCTCTCTAGGCTCCAGCATCTTTAATCCAAAACCTCAGGAGTTTTAATTTATGAGATGGCCCCTACACACTGTGTATATGACAGAGAGGCTCTCTTGTAACATTGATCATGGAGCTGATGGTGAGGTTAGCCATTAGTAGTGGTTGTGAGAGTGCCAACAGATGAATGCTAAGGGCGGGGCAGGGGAATGTTTTGCCTTAAAGACCGTTCCAGTTTATTTTTGACAGCCATTGATCCTCATTTTCTCCTCTGCTGGATACTCTGTGTGTGTGTTTGTGTGTGTGTGTGTGTGTGTGTGTGTGTGTGTGTGTGTGTGTGTGTGTGTGTGTGTGTGTGT
>JBBMJY010000013.1:9886761-9968659 GCA_037833715.1 Toxotes lorentzi
CCCCCCCCCCCCCCCCCCCCCCCCCCCCCCCCCCCCCCCCCCCCCCCCCCCCCCCCCCCCCACCATTTAAATGAATTTTATTTGGAAAGAGCATTTAATTATTAAAGTGACATCAATTTTACACGTTAAAGTCATTTTACTGGTCATGGGGGGTACTATACTAAGCCTCAAGCTATTCATTTCAGTCAAAATGTTGTGTTGCCAGTAGCAACCACTACTAAAGCGGTTACAGTTTAACTGACATTGTTTGCTACATCCACAATTTTGTCCAATCTAGCTTGCTGCGTAGCTGTGCAACTAGACACTGAAGAAAAATAGTTGTATAGTGTGTTCTATACAGTTTTATTATCCTAAAAAACTACATATAAATATCTATTTTTTTTAAAAAAAGAAACATTTACAAATTGATGGTTTGGCAATGCCATGTAAGTTGCATTGTGGGAAGTGTATGACCCAGCATAAAACAACAAAAAAAGAGTTAAAGTCAGGATATCTTGAACTCTGTGGGATCAACTTTAACCATTCTTTTGTTTATCTATGTCTCACAAGGCCCCAAACTTTTTGTCAAATACCAAATTACTGCGCTTTTTTAAGATTAAACACAAATCTAGCAGCTCTTATCAGCCGCTTGGTAGCTATTATTGGAGCTTCTGTACAGTTCGACCTGCACTATGTTATTAAGATAATTTTAGATGGTATTCTCTGCTTTTAGATCTCAGTAGAATAGGATTTCAACCTTCATGATGCCATTTATGCTGAAATGTTCCACTCTATTAAATCCTGCTCTTAATATTTGGGTTTGTTCTTTCATTCACCTGCCAATTTATTATACTGTATATGCTTGTACCAGTCAACTGCAAAATATAGACTGTCTGTTTGAGACTGTCACTAGAGGACAGGAGATAAGCTACAGCTGAGCTGTGAAGTCTGTCAGTGATGTGTGGTTTGTTGAGAATGTGGTGACTACAAGGACGGGCAGTAGGAGGGATGGACGGTTATGAGTTGGAGGGAAGACGAACTGTTGGATGTTCTTCATCTGCCCTTGATGAGACACAGGAGATGCAGATGCTGCAAGCTCTGGCTCATTAGCTGAGGCTGCTGCTGGTTTGTTACAGCAGCTGCTGTGCGTTTGTGTTCGAGAGAAGAAGAGTTCCTGATCAAATCTATGCTTTATATATATATATATATATATATATATATATATATATATATGTGTGTGTGTGTGTGTGTGTTTGCATAAGCACGTGTGTGTATTTGTACGAAGCATCTTTTTTATGGATCCAGAAAGATATATAGGGCATGATATCAAAATGAAGACGTATAGTGCAACATTTATCTCTAACTATGATTAAGTGCACAGACTGAAGGCCTTCTCTGAAAGCATATTGCATTAGATATAGCTGCTGCTGTTTTATCATACGTCTTGGGATACTTCAGGTGATTGATTACGGAGGACTGATTAGGAGTCACACCTCCTGCTGTATAATTGATTGAGGTTGTATTTAAGGGATGCAGCTCTAGTGGCCTGAAACCTGCTTGAAAGACAAAGCTTCTGCTACGATCCTCTGCTGTCATAATCCATCCAGACATGTCAGCGAGGCAGCGAGACATAGCCATGTGACGAAATACCACAATAACAAGGAGCTGTGCATTGTTGCAGAAACAAAGTCTTCTAACCCAGGCCACTCCTGGCAGAGGAAGTCTGACAGTAGAGGAGCTCCAAGCTGTGATGGAGCGCCATTCTTGCCTCCAGTTACTCGCTGAGTCAAAGAGTCACGGCTGATTAAAAAACTCAGGACTAACTTGAACTGCATCCAAGCTTCTTTTGGGATGACTCTGTGTAAATTCCACACTTTTGGTTTTGTCACCTGATCGCTGCATTTCCTCTCATCCCTCCGGTTTCTCTATTGCAAGTTTGGCTCTCTTTTTCTATGGTCACTCTTTCCATTTCTCTCTTCGATGATGGTGGTTTTGGCAGGACTGCTAATACCTTCCTCCGGCATATATTCCATTTTAACATGCTGAGTACTCTGTGTTTAAGCCAGTCCATTATCCCTCACTCTCACCTCTGTAGTCCATCACTCCCCTAGTAATGTTCAGCCATCATAAACACTTGGGGCTATGCAGTATATCATAGCCTACGTGGATTAAGCCTGGGGTGCACTGCTCATCTCCTGGTACACATGCTGGGTCCCTGCAAGCTCTGCATCTGCAATTACAGTTGTGGTCAAGTGAAGGAAAGCAGTGGTGTAGTCGAGGACATCTGGAGACATGTGGAGTACATACACAGACTTCTCTTTGTCATTTAGGGAAACCCAACATTCATCTTTAATTGCGATTAAATATATAGCAAGCCTGATTTTTTTTTTTTTTTAATCATTATTATTATTACAGTGAGACTGTACAGGAGTCAAACTGACTCTGTCCATTCCCTCTGTTTTATTGGAGGCTGATTGTATTTTATGACTGTGTCCTCTGTATTGAGGGTTTTGCACAGCTGCACCGCTCAGTTGCCAGGTTGTGAGAAGCTAACCCAAATATGTTAATGGGGCTCTGCCACTGCACTTCGAGGGGTTGCCAGGCACGACCGCAGGCTGGATTGTGAAAATAAAACAGCAAAGAATATGTTCTGTAAGTGAGTTTATGATCTTAAAAAAACATGCAATAATAGCATACAGTTCATTGAGTAAGTATTCAGACAATTTTGTTTTGCCTCTGACTCCAGCACATTAGATGTGAAAGGAAATTATTCTAAGTTTAAAGTGCTGACTTTCAGCTTTATTTTGAGGCTGTTTATATCTGCATTCTATGAAGGGCAAAGAAATAGCAGCACATATATATATATATATATACCTCCTAGGGGTATAAAGCTATAGATGTGAACACCCCAAAACACCTTTAAAACTGAAAGTCGGCACGTTAAATCCATTGTTTCTTTTGAAACAATGAAAGTGTGTTGGAGTAGAGCCAAAACAATGAAAAACATATCACTGTCATAATACCTCCAGACTGTACTGTTGTATTCTGACTGTAGACTGTACTCTGTCCAACAGTGCATTTTCTTTTTTTATTTTTAGAGTTTCCTTGATTAAGAAACAGCAAAACAGAAAGTAAAATTCCTCTTAACCATTCAAAATGCTCTCTTCAAAGCTTCTCCTCTGTGTGCAGGCTTAGAAAATGACCTTCTCTGTTGGGCCCATAGGGAGCACTGTTGTCCATGTTAGGACGGAGCTGGAGCGTCTACACATGGCTGCACTTTGTTCGTCCCGCTGGCTGACCACAGGCCTCAGACCAGACTGAGTGACACACAGCAGTCTTTTCTGTCTCTTTTTAAACCACAGCCTCAAAAAAAAAAAAAAAAAAAAAAAAAACTATATTCAGGCCTAATGCAGTCCAAGTCTGTCTTGCTTTGTTGCTAAACAGGAAAATGCTGTCAAGATTTGCTGTCAAGACTATTTTTCAAATGTCCATTTGTGTGAGAAAAAGTTTTAAGCCCAATGAAAAAAAGGGGTTTTAGTTTTTGCTGATTCAGAATTCCTCATTTTTGTCTTTCTCTTTTTGTTACCTCCTTAAAATGAAAAGCTAATGTGCCATTGGAGGTTTTTATCATTTCCCTATGAAAGAACTTTGTAGTTGATAGCAACACTTTATTATTAATTACAGTCTTTAATGGGTTCTTTGCTGGTTTTAGTGCCCTCCTCTGGAGTCAGGTGTCATTGCACATTTTAGTCCCCTCCAGTAGCTGTGCCCCCCACCCCACCCCCCACCCCCCTCCCCAACTTGGCCTAATTGGCTTGATGTTTATTCATGTCTCGGGTTATTTTGTGATCTTACTATTATACTGCAAGGCTGGTTATTATACTATCAACGCTGTGTGAAAAATGAGAGATGATTGTATCTGCACTTTGTCATTAGGCTTCAGTGGGGTCTCTAAAAACATATTTTTGGGAATTTTAACTGATATGTCATCCTGAAAAATGAAATAACTCTCTTAGTAATGCTTGGTCATGCTCACCTTCCTATATGTGTGTGTGTGTGTGTGTGTGTTTAGGGAGTCACACAGAAAGCCTCTGGTGGACATTGTCCAAGTGAAAGCTAATAAAGCCTCCCTACTTTTATTTCCGGGGGCCTTCTGAGGATAGACACATAGACACATACACACACTTATTCTGTTTCAAGGATACATTGCTAAAATCAAACAGGCTCAGGGTTTCTTGGGGTTGCGTGCAGTTTTTGTTCATGTGCATTTGAGTCTGGGCTTGTGTGTTTTTCTTGGTGAAAGCAGACAACAGACAGATTGGTAAATCTGTGAAGAATTTCAGTCTTGCCTTGGAAAGATTGAATTAGAAATGCTCTTACAACGCTAACACTAACACATTAAAGCATTTCTATCCCATATCTATGCAAAGGCAAACTCTAGCAGACATCCAGTCAAACTTGACCATGTTTTCACTTGCCGCAAGCTATCACAGTGCAGACAGGCTGTTTGCTTTGCTCAAACACAAATAGGCAGTGAATCGTATCTTTGAGCTGTACGGGATGATCGTAATAATTAGCAGGCCGAAAGAAGACACTCATATAACATAGCTCCAGACGACAGTGTAGCTTGAAATAGCCAGTCATTGCCTGAGTGCTTGAGCAGGCAGCACACCGCAGAAAGGAAGAGAGCGGGGAGGATGTGGGTGAGGAGGAGTGGTGGAGAAGGAGGAGGAGGAGGAGAGCAATAATTAGCTGAGCTTGTCATTCTAGTGATTAAACACTGATTTAGAAGCATGCTCAGTGGGTGCGTGGAGTTAAATTGGCTGTACTGCTGTTAGCAGTGATGTGACATGTGAGGCCTGGGTCACTGCACTGCAATGCAGGCAGGACTCCCTCCACGTAGGTCTCACTGGTGCTTGTCTATGCGCCAGAAGTAATGTGAACGCACCAGATGAAGTTTGGTCCTGAACACGGATCCCTTCGGTAGTGCTAGTTTTTCAACCTCACTTTTATATGATGACAAACGATTTTCATTAATGCTGCAGAAGGAGCTTGTTGTTCTTCTGTGTTATCTTCAAAATAAAAGATGAATCTTCTGCCCTACTCTAATAAGTGTATGTGCTCATTCCTGCAGGCTAAACTCTCCAAAGGGTAATGTGCCTACGTGCCTTCATGGTGTCTGTGGACAATAAGTAATATCATCCTTCTCTACAGATACCCAACCTTGTCTGACATTAAAAAAAAAGCAAACAAACTGGCAGCCCTCTCTCATAACATTCACATTAATAACTACTGGCATTTTATTTCAGCTCCTTTTTCTCTTCTCTCCACACTGTATCCTTGAATGAATGTACAGCTTTGAAACAAGAACCTTTATTCCTAAGCCCAGCCGTATTGATGAATATTACAAGAACGCAACAAATCAACTCGTTCTCCTTATTTTCTCTTTCCTCTTAATTGTGCGGATATTCTCTACTTTTATTTTATGAATTTGCTCTCCCCAGACAAACTACAGGATTAGTTTTTAGCTTAGAGGAATGTTGAAGCAAACATTGTTTTGTCAACCTAGTGCCTTTAGGAACCATGAAGTGTTTCCCTTTTGCACAGATGCTCTTTTCTATAGTCTGTTAGGCTTGTTGTCGTAGGCGGCACAGTATCACTAATGGCAGTTTTAGCTATTTAATGAGAAAACCCGGTGCATTGAGCTAGCCTCTTGAGACATCATTCATGATTAATGCCAATGAAAACAAAAATGATATCCGCAAAAATAAATAGCAGATGCAAGTGGGAGGGATGGATTTTAACATCTTCTGACTCAAAGAGCAGGAGATGTTGTGATTTTGGAAGAATTTAATCACTAGTTGGAGTGTTCTAGAGTTTTCAAGCCATTTAAAAGTTGAAATCAGCATTCCAACTATAAAAACACGATTTACCTCTGGCAGAGCCTAAGGGTCTGTACAGTAGAGGTCTAGATATTATTTAATAAATTAGGAATCATAGTCTTGTTTCTGGTTTGTCTCTACATGACACGAAGACTGAAGTTGTTATTTTATCGCATCAGCTCCCAAGGCAACACCGAGCAAAGTTGCATTCTCCACCTGAAGGAAATCATGCTGTAGAGGCTCAGATAGCTGGGGTGCATTGTAATTTATGGCCCCACTTTGTAGTAGAGACACTTTATTATCCTAACATGCTCCACCCGGTGTTGTAGAAGCAATAATTATTCTCTCTTCACCCCTCCCCCCCAGTTCAAGTTGGATATATTTATGAAGTCATTTTAATAGGAAACATGGTTTACAGAACATTCAAGTGATTTACAGAACAGTCAAGGGCATAACAAACATGAGAAAACTAACTTTGTGCAGTTGAAGGCACGGTGTTCAACTCAGTTTTTACTATTAAACACTGTCTGGTATTTATATAAAGGGATGATTTGCCTTACATAATTATTAGTACAGATAAAATGTATAATAAAGTTGTCCATCCACTCTAATAGACTTGTGACACTCCAACATTTGTCCACTCTCTCTGCCCATCCTCTCTCCTTCCTTATCTCTCTGCACCTCTTGGTGTTGTCCTTTGAAATCATTTTCCTGTATTATAGTCATGTTTTATGACCTGAGTTTGGGCTAACTGCCTATACTTTATTGTTTTGTACTCGCTGGTAGCTGCAGTGGCAGAAATTTTGTTTACAACAAGTTCCTCTGGGCCCCACATATCCTGCCATACCTGCATAGTGACTTGCATTATTATACCTATGTTATGACCCTTACTACAGCCTGGGGATATGGGAAATTGCAGTACAGTATAATGTAATAGCTTTGATCATACTTTCGTCATGATGTCAAGGACGTGGGATCTGTTCCCAGCAAACCTCCTGCTCTTTAGGAGCTTTGTCAACTCAAAAATTACACATATGCCATTGGAATGATTTGCATTTTGCAGAAATGCATACTAGGGTCTAAGTCAGGATGTCTCAGCTGCTTTAATTTTAACTATTCAAGTTCGACATGTCCTGTGGTTGTGAGACACTACATTGCTTGATTTTTTTTTTTAGCATCCAGACATGAGTGGTTTTGATCTTCTCATCTTACTGTCAGCAGGAAAGTGAGTAAGTACCTTTCCTAAAATGTCAAACTATTGCTTTATTTTTTCCCTATCATTCCAATAAAGACAACAGCTTTTGCAATGGTCCCTGTTGGTTTGCTGGGAAGACAGCATAAATTTGGGCCTCACAGTTTGGTGTAGAGGTGTGAGGGGTGTGAGGGCTCAGAGGTGACAGTAGAGAGGGTTACGGGGGCTATTAGGCCTATAGCACTGTGTGAATCGAACTGTGTGGGACACAAGCGTAGCTACAGTAACAGCAGGATGTACCGGTGATTCATACAGTAATAACAGCCCACCACTGTGCGGAGTTTCAGGCCTACAGAGCGTTTGTGTGTAGGACTGTGTGTGTGGAAAAAAACATGAGATAGAATGAGACTGATATTGATGGAGGAATACATAGAGGGCAGATTAGAAATGAAGGGGAACTCCTAAATGCATACATACAGGGAGGAAATCCAAGTCAGTATGTGTGTGGTGTGTATGGGGTTGTTTTACTGTAGTTGTGGTCTGAAAACCGGGAGCCCACTATACTTGTAATGGTTCAGGTTAGCGTAAGGTCTCCGTAAATATAGTAAAACAAGGTTGTGTGTGTGCGCTCACATTTTAAGAGCATGCTCCCTAATTACCCTCACCTTATCTCCGACTCTTACTTATGCTACCTTGTCAGTCATTTTCTGTTGCCATAACGACGGTGGCACCTGCTAATGAGATTCGTTTTCATGTGTCAGGAGATTTAGGATTAAGATTCATCAGCATGGCTGACACGTATGAATGCATAACCACAGTGACATGGTGAACCGCTTTTTCCCCATTATTGCATTACCAGTCCAAATGAAGACTATCTCCCCTGCGTTACGTACACCACATTTATAACCATGATTATCTCAAAGAATGGACCTGCAGTCCTCCAGATACTGGATATAGAATGTTGCAGATGTCTCACGTAGAAATTACTTGTTGAAATTGAAATTTCTGTCTTCTCGCCAGCCTGAAATTATACTTGACATGCTCATACCCAGCAAGGTAGGCTATCATTACGCCGCAGCTAAGCCTGTCTTAATATAGGGATTAATTTCTAGATAAGGATTTGTTCAGCATTAAGCCGCAGCGCATGGATGCTCATCTCTGCATGTCATTCCAACGACGTGTGCACATGTCTGGTGATACATGAACAGATGTACACAGATGCACATGTGTGTGTGTTTTGTTTATGACAAGGGCTGCATATTGGGGGAGGGTCTACATTAAAACATTAAAACATTACTCCCTTTGTAGAAATCAAGATGTGAAAACCTCAAATGTAAGTGATCAGATTTGTTGGGGCTATTTCTCAGTACTGTCGGGTTTGCAAGCAGCTTGCGTCCAGCTATGACTCATCCATGTGTGTTGTCTGCTTCCTGTACACACGCAAACACACACACAAACACAGACGTGCAGTCTTTCCAAATGATAATCTGTTTTCTTTTCTGCTCTCTACCCACTTTCATCTGGAAATCCCTGTTTGTTTGCTCCAATCCACTTGTTTCCTCTGCCTTTGTTTCACCTGTCCGTAGCTGTGAAGCTCTATAGCAACCTTAAACTTTTCTAGACATTACCCAGAGGAGCTGCATGTGTGAACGCAAATGCCCAAATCGGTTAAACCGGACATTAAACAGACTTCACCCTGCCAGCTCCTCAGTACAAAGTCGGAGCGAAGCAATATGTGAATAGACCAGGTAAATGTCCAGAGAATTCACAGCCAGCAAGCTGGCTTGTTGATGTTGGTTCTGTCCTGCACCCTGCATGCTCTACCCAGGCGCCATCCCTTGCATACACCCAAAAGAGCAGATTTGAACGTGTCTCACATGGACAATCTCTGGTTGTGTGCTGCATGTGTGAAAGGGCAACTCTGGACAATGTCCAGATCTGATTCTCTGAATTATCTGTAGTGCATGTGTAAAACAAACAACATTTCCCCTCCCCTTTTTTCTGTCTTCCTTCTTTTATCTCCCCAGTCCCCATCGTCTCTCACTGTCTCTCACTTTGTCCTGCTGATTGTCCCCTGTCATCCGTATCTGTCATCCTCTGTCTGATGCAGTATGTGTGTGGCTCAAGGCAGCAGTGTTGTCCTCTCATCACCTGTCATAACACTGATAGTTTAAGGACACAAGAAAGCCCATTCCACCCCAAACAATATGTTCAGACCAGAGCAACAATGGACAAGGGGTGATTGATAATTGCCAATGGAAGAAGGAGTCAACTGTAGAAAACTAGCACATTTCTTTTTCAACATAGTCCCCTCCTACATTTACACACTTAGTACAGGAGTTCAAAGCTAATAAGCCTATTTCCTAAAATGTAGATCTCTTCCTTTAACCATGAGTCGTTAATAGGATATCAGATTTTAAACAGAGAAAGGATGTAAGGAAGAAATCTCATTGATTTTTCTGCTTCTAAGTAGTTGACTACATTTTAAATGGCTGTTAAGCGCTCAAATTATCTGCAGTCATGCTTCAAGAGATGTGTCCATTTTTGAGCCCATTGCTGGTGAGATAAATCAGAGGCTGATCTATAACACCGTGTCTGAACCCATTTTGAACCATGGAGGAGGCCCCGTAATTCTTTCGGTCTGTGTCTATGCCAGCCAGGTTAATCCTCATTGATGCTCGGGGGGAACAATTTGTCATGTGCCTGTGTGTTGAGTGTGAGTGACCCACACTCTTACATACACTTCCAATCAACTGTAGGGTCTTGCAGTGTTTAATGATGATTTATTTATCACTGCTAATTAAGAATGATTGATTGTTATATTTTGTGGAAAAGGGGAAAAATTGCAGAGGCAGCAGGAAAAAAAAATACTAACATTTTTTTTTTATTTGCTTTGAAGCCTGAGTAATTTGGTTTTTAAAACTGCTATGTGTCAAATTGCATTAGCTGTGCACCCTTTCTGGCTATAATGGGTGCTAGGACAGAAAGTGACAGAACTTTCTTTGGATGTGGAACTGTCTTCCAGTCCCTCCAGGGAATAATTAAGCTGCAACACAAAACAGTTTTTAATGAAGTTACAGTTTGAAATGAAGTTAGACTCATTAAATGCAACTTGTAGAGAAGCAGGCCCACTGTTAGTTACTGTCTGTTTACAAGCTGTGTTGCCCTCTACAGCTTTTCTCCTCTGAGGCTGGATCGTAATGAATGTGAAAAGGCTCTTGTCACTTTGGAAGGTCATCTTCAGACACAGCTGAATTATTAGAAGCTATGGTCGATACACACAGTTGAAAGTGCAAACAGTTTTTTGCGGGTGTGTGATTTTTTTTTTTTTCTCTCTCTCATTGCTATTGTTGCCTGACATTTAGCTTTGTTTATTGTGTTTTTTTTTTTTTTTGTTTTTTTTGTTGGCATTACTTCTAATGGCAGTTTTAAAAAAAGCTAAATAAATTATCACAGTGGGGCTAAATGACCAGGATACAAACTCAAACAAAGGCACAGCCCTAAATATACATTAGCCAGCTGTTATGGCTAAAAGAAAACAGTTGCCTACTAACACATCCAGCAGACACAGACCAACATGAGCATCCCATCTGATGTGTTTCTTGCCACTTTACCACTCTAAGTCCAATGTTTACTAGAATTTTCAACCAGTATAGGTCATGTTGTTAAACTGGTATTGGTGTAAACTGGACTTCAGACTTTTCACATCGCACAAGTTGCACAAGTCATTTGAATTTATGATGACATAAACGTGTTAATTAGCTAATGCGGGGTTAAATATTTCCTCTCAGTGCACACTCTCACATTTATACATTTATTATGTCTTTCCTGCCTCCTCTCTGTTATTTGTTATACTTAAAAGCAACTTAACCGAGCAGTCTAAGTAGTTTGTTGCTCCTTGGTGTCATTTTTTGCCCTTTCAGCTATTACTTATACAAGGATTTAGAAAAGCTGTTTACATTACAGTTTGCAATCAGTCGGTGGTATTTTGCCCTTTTCGAAGGAAGCCCCATTGCTTGGCAGTGGGAGACAGCTAACGGCAATCAGATGGGGAGATAAATGGCTGCCATCGAGCCTGTCTGTTCAGTTGAGAGTTGGGGTTGTGAAGGTTGACACTCGCTGATGGTGAAGTAAACACACAGCGTGCCCTTGCATGCAGACTAGAGTAGACTGCCTGCCAAGTCTCTGATCTGCCAGTGTTGGATCGCAACTGAATGTTCAAGAGATGTGCCATATCAGTGTGAATGGAGTGTGAGAATATGCATGAGAGAGAGAAATTACATCCTTATTAGAGGAAGAGGTAGGTGCATAGTTGTACTGCGACTGGAGCGACTGGATATTATGAATGGTTATTGTAATAACTGTCAAAATCCCTTAAATATGTCACTTTAAATGCTCAAAGATGCTATAAAAGCTAATAGTTAGAAAAGATAATGACATTCCATTACTGCAATAACTAAAAATTGTTACTTTTAACTGTATTATTATAAAAGCACTTTTGAGGGTAATTAAACCAATTAAAATACATTAAATATATAACATAAAAATGCAGGGATTTATTCTCTTAGACACCACTCTGAAAAACACACACAGTGGGACCTGTACGCAAGGAGCTATCTGTCTGCTCTTTAAGGCCGTAAGCTACAGTGTGACCTATGAGTCAATGTCAGGTTACCAATGATGGGGGGGTGGATGGAGTGTCAGGACTGTGTAAGTCCTTGTCATCGCTGTCACTGGGGTTTGTTACTTCATTAAATTGAATTACTGAGTTGCCGGGGACATCCCAGCCTCCTAGTCTAAGACTTACCACAGTCAAATAGATTAGGGACCCAAACTGGCTTTCATGTGTGAACATGTTAACATGTGTAAAGTGTATTTCATTTGATGGATACTGTACCACAGCTTCCATCACTACCATTTTGACTGTATTATCAAACACAGTGTGCGAAAGAGAAGAGAGACTTATTATTCCCATGTTGATTATGACGGTATAACTAATAAATATGACATATATTGAATTAAAATATATAAAATGAATAGTAACACACACTACAACAGATCTCATTTCAGTTTGATTATAAGTGCTTCCTTCTCTGCCTACCCTGACTGCACATCCTTGATAACTTGTGCTATAAGCTGACAGGCGTTTATGCTTTTATGCAATGAAGCAGTCTGCCTCCGTAGCTGAATGCCATGAGAAATGGTTTTCTGACTGCTCTGACCGTCCTGTAATGGATGAGCCATTTTTTGCCTCCAGCTGAATGCAATATCATTGTCATTCGTCGTGGCTTGTGGCTGCAGAGCGTGTGAAGTGTATCCAAACTATGTGACGCGCATGATAGGCTGCATGGATGCGTGTGTGTCCGTATGAAAGTATCAGAATGCATATCTTTACTGCAAGTGCACTCCGACGGGGGAATGCAGTGAGTTAAAATGCAGTAACTGCTGGAGCAAAAACACTAAGTCTCCTTTCATCAAGCAGTAATGTCCCAGGTAGTACTGGTCATTCACCCTCTGCCTCAGAGGTTGAACGACCATCCAGCTGTGATAAATCTTTTTCCCCCCTACTCATTTCTTTTCTCTCTCTCTTTTGCCCTCTAGCTCAAGAAACCCAAGGTGACCAAAGCAAGGAGATAGTGTGTGAATTTGCTCTCTATAAAGCTTTTCCAGTTAACACTCTCTTTGTCTCTCTCTTCTGTATCCTCCTCTGTAGCTTATGTTTTGGTTTGGCTGAACACTAGTGCCTCCGTGTAAATTTCTGGTGTCACTGCAAGATTACACGCGGCGGGCTTCTGTCTGCACACTTCCATCTAAGATGAAAAAACTCCTTTTATCGGTTAGAGTGCCTCAGGAAATAATAACCTCTCTGGAAATGAATGTTTATGGCTTGAAAGGACAAGACCACAGTGTGGTCTGGACTCCCTGTAGTGTAAGCTGTCCAGATATCATAAATAGAGTATTATGTGTGTGTTTGTGTTTGTGTTTGTTTGTGTGTGTGTGTGTGTGTGTGTGTGTGTGTGTGTGTGTGTGTGTGTGTTCATACTGAGCTTATTGTATTTATGAGTGGTTCTTTTGGGTTATCTCAGGATGCTTGAACATGAAAGAGTTCACTGCAGCTCACAGTAGCCATTATAAGAACGCTGTCTTACATTCAAGCCATTTCAATAGAATGCAAGATAACTATATGATGAGAAAACAACAATGCAAGTGTTTTAATGCAAACTCAATCAAATAATGCTTGTGCACTAGTTCAAACCCTGTGTCATAATCTGATTTAGTTATATTCTGATTTAGTTCCGCCATTGTGATGAAGATTTCAACTCCTGTCAATCTTCTTTATGTTAGGGATGTGTATTATAGCTCTTAGAAAGCCATTCCTTATCTGTGTGTGTATGCAGGGTGTGCTCTAGGTGCAGGTTTGACTGAGCCACTGAAACAGATTCAGGCATTGTTATGTTTTTTTTTTTTTTTCTTCCCCAGGTGCATGGATAGAAAAAGTGAATCAAGGTGTTTTCAGGTTGCTTTTTGCCTCCTTGTGCATTGCAAGTGTGAATGACCTGCAGCAAGTTCATAATGTCTGACATATGAGCGTGCCTGTCTTGTTGACTCTATTGATTTGCCAGCCGCTCTGTATTATCATAAAGCCAATATGCCTGTTAGCTGTGGGAAGTGCATTAGGCTTGTTGGTTTGTTATCTACACTGATTTGTGAGCAAACAGGACTTCATGGACAAACAGCGGCTCTCATTTCAGCATTCTTTTTTTGTTCCCTTTTACCTTTTATTTGTTAGGTTTTTCCTTATTTCTCTCTAAATGTTTCTTAGCACATTTCTTTCATTGTGCCTTCATTTTAATTCACTCATATACAAGGACATTGTTGCTGGGTTTACTGTTGTACTGAAGCACTCATGCAAAATGCACTGGTGCTGGAATCAAAAGTGCTGTGCAGTTACAAACCTCCTTTCTCAGGCTGCAATCAATAGCTTGTCTTCTACATTCAATACCGTATTCTGCCTCGTCTTTCCCCAAATCACCTCTGACAAAAGCTGCTCTCCGTGGACCTGAAAATGAACCACTGGGATGGGTGTCACACAACCATCAGTCACACTGCAGCTTGTGTGTGTGTGTGTGTGTGTATTTGATTCCGTCTCTGTACCTGTGTATGTGGAGATGACGTGTCCTCCCCTTGCTGTTGCCAGAGTGTGAGGCCATGTGTAACGGATTGATTTGATGTGTGGCGTGTCTGAAAGAGAGTGAGAGTTACTTGATCCATGCACTGTATGTGTTTGTGTGTGTGTGTGCATCAGTGTGGGCGTGTAGTATAATGTGACAAGTGTCAAATCTGTCACAGATGCGCATTGACTGTTCTTCATCTCATCAATACACACACACACACACACAAACACTCTAAGTTACAGCAGGTGGGCTGTGGCTGCCAGTCAGGCTGCCTCAGTCTAATAGGGATCTGGAGTCCTGGTCAGTATGAGAACCCCGGCCCCTCATTATGTCAGAGCTACAGCCAAACCCTTCTTCCCCTGTAATTGAATTGGCATCTCCCAAAAATAACTCCCTCCTCTCTTCTACTTAGTTCGGCCCTAATTATTCCTCTCTGTCTGTCTTTTCCTTGTTCATTCCTCTTTATTTTCCCTCCATGCAGCTCTCCTCTCATCACAGGGGAATTCAGTGAACATTGCTCTTCTGTAGCTCTGCATCTTTGTTACCACAGAAATAGCCACTTGTTCCCTGGCGGCTATCCCAGGCCTCCTCTTAATATACAGCAGCACATCCTCTTACGCCCGGCATTCATAGAGCACGGCTAAAACAGCACCACGCAGCATATTGTGTAGTACAGTTGCAGCTAATATTATCGCTGTGCCGTGAGATAAAGGATCATAAGCTGCTGATGTTGATGAGATTCTAGGAGGATTTTAAGAAACATGGCTGCAAACATGAAAATGAAGCTGTTATGTAATTTCCGTAGAAGTAGACACTTTGGAGATGCCAAGTTGTAAGGCTTGAAGCCGCATTCAAAGCGGTTACATTTGAGAAAACACATAAAAGAACATGGGAATGGGGATGTGTTACTCTAACTCCTGCACTCACTCTATATGAAACATACTGTTGTGTATTTGCAGCATATTGTTGGCTGTCATGTTTCCCTTGTAGCAGCCATTCACCACAAAACAGTTCGTTCCCCTCTGATGGAGACACTGGTGTTGCGGTGTTGGATGCGTGGTCAGAAGCCTCCCCGGCTCCCCTCCCTTTTTCTTCCTCACTTGGCATCTCTTGGTGTGGTTGACAGTTAAGCTGCATTCTTGGCACATTGGGTCCGATTTTCCTGTGTGAATAGAGATTATTGAGCTGAGGAAAGAACAATCTGCGCCTGTTACTGTGGCTTGTACGGGCTACAGCTGCTAATCTGAGATACAGCGCGAGACATGGGGTGAAGGGATGAACGGGAGGAGAAGTGGAGGGTTTGATGAGGGGAGTGACGTATGGCTTAAAGGAGTTAATAGCGTGTAGGAAAATTCTCATTTGTTACAATAAAAAATATACCTGCACTGAAGAAATACTCCAAATGTAGCCTTTATTTGCTTTTTGACCTTAGTTTGTCTTTGTCAGGCATCTGTGTTTATGCACCTGGCTTCTTCTCAGGTCTCTAAATATAAATTCAGTAACTTGACTTTGTCATAAAAAGTAGCCCTGCAGTCTTGTTTTCTTGTTTTTCCTGTCTTCTCTCTTTACACAGAGGAAATCTTGTGCACTGCTACACCTTCAATTTTCTTGAAAGTGATTGTTCCATTGCAGAGAGGGGATGGTCAAATTAAACGGTATAGCATAAAAGGTATGGCTTCCTTTCAATTTCATTTGTCAATAATGAGTAATTGAAGGGTCGAAACAATATTACCGGAATGCAAACTTGAATTCCCTCACTTCAAAATTATCTCAGCACCTTGCTGAGTTTGCCGTAAACTGTCTACACACGTTATTTTCTCCCGCTCTTTATCTCTCCCTCATTTTCTCGCATAGTTGCCGCGCAGGCAGGCCATTCTGATTGGAAACGTTATCAGTGGAACACACATTCGACTTGGATTGTTTCCCAAAGTGTGGGCTCATTATTGGCCTGTTGGATAATCGCCGTCAGCCAAAGTTGGTTCAGAGAGAAGTCTCCCCATCGCCCTGAGGCTTCTTTTTTAGTTCGGGGTTCACAGAGAGGAGGAGGTGGAGGAGACGGGGAAGAGGATGGGTAAAGAAGCTCAAGACCCTCTAGAGCTTAGTGGGGAATTAATCTATAGTTGGAGAGTATAAGGCACAAACTTATGTACTTGCAAGCTTGGATTGATGGTATAACAGGTTTAAAAAGTTGAGACAGGTAGATGACAGAGGAAGAAATTAAAGAGTGTGCGTGACATTTTCTTAAACTAATGTTAGCCTGATAATCTGCCTGGAAGCTCTGTGTAATTGATTCTTTCCATGCATATATCCTTTAATAATTGCTATGACTATGCTGTAAAGCTGTGGGTAAACTCAGCATTAGTAATGCATTTGGCCATGTCAAGATAAACACTCCTAGTATATGCATATACTTTAATAACATTATCACTTCCTATATGCTCAAACTGTAGGTGCCAAAAGTGAGTATGGGTGCCAAGTTTTTTTTTCAAAATCAAATCAGATTATACTAATGCAGTTGATACTCATATGCAGCATTGTGTGTACTGTCTTTCTCTATGTGTCTTCCGGTGTGCCTCATGGTATTAAAATGGACTGTGCTCCAGTGTCCCCATGGAGACAGCACCATCAGTCACGGAATAATCTATGCAGCCATGTGTCTTTAAAATGTGTGCATGTCTGTGTTCATCCGTTCATGTCTACATGCCTGCATATGTGTCCTTTGTCTTCTCTTTTTTCAAATTTTTTTTTAATAGTGTTTACTAACATGCCTCTTAGCTCAATGGGCTGGAAAGCCTGTAGGGTTGATGTGATGTATGTGAAGAGATGGAGCAGGTATTTATGTGTGCTCGGTGAGGCTGCAAGAATGAGTCCCTGTGGAAAAACTCACCAAGAGGTGCAGTAAGGGAGGTGGGTTCTTCCATTCTGAGGTTCTGTAGGAGGAACTCCAACCCCAGGGACATAGTTCTCGGATACATATTTAGTATAAGCCTACACAGTACACAGTATCCTTCAGTTGCAGGGAACACAAACATATGCTGTACTGTATGCGCACACAGTTGTTTGGGATTCCAGACGTATAGAGAAGCATATAATCATCATCATCTCTCTCTCTCTCTCTCTCTCTCACACACACACAATAGGACTAACATTAGCAAGTATAGTGTCACACTCAAGGAGAGAGCTGTTCTTGCAATTAGAGTAAAAGCATACTTCTGGGATTTTTATACCTGCTGTGACGATATGCAAAGTCTGACTTTTGTGTGTGCATGTATGAGCTATCTTTGTTCATTTCAAATGAGAGAGAGAGAGGACGAGAACGGAAGGGAGAGCAACACCAGCAGCAGCATCACGTCACGCCATACTGTGGTCACCTTGAGCTTCTCATACACTACTTGCAGAATGATTGGCAGGTGGTTTAAAGGAAAGAGAAGACATATTGTGAATAAAAAGTACCTGCTGTGCCTGTTAAGGATACCTTGAAGATGAGAGAGAGCGGGGGGAGAGAGAAGCAGCAGGACAGAGAGAAAAGACAGCGAGACTATGTTTTCTCTTTATTCATGCAGTGGATGAATAAACCACACCAAGGCCACCACAGAAAAATGAACACGATTAATAATGTATGCTGTATAAATTAGCCACATTCCTCTACAAAATACAGAGAACTTTGGGCTCTATGTTTCAAACTTGGTTTTTATCCCAGTGAAATACATAAATAAAAAAGTAGATTCAAAAGAGGAACCAAAAAGTGAATACAGCCACTTTTTCGCCACACTAGCAGTGTAGCTCTAGGGTCTGTGTGTCGGTCGATGTACTACCAGCAGGTTGATACTCGACAACTATTGTCTGGATGACACTGAGTTTAATTTTAACATGACTTTTGGTGCACACATTCATGCCCTACAGGATGAATTGTAATTATTTTTTGGTTATCCCCTGACTTTTGGTTCAGCAGCATCATCAGGTTAAATCTTCAATTTGTCCAATACTTTGGTTTTGGTTTTTATTTCCATTGGCCACAGTTTTATTTTGAGTTTTTTGCTCATTAGCAAATTTTAATGTGGTAATATGCTAAAATATAAAAGTATAAAGCCCACAGGTTAGCAGTAATTAATTTATTGACTGCTGGAGGGATATTCTGTCTCTTTACTGCCTACAGCCTTTGAGGTTTCACAAGGCGAATATTTTTCTAGGCAGACACATTTTTTTGTATTTCTGCTGACGAATATGTTTTCGGATAATCTGTATGTAAATCCTTAATATTTAAATTTTTATGACACTGCTCTCGGTCAGGTCATTTTTTTTTCATCTCATGGGAACATATTTTCATTAAATAAAAGTAAACAAGATGTTGATACCTAAATGAAAATGACTCCCAGTCACTGTTGCTACAGTGAAAACCACAAGTCCACTGTGTTTAGAGTGAGTAGCCTGCAGCACACAATGGAGCAATCCTCCAGATGTCAACCACAAGAGTTTGGAGGAACATGACGTTCTTGCAGTGATTATGTATCTGTTTCCATCATTTCAAGTCTCTCGGCCCCTCGATTATTTTTTTTTAGATGCTACTGGTCAGAGAAAATTACCTTGTTGGCTGAATCACAGCTCAAACCTCTCCTCTGTTGTCAGAGATATACTTGTACTGATAATCTGGAGACTCGCTATTTATCAAACCTCTGACGAATGAAAATCCTGATGTATAGTAACAGTCAAAGTTGTACTGTGAAGTGCGAAAGGGATTTTAGAACAGATAATCTTGCAGGGTAACTGGGCAGACTTTATTGGTTACTTCCCCTTCTTGAGCTTTGAGTCAAATGTTCCAGAGCTGCCTGTTGTTACTTGATATGCTGACTTTTCATTTATCACTTAAAAATATTTTAAAGTGAATATCCTTGCAGATGAGAAGGATCTATGTTGTTTACCTACGAGCTATATGATTTCACCTCAGCTCACCAGCATCCCTGCACCTGCGGCTCAATCAACAGCTTGCCCACAATCCCAGTAGTCGTGCATCAGAAACCCTCTACCTTGAAATTTATGACCCACGTGCCCGTCTGCCACTGCATTGCAGAGGTGAAAGAGAGTTGAGGTTGTCTACAGTGGGTCTCTCTGCGCTCTCTTGGATCTGGCTTTCAAGTTGGATGAACTGCGTAACTCGGCTTCACCCAGTCGGGGTCCAAATGCAAATGTCTCGCTTCAATTGAGCCCAAATTTGCTTCGTTCTCATAGCTTTTTTTCACCCCGCAGCAGATAAAAATTCCTCCAGCTCTAATGCACACACTGTGCATAAAGATAGAAATGCATGCACAAGTAACACACATTCACAGGCACATACACGCAGGCAGAGTGTGTTGATATGTCACTGGAGGTCGAATAAAAGCAGGAAAGGATCCCTGCATACAGACTCACACACACTCATTCAGACACAAATCTAGACAAAAACAGGAAAGCAACATCCTCACACTCGAAATTGCCCACTTTCAATTAAAAGCACCTTAAGCGCTTGGAAAGCCCTCGATCAATTCACAATTACCAAGTGCATTTAGCTACTGTAACACTTGAAAAATGCCCATCGACCCAGATTAATAAATACACACGCATGAAAACACTCGCACTCTCTACACACTCACACTCCTCTCAGCCAGGTGTGCTCTTACATCCCTCTGCTCTGGGGCTGTATAATTTACTGGTGTAATGGTGAACAGTAGATGCTGGTGTTGTGATGTTTCCACTGCAGCAGTTGGATCAAAGCGCTGATCAAAGACTCTCGGGTATTTGTATGCTTATTCTCTTCAGGATCCTCTACTCAGCTGTACTAACACTGGGTTACCATCACTACAACATGGCTCTCTCTCTTTACTACTATGCTGTTATTCATCTTAACTGTAGTGTATGGTACTACATCCAGAAGCAAAGTCATACTATGAACGGCAAGAAGACCCTGCATGTCACAGGGTATTGTACAGTATATCCACTGTTAACTGTGCTGTTATGACCTCTTCTGTACATAATACATTTCTCTACCATGCTGAAAAATCCATGTGCAGTGCAAATCAACTTTAACAGTACTCGCTTGCAGGTCATTCATTCCTCTTTCTTATGCATGGAAATGGATGGATTGTTCTCTAGTTTTATTTGGTGCATCACAAAACATAAAGGTATGCAATAACCTGTGTTTAGGAAAGGTGCTAATACAAAGTTTTACAGTTAGGATTGTTATTCCGATGCTAATATCTCAATTACTACTTAGGAATTCTTATAACTGCCTCCCCAGAAATGTCTTCTTTTTTTTTCATAGTCATAATAAGACTACTTTTTTTTTTTTGTTACTGCCTTGTAAACTCAATGATGGATGCCAGTGCCAGCCAGCTGGCCAGTCCACCACTTGGGCCCAGACTGAAATATCTCAATAACTCCTGGATGGATTGCCATGACATTTTTTTTTTGCACAGAGAATAATATTCCCTCAAGGATGAATCTTACTGAATTTGATCATGTCCTGATTTTTTTTCTCTTGTGGCACACACAAGAGAAAAAAATCAGGACATGACATGAGGTTGACATTTTTGGTTTTGAGTGAAATATTTCAACATCTATTGGATGGGTTGCTGTTAAAATTGGTGCAGACGTTTGTTTTCTCCTTCAGGAGAAATTGCAGGAAGTTCTCTGGACTTTTCCTCTACTTCCATCTTTTCCTCTACTTCCATCAACATTTTATTCATGTCCAATACTTTGTGGTGTGTGTGTTTGTATATATACACATATAAGCACTGCTCAGCCTCACAGAGCTGGTGTCGACTGCTCTTTTTGTTGTTTCGAGTTGTATTGTATAAAGAAATGAATTAGTTGTTTAATCAGTCACAGTTGGTACGTTGCATTGTGTAATGAAACTACACACTCATACATCCCCCTCTTGTATAGCGGATAAAATCACAAGATTGGTTACTATAAATACCTTACTAGGTCCCATAAAAGTACATATTCTAACACAATGGTGCTTACTATGCACCTAAGCTGATTCACATTTTGTTTCAGTTGTGTGTGTTGGTTAGACATGCATCAGTTTTGAAAGATGTAACTCTTAAGCGCTGCACTGAACAGGAAAACAGCGGCTGAGAGGGCGATACATCATTTAAAAACACTGCAGTTGTTGTTGTTTTTCTGGCCATACTGCAGCTGGACCTCGAAATACCATTATCTTGATTACAAATCAGGCCATAACATAATTCAACTTCACCCGTAAACTTAAGCCTAAGCCTGCCTGTTTGTCAGCTGAAAGAGAGAAATGGACAGAAAGTAGTAGGAGAAATGAGGGGACTCTGAAAAATAACTATGTTAATAGATGGCTTGCAGACAGGAGAGAGAGACAGAAAGAGAGAGAGAGAAGGAAAAGCAGGGCAGAACTGATGGAAAATGAGAGATGAGAGAGACCCGAGTTAATAGATCTTCAGCACAAACAATATTTGCCAGGAGTGACAGGCTGTCAGAAATACACTGCATATCATTAAATCCAGATATCATTCTGCTGCCCTGATTTGAAATTACAAAATGCATTGGTATTCAGCTGTGTGTGCCCTGCTCCCCTCTTAAACTCACTGTACCCTCAACATATGCACTGCAGTGACATTATTTGCATAATCAATAGTTTTTAATTCAAAAGTTTGGGCTTCTTGCAAACTTTCAGCATGCACAAAACGTTTCGTGGTGCCTAATTTATCCAGAGCTGCTGCAATAGATCATGCTGACACTCATGCAAGACTCGAGTAATTAATGGTCTAATAAACATGTGAAATTCCAGGAGGTGGCATAGTGGATCTCTTTATCTTTAAAACACCTTTGTTTGGCGTCGACCCTTGCACAGCATTCTTGTAAAGGCTTTGATCAGAGGTCGAAAGAAACTTTGGTCACAATATCTCACTGTGTCCAAACTCCGTCTTTGTCCAAACTCCGTCTTTGTCCAAACTTACGACATTGGTAAATAAAAAATACAAATATGTCATTGTTTCAAGTGAGTAGTTCCACCTGTGGATGTTCAAATTTCCCCTCTTAATGCACATTACAGCCATCCTGACCTAAGATTTGCAAATTGAGAAAACAAAATCTCGTCAATATCCCTTTAGGAACTTATATTAGCTTAGCATTTAGTAGATTTTACTCTTAATTCATAGATTTACCTTTAAGTATTTCCACAAGAGCGACTTATGTTAGTTCTTGAGAGCTAATTGTACCTTACTGGCACCTGGATGACCCACATGTATCTACAGACATGGCTACTAGATGAGCTCTGGTGTTCATGTCTCATTAACAGAGATGTGAGTTAATCCGAAGGGATTGTCAGGCATGACGAACCACTATTGTCCTTGGATATAAGTGTACATTCACCCACTCATCATCCAGCTGGACTGTTCATTAAACCGGTATCACAGTCACAGAGAGAGAAAATGGATCCTGATCCTAATCAGGACTGAAGGAAATTATTTCCAGGCAATGGCGTCTTGGAGTTACTGACACAGAAGTGTATGCCGCATATACTGTATTTGGCTCGCTCTGTTCGGTGGTGTATATATATTTTGGATCATTTTTGGATGAACCAGATGCTGCAGCTCAGATAAGAGGAGTCTGTTTTATTTTATACTGCCGGAGTGGTTCTTTTCAAATTCTTTTAATTTGATTGAAGCCACCATTTCCCCAGCAGCTATGATCATGTACGTGAATGCTGAATATGAAACCACTTGATCATCTTGGCATATTAGTGTGTGTGTATATCAGTATCCATGCATATGTGTACCGCTGCCCTTCAGCCCTCACACCCTCCCCCCCAAACCCACATGACTCATATGACACTGTATATGAAGTGGTTTGTTCATCTTGCTAATATGCTGCATCTAATGATGCATATGAAAAGCAATCAGTGAGGCAGCAGAGGATCCGCTTGAGGAGCAGCGTTAATAACTTAGGGAAGCAGGAGATTGCAATGCCCCTGTGAGCTCCAAAGACACACGTACACATATATTACACACAGGAAATTCCCAATATGCTGCATTCAGCACACGGTTTTGCTATACATATAATGTTCCTTGTATGACCTGGTGGTTTTATTGAGGTGGGGACACCAATGCACATCTCTGGAACATAAGGAGGCGTTTGTGTATATTTTATGTATGTTGCATGTATCACACATGTTCGGGTTGGCTTGTTCTCTCAGTATAAAGGATATTTTTTTCTGTCGTGCACATATTTGTTTGGCGTCTGCTCCGAGTCTCTGTAGGATCACTGAGAGCGCTGTAGGCTGTAACCTGGCTGTGTGTGGTGTATAGAGGAGCAGCTTAAATAATTAACTCACCGTCCATTTTAGCCGAACCCACTTTCATGCCCTCAGCAACGGCAGCAACAGCTCGATCTCTGCGTCTCAGCCGCCATTCACACCTAATGACAACTGATGGCTGACGGTGCAAACATGGATAAATGTGTTACTTAAGCTCTCTCCTTAGTGTGTGTTATTCTAAATGGAATTGACACAAGTGCAATATGTACTGATGATGATGTTTGTGATATAAATGCAGAACACAATTTATCGTAGCCTCTGCCTATTGCCCAGTCAGCACAAATCCTACAGAGGAAAAAAACCCATGTACATAATTTATGTGAACAGTTGAGAACCGGCTACATATCGGAAAGCTGCTTAACTAGTTTAAACACAGATTAACTGCCTGCATTATCTTTTTTTTTTTTGATCAGACCTTGAATATCACAACCTAACTCAAAAGTAAAGAGCAAATTGTGGATGAATTCATATAAATGATGCACAGTTAGCTGTATGCAGCTGCTGGGATGTGAATTTTATTGGATTTTGAAGCACGCTTTGGTCAAGTATTTCAGTCTATAATTCTGATAGTTCATTAGTCTGAACAATTCTCTGAGGTGTTGAGATTAGTGAAACTGTACCGCTCTGTCGTCCTCCCTCACTATTGGAGTTTAAAAGTGTAATTTTTGGACTGTAGCCCAAGCAGCTCTCCGGTATGACTGTGGAGGGTTTTACATTAACGCTGTTTTTCTCTCCGGCTAGTTTGTGTGTGTGTGTGTGTTGATAGTGAGGTATTCAGCGGGTGACCTTCAACTTGGCACTATTCAAGCCAATTAGTTTTCATTATTCTCATCCTCATAACGCCTTAATCAACAAGGCTACAATGCTTTTTCATTGGAGGGAAGTGGGAAGACGCGCATGCCGTGCCGTCCTCAGTTGTGTTTTGACTGACGTGGCCAAACAAGGCATGACAGGTCCTCCCCAATTGAAATGTCAGCCATCACGTTAATTCCACAGAATCAGTGTAAGAGAGAGAGAGAGAGAGGAAGAGAAATGGGGAGTGGGGAAGTGTTTTCACCAAACTCACAACCCCCTCTGCCCTTCCTCCTTTCTTGTTTTATTACCACCGCCACCCCTCCACCCCCTTCTTTTAATTTTTCATTTGCCCCTGCTTCTTCAGTTATCCCACATCACCATCCTTCGCTGTGTTCACGTTTCTACCTCTCGACCAGGCGCTCACCACCCTCTCACTCTCTCTTCCCCTCCCCCTCCTGTCCTCTCTCTCCCCCCTCTCTTCCTCCCTCTCTCTCTCGATTTCAGTGAGATGAAGCAGGAGCTGGCGGAGGAAGGCAGCAGATGCTCCATCCTCTCCAAGCAGCACCGTTTCAACGAGCACTGCTGCATCCGCTGCTGCGCGCCCTTCACCTTCCTGCTCAACCCCAAGCGCCAGTGCCTGGACTGCCAGTACAACGTCTGCAAGACCTGCTGCACCTACAGCAAAAAGGACAAAGCCTGGCTCTGCTCTGCATGCCAGAAGGGCAGGTTAGTGTTTTCACACACACACATTCAGATACACACTGGCGGCGGAGACTGGAGAGATAAGAGTAATAGCAGAGGAATGAATGGGAACAAGAGATACCGGAGAAGCTGTGAATTGGTTGATTGGAGGACACTCAAGAAAGGGTAAAGAGGTGAGGTGGAGGAAAAATAAATTGGAGGCACAGGAGGGAAAAAGAAAAGGATTGAAGCAGGTTGAAGGAATATGGGAACTGTAGGAGGCAGATGTTGGGGGGGGGTGGAAAGTGAATGAACGAGAAGGAACGGGGGACTTTGCACGAGTCAGAGCTGCCAAGATGGGTGTTTTATGGGTGATTTTGTTTTTCGTCCAGTTTTAAACATCCAACTCTGTACTCATTTCTAATGGAAATAATTGTTTTCCGTTCTGTTTTCTTGTCTTTTTAATTTCACTGTTAGTTGTTACAGCAAAGGAGGGAGAAGATATGGGGCCATTAAGGGAGACAGTAATGAAAAGGGGGTGGGAGAGGGGAAGAAATTGATGGATATGTGTGAAAAGGGAATATACATGGTGCTGCAAGGAGACCAAAATATGTAGACACAGCAGGGCAGGGAAGATAAATAATTAGGCATGTGTCAGTTTTGTTTTTTTGTTTTAATTTTTTTAATTTTTTTGAAGCATATTGATTTTTGGCATGCAGCTCCTGTTTCTTGTGGGAAATATTTCTTTTCTTGCTCTTTTATTATTTCATTCTACTGGTTTTGAGTCCCCTGGTCACATGCCTGTGAGTAAATATCGCACTTTTATAGAAAAGAGGAGGAGAACTAACGTTTATGATTTATAGAACACGGGAAAACAATCTGAGGAGCGGAAGAGGCGAGGGAATGCGCTACAGCTGGTTGTATTTGCAAATGAGCTCTCTGTGTGTGCATGTGTATGTGTCTGTTAAAGCTGTTTATGCATGCATGCATGCCTGTCCAAAGCCTTGGGAGTTGTTCTAGTGCCCCGGCTCACCATTGGATGAATATTAAGCTCTCTGTCTGGACAGCAAGGGTGGGGTGTTGAAAATACTATTACACTGGGGTGTGTGAGTCAGTCTGCTGTGCATTTATGGCTAAATCAATTGCGAAATTGGAATAGATATATGAATGCTCGTCGTGTACATACATATGACTTTAATATTGGCTGGCCATATTGGTCTACTTATATTTTCTCTTAGTTCTCTTAGTTTAGTATCTTGTTCTGGCCATATTGGTCTTACTTATATTTTACTTCACTTACTGGCTGTAATCTTGCTGTTGCTAAATGCAATTTCCCCACTGAGGGACTAATAAAGGATTTCTTATTCTTATTCTTATTCTTAATATGTCTTTTTGAGGGTCCACATGTGGCATTGCCATTAGTCAAGTAGTAATGGCTTAGCGAGTACACAAGTGTGATTTTGTAGCTTTGTCGTGATATTTAGAGTACAATATCACAGAAGAGACAGAAAAAAGACAGAAATGCAGGTGTGCTGGTTGTGCGTGTTGGAGTTTCTGTCTGTATGTCTTAAGATGGAGGTGGACAAGATTGCAGAGCACGACAAAGCTGTCCAAAAATGTGTTGCCCCCTCCACTTGGCCTTATTTCTACCCTCAGCCCCCCCTCGCTCCGTCTCTTTCTGTCTTTCATTGATTTTTGCTGCATGTTGTGTTGAGTTAGACCTGCTGCCCTGAGTCCTGGTGTTATGAGACATGAGGGAGGCGGAGGGGGGAGTGGGAGCGGCAGAAGAGGAGGAGGAGGAGGGAAAGGGATGATGGCACTCAAAAGAGGTGGCAAGGTTTGCATCGATCATCTCTCCTCTCACACTCTCCTCCGCTCCCTGCCTCTCTCTGTCTTGCTCTGTGTGTGTCTCCGCCTAGGGCTCAGTAATGTTCTCATTTGGGGTTTAGACTGAGTCACAGATGAGCCTGATGTCACAACATTGCTGACTACCAGCCACATACAAATACAGCACTTTTCATTAGCGCATTAAACAGGCTTAAATCTGGTTTTAGCATGAATTACTCTCTCTCTGGGTGGAGTCATGTCATGTGGAACGGTGATTTACAGCTTGTACAAGAGAAGCGCCAAAACATTATTTTAGAAATAGCTTGTAGTCTACTGTTGGGGTGCATGATTGCAGAGAAAAGGCCTTGATTTGATGCTAAATAGTTGGGTGATTGGGTGTTGAGAAATAACTACATTAAAGAAGAAGATAATTTTTTTCTTTTTTGTGCTCTTTTTTTGGAGAGAATCCATAAAATGAAATAAAGCATCAGTCTAAGTCAATTTAATTGTTTGCTTTCTGAGGTATTTTCAAACCATTTTTTTTGAAGGATTTCTGCCGAACATAACTGCAACGTGAATTCGTGAGGGAACAGGCCGACAAATGGTCGCCCTCACATGCACCAGCTGTCCATCAACATTCACAGTGGCACGGCCACGCTGCTCGCAAGTGCGATGTGTCGAGGGAAAGCAGATTTGTGATCATCGCGCACATGGACACACTCGGAGACTAAAGTCACCCACTCACACATGGATGGATACACACGAGAATGTGTGTGCATACGTCCTGCAAACAAACAGACATGTGAGCACATGCATTGGTTTTATGTTGGGTATTTACATTTATGAGCAGCAGTTGTACTTGAGATGGATATTGCCGTTGAATGTGTTGTTAATGAAGGCAACCACTGGTACGAGATGTCTGCGTGTTGATAACAGATGGTATATGAAGAGAAAAGACTCAGTGATTCAGCAGCTTTGTCATAACACCTTTCTAGTCCTGTAAAACACTCACACACACTCATACACATGCACCAAACTCAGCTTTCCCACCTGAACGAGTGGGACAAGCATAACCATTTGCAGTCTGGTGGGATTAATAACATCCTCAGCCCATGGGTCCAAGAGCAGTACGCAAACACTCCACGCTTAAGCACACACTTTGTAACACAGACACACACCCATCACACACCAATGGTTTGATCAGAAAAAAAAAACATTTTAGTGGAAAAGTCTTTTCTTTTCTTTTTTGCTTTGGCTTTACACACAAAAGCAGTGGGGAGAGTGTTAAAGGGGAAAAGCAGGAGATGAAGAAAGATGAAGGTCAAGAGAGAGAGGAGGAGGGGGGCGGTAGGAGGATGAAAAAGACATTAAGCAAAGGGATGAAAGAGCAGGAAAGGACCTTTCCCAATTATCTGAGAATAGAAATGCCGTTCAATTCTCCTTTTGTTTTGACTCTCAAATTGCATTGTTCCTCTTGCCGCTTTATTTCCCTTTCCCACCCCACTTTCTTTTTCTTTCTCAGACTTTTTATTTTTTGGTCGTGTTCACTTTTATCCTTTAACTCTCCTTCTCTCTGTCACTTCCCCCGCTCTCTCTACCTGATGAAGTCTCCATTTTCCGCATTTACATTGAGGATACTGCCCCTCGCTGTGCTTAATCTGCAGAAATGTACTGCCGGGTGCCTCCCTATACAGTCCTCAGGCCATAGAATGATGTACTTATACAGTGCACACAGAAATAGCAATACACCAAAGTGACAGACTGTTCTTACCACTTTATGGCTTTCATAATCTCATCCTAAGGCATGACTGCGAGGAGATTATGGCATCTGCTTAAGACCTATACTGTACATATACACAAACACATAAACACGAGAGCCTTACACACAAGCACATGCACACTGTAACGTAAGTGCACACCCTTACAGGGAATTTTAATTCAAGTGAATTACATTTATTTATTTTACTTTAAATTCCCTTTGCTTCCTTTGTGCATGGAAGCAAACCATTGCACTGGTGGTTCAGTCAATGTGCTGTGTACAAGCACAACTGCAAACGGCCTGTGCACACACATGCAAATGCAAACACACAGCAAGACATACCTCTTTATCCACATAAACACAGACATACGCACACACTGCTGCAGTTATAGTGCGACACTAACTGCCGTATTTTAAATGTGAACCTAAGGCGTTGACATGGTGGTGTAACCGCACTAGCTAATGTACAGTTACACATGAACAACCCACATTTGGTTGTTTGTTTCATTTTTCGATGAGGCTGCCTTCTTCTAAAGGCCAAGCAGAAGGTGATTGGCTCAGGGGCATCGGGACACAAGCTGACAAGCACGCACAAGAACTCTGAAATCTCGCTAGCAGTAACAGTGAGTAAAGTAGTGGTTTGTTTAACAGGCATCCACACAAATACACACACATTTACATGGATGTCACTTCCATTTATTGTGACATGTAGCGACTCCTGACACTTTCTCAGAAACTGTTTGTGAATACAGGAGGTTTGCTGCTTGATTCTGGCAGAAGTGAATGGATGTATTTCACCACATAAAGAGGATTCAAACATCGGCACACAGGTTGTCAGTCACAAAGCAGAATGTTGAGTAAGGGATATATATATATATATATATATATATGCAATTGTGTAGTTTTACATTAATTTAATAAATGACATTTGACATCTTGAAGCTATTTCTTTACCCATTTAACTCTTGTATCGATTTAATATTGTATTGTATTGTGTTTTATCACTTGAATGAATCTCCTTGTGGCTACGTGCTGCTGGTTTGTTGTTGTCCACAATGTTTTATATTACTGCAGTAAAGCTTTCTGAGCTTTTAGGAAAAATAGGTCCTATAACAATTGAATTGATATTCTTTAACTGGCTGACAAAGCCAAGGTCCTTTGTGGCATACTAAAGCAGACTGACTTATGCGCAGCTTTACGTTTTTTTTTTTACAGTGTCTGTCATATTTGCATCTCACACACAGTGTTAATATGCAGGAAATGAACCTGGTGCCATTTTCCTTGGACTGCACAATATTTATGATCTCTCACCTGTCAGCCTGCTTCTATCCCATTCACCTGCCACCATATTAAGCCACCTCCATATAAAAGTGTTTCTCGTTTCTTTCTTTATTTCATACACATGAATATTAATTTTAATATCTCAAAATAATCCCACACCAACAGCAGTCTCTGTGTATTTATGAAGACACCAGTGCTGTAAACTCCATGAACTCGCTCGCTGCTGCCAGACAAGCACCTGCGGCTAGGAGAGGCAGAGAGTCACAGTGTTATCCTTTTCTGTCCTCCTCGCGGGGGTATTTTTTATCAGTGTGGGAGAGCAAGGCTAGTCTTAGACAGGAAGGAGTGTGCCCCACAGCACCGGGCTTCAGATGAAATGTGTGTACACCGTCACTGACTTTTCAGCTTCAATAAGGCATTTACATGTCTGCATCAGCGTATTTTTTGCAGCTTGTTTGCTCTGTGTTTTTGTTTGGTTTGTAGTAGCTGGAGGGACAGCGGATTGCAGGACCTATTTTTGTGTGTTTTTCCAATAAAGAGCTAAAACAGCAAGCTGCAGGACTCAGTAGATGAGGAATGGAAGTCTCCACTCTCATTCGTCACACTGCTGCGCTATCAATTTGCAGGTGTGGAACTTTTAAATCACGCAAGACAACATTTGTGGCAAAGAAAGTTGATAGATGTAGCCGTATTTCATGTTACAGTCACAGCTTCCTACATGTAAACGTGCTCAGGGTTTCAAAACAACTATCTGATTCTAATGAGCACACAAAATTGACACACACACACAACATCGGGTGTCTGAACATTTCCATACTTGCAGGAAGCTTTTTATAAATTGAAAACAGCTTGAAGAATGTAGGGTGCAGCTGAACCAAGCTGCAGGCACAGGAAGGAGAGCCACTAATCACCCTCTCTCCTTCCATCCCCTCCACTTCTCTGCGTCCTTCTCGGCCTTGTCTCGTGTCCAACCCAGCTGACACCGGAGCCACCAGTCGATCGTAACTCTTGATGGTGATTTGCACTTTATACACAGTCAGGCACAGCAGCAGACACACACACACACACACAGGGACCACAGCGGTGATTTAGGTTCCGACATCTCCAGGTGGTCCTGAGTTAAATATTTAAATAATTTGTTCTCATTAATTGAAACACAAATTTTCCTAACGCACAGTTTCCTTTAAAACTAATTACTGTGGAGTTTTTCAGCCTTGAAGCAATCTCAGTGTGTATGCAGTACCTGTCTATGTGTGTCTACATTGTTCTGTGTGTCTGTGTGCACTGTATGAGTATGTGTGGATGCCTGCATTGTAACTGCTCCCCATTGTGTGACCCCTCGTGTTCCATGAAAGCATTTTTCTCTGTAGGGGATGAGGTTCTATAGAAGGTGATAAATCATTGCTATCCAGGTAAACACACACGCATTGAAAGACACATACACAAAAAAGAACCTTGAATGTTCCCTCTTGTGAGTGTGTTAATTCCTGTCAGTCGGGGGAATATCATTGTGTGTTATTTTGTAGTTATTGCTCTGAGTCATTAATTTCTCCCTGACTTCATTTGTCAGGCCTCCAGCTCCCAGCCCTCCTCTGTGTGTGTGTGTGTGTGTGTGTGTGCGCGCGCGTGGTGGGTTAGACTGAATCAGTTCCACCTTTGATCTACTCCAGGTCCAGTTGTGAACTCGGTTACAGTGAAGCAGCACAGTCTGTAGTTTCTGTGATGTGTACCTGCAGGTAATTCCAGACATTTCATGATTGAGGAAACCGGCCGCCGTGCCGGAGCGCTCCACGTGAATGGGGTCATTTGTGGCTCACGGTGCTCAAGCAGCTGGCCTGCAGCACAGAGGTGATTGGAAATCTCATGATTCCTAAATCGGTTTATGCAGTAAGTTGGCTAGTGGATCAGAACAGAAGCTAAAGCTGTAGTTGTTTTTATTGTGGGTTAGTGGGATTGGAGACAGAAATTTTTTGCCACAGTGTGGAGCAAGATGCAGGTAACACCCAAAAGCACTTACACCCTACAGCTTGTGCAGTAGCCTAACACCCAATAATACTGCTTTATAGTTTTGTGTGTTGCATTCTGGGATAAAAAAATCTCATCATGCTTTGGGTCTGATTCCTTTCTAGGTGGGTGGCATTGGTGGGTGCCATAACATTTAGAAAGTCACAGGACAATTGGTACAATTAATTGTCTGTAACTAACAACTCCTCTTAATTTATTTTAATTATCTTAAAGTTGTACTGTAATTAAAATTCATGTTAAGAACCTAGTAGGGTATATTTATCATTGGTTTTTGTTTTCCCTTGTGAAATTTTTGGCTTAAAATTGTAATTATCAAAAACAAGAAATTCAAGTATCATTTGTTTTTCTACTGATAGCTCCACCTACATTAGTGTTCTCCAGGGGCACTGAATTATGGTTCCAACTGACAGCACCAGTTCTGGTAATTTGATTGGTGCAATATCTTTGTGGGCTAGCTCTAAAAATAGCTCCTAATATTACATCACCAGGAAATTAACCAGCTGGAGCGGTAGACATTGCCAACCATTGCTATGTTATTTTAGCTCTTCCTATGTCACTTCCCATTGTGATTTGAATCATGTAGTAACATAACGTTGTCCTGAGGTTACAGGACTAAATGTTAGCTGTGAGTTTTGACAGCCTGGTCTGCCATCACCACAACTAGACCATAAAAGAGATGGATGGATAACAATATGGTCTGTGCTTACGCTAGCCAAACCCCCAGCAAAACACCAGTGCACAATGGGTTCTCCTTAACGTTGAATGTTGTAAAGGGGCAGACGTCTTAAATCAGCATTTGTAAAGCTATATGACAATTGTAATTTTAACAGCGTGTCTCCTAGCAACGCTGGGATATGATATGTCCAAAAAATGCTCTTGTCCTCTTTTGAAAAATAATTGCTGCTGAATCATTATAGTTTCTGTTTCCTTACACATAAAGTGAGAAGACTTTACATTTCAATTTGACTTTAACGTAGTAAAAATCATTTGTCCTCCAAGAAGGTTAAAACAGATGCTACAGATTTATTTGCAGCTACTGTTTGATCCGGCTTCAGTGTATTGATGCTGCAAAAGAACATAAGTCAGTTATGTTTCAATCATGGCATCTGAGGTCACTTCTAATCCATTCTACAAACGTTTGCAAAAGGAACGCCCTTGTATCACAGTAACCACTGCACACAGTGATTTAGTCAAATAGAAATTTTAATGTCCATATTGAATCTCTATTCCCTGTGAATCCTCCCCTCCCCACGCTGTTGGCTCAGGGCTACAGTGGCTGGTTCTGCAGATGTGATCTATCAAAAACATCTCCAGCGTGGGAGACGCCCCACAGCGCAGCCAGTCGTGTCTCACATCCTGGTGGGCTGGCAGGAGAGGATTTGAACTGCATGATTGGCAGATCAATGAAGTGGATCTCCTTCTGATTAAGAAACAAGTTTAGTGTCTTTCACAAAACTTTTGTATCACTAAATTATAACCCGTTTCGTCCTAGATAGAAACCTCTCTAAGGTGCTGCATGAATAGTAATCTTTCTTTCCCTCCCCTAACTTCATCCCTCACTTATTCTCTCTCTCTCTTGCGCCCTCATGCCTCCCTCTGGCAGATCACACCGTCTGATCTGCTGCCACAGTGAACTCTCTGTAGCATGAAAGAAATAAAATATTGGCACTGCAGGATTTTCATACTCATTGCATGTTCCTCGCCTGTCAGCCGTCGACCCGAGAACCCCCTTTAATGAATGAGAAATATTCGTTTTTTTCCAATATCCCAGTATTTGCACAGATACTGTCAACACTGGGTCTTTTTTTTTTCATCAAGCATTATTTAAAAAGCATTTATGATGAAATGACAGCTTAGAAGGATCCTTGAGTCCTGAACTGGCTAATCTGAATATGTGTCACGGATTATTTCTATAAACTGTAGAACTACAAATCTAAAACAACAATAGCAATAATAATAATAATATATCACATCTTGATGACCTCATGGATCAAAACTGTATTTGGAGGACATTTTATGGCCCATTACTCATAACTCACGAGCAGACTGAGAGTGATAATGGGGCCTCAGGCTGTCACAGTAAACAGCACGTAAGATCTTGTTTTTTTTTTTTTTTTTGTTTTGTTTTTTTTTTAAAGCATCAATAAAGTATTTGCTATCTAACCACTAAAAGTCTTCTTGTTACACAATGGCACAAACCAACCCTTATAAATATCACCATAAATAGGGTTGCAGGAGGTTTTTATTCTTATTTTGTTTTTATTGCCTACACCAAGGAAATTATGTTTTCACCCGTATCCATTTGTTCATTTTTTTTTTATTTGCTGGCAGAATTATGCAAAAAGTACTGAGCCGATCGGATGGGGCGAGGACCAGTTAAAGAGGCAAATCCAGGAATGGCCACTTATATCAACATAGAGAGATAAGACATTTCTCGTCTTGGTGGAGATATGCTCTCTCCTTATTGCCATTCTAGTTTTAAGGAGTTTGATTTAAGAAACTGTTTTAGATTATATGTCTTTGTACCATAGCGCACAATATCTTTGAAAAGCCCTAAGAGAGCTGGCTGGGTATCATGAGCTCTCTTTGAAGTGTAGGCACATGCATGCTGAGAAATATAATACACACATCTCATACATGGACTTAATGTTCTGGGAAGTAGAGCCAGTGAATGACAATTAGCATAATATGCTAATGTGGGTCTCTCACTCTCTCTATACCGCTGGAGTTCTGAGGGACTTCAGATGGTGTGTATGTACACACCCTTATTGCTCCCTCTTTCTCTCACTCGGCTGCATATCAATGGTTGCTCATCGCTCCAGGCCTCTGTCTCATTGCACCTCCTCTCCCATTTTTCAGCGCTTTAAATGAGGCTTAGCCGGTGCTTCGCTGCAGAGCTGACTGCACACCGCTCACCTTGTTTAGTCATGATTTCCCACCTGAACGAGGAGTGCTGTTTGATCTCATTTGTTTAAAATCATTTCATGTTATTAAGTCTGTACCTCCTGGGCTCCTGGGACTAGCAGGTCAGTGCTGGCCAGCACCCTGTATGCTTGTATTCTTGCCCCCCGTAGGCAACAATGAGAGTGTAGTCTGGGAAGGTCTCGCATGTTATTCATGCCTTAGTCCTGTTAAATTTTGTAAATAATAAGACTGAGAATTTTTTAAATTCATCAATATATTCATAAAGTCTTCATAAAGCCATGTTTATTGGAGTAAATACAGAAATAATACAGAAAGTTTGTCATGACTGGAGACACTCCATAACTAGGCTGGTGTCAATTTGTATGTCATGCACTTCACACCATGTTGCTATTTTCATGCACTCAAATCAAGCATAAATCATGTCATCAGTTTTCCAGTAAACAAATAAACAGCGGAGAGGGTTCCACGACTCTCCCACCATCTTTCTGCTGCAGAGGATAATAATGTGCAGCAAATTACAGATATGCGCTTTAACTTTCTGACCAGAAAGTGAATGCCATATCATATGATATATATAAAGGGGCAGATCTGTATAATTAAGCATTTGCAAGCTTAAATACCACAGGACATCTTGCAGCATCTGTTATTCAACTGAAACACACAGTGGCCCAGAGCAAAAGAAAACAACTGGGAAACAATAGGAATCCTGGCTTCTGTCCCTCCCTCTCCCTGTCTCCGTCTCTGTCTTTTGGGCTATTTGTTCAGAGAAGCAGCAGAGGAACTCGGCTGATGCTGTCTGATTCAGACAGGATTAAAGCGGCCGTTCATATCAGGGCTGCCAATAGGAGAGATATCAAAGCAGCAAGCAGACGCACGTGCATGCATATCCAGATGACACACATTCACGCAACACAAAGCGAGGCTCACATAAGCACACAAGTGCACAAATACACAAAAAGGTGCACACATGCACCACTGCTAAGTGTATCTGGTCTTCAATGTTTTACAAGGAAAACAGAGTATCGGGGGCCAAGAGATTTTGTGTATGACCATGTACAGATGTGTGTACTTGATTCTCCAGTCTTATTCAGCAGTGTGCTTTCTGATTTTTGAGTGGTGCGATGCTCTGACGACCAGAACCAAGCCTGTCTCCTTGAAATTACATTTATATTGTAGTAAATTGGTTCTTCAATGATGTTAGGATGGCAAATGTTATCACTGCCAGGATTATGTTTTTGAACGAATGAATAGAGACATTTATGTACGCTATGGAGTCGCAGGGATGCAGGTGGTTTGGGTGGACAGCAGGTGTATGAAGCACGATGTACTGTGACACCAGAGCTGAAAATTGTTGATTTTGGGCTATATACATAAAATTTGACTTGACTTGACATGACCTTGACATTTACCGAAGATAGATTTCAGGTACTTTCAAATGCTTTTTGCTGTCTTTTCTCCAGTTCATAACATATGAACTGAATGCCTTTTTAGTTGTTTACATGCTATCTTGCAAAGTGTATTTCACACGTATTTCGACATTTTACAAATTAAATGATTAAAAACTGCGTGCTGATCCCAGCTGAATGATTTGTTGATAATGAAAGTCAACCATTAGTTTCGACCTTTACATAGGTTTGTGCTGCACTTTATCGGTGCAGTATTCTGTGTGTAAATGCCATTTGTGTCAAGTGTATGTGCTCTCACCTGCAGAGGTGAGCCGTGTGAGCCCTGCAGGTTCTGTAGTGACTTCCTCACTTGTGGTTTCATGCATTTTGAATGAAGGTCTCTCTCTACTTTCTCCAGTCCCTCCTTCTCTCACTCTGCCTGTTTCTCGTTCTTACTGTCTCACTCTCTCATTTCATACCTCACCTTTCCTCTGTCTGAAGCATCGACTCGTCTCCACTTGTCTTCGGCTGAGATCAGTTTTCACGCCACCAAACAGCCACGGGATGCACATCTCTACACTCTGCTTCTGTTTACTTTAACACTTTCTGAAACGTACACATCTTGAGTAAACTGGATTCAGCAAACTATTTTCCCAGCCAGCCAGAGAGAGAGAGTGAGTTTGGCATCCTCTGACCCAGCCTGCCTTCTCTTTCTCGGTTTGTGTTGATGCACTCATGGTAAATATCCGATCGCCTGCCTACCTGTGGTGGACATGCACCCACGTAATGGCCTCAGCCTGGTGTCAGTGCCTCAAACCTGCAGGCAGATAAACACAAATCTCTGCTGGCTGCAAGCACACAAACACACACACACATACACATATCCTCTCCCAGACACGCAGAGATGTAACACAACATGTAGGATAAAGTAGCAGCTGCAAAAAGCATATTCAAACATGAACACACAGGAATCTCAGCGCAAAGACAGAATGAAACAAACACAAAGACAGACAAAGACACAGGAGCACAAGCAAGAAATGGAATGAAGAAATGAGACAGAGTGAAGGCTAAACGTATCTTTGGGTAAGCCTGTCATGCTCGCTAATCCCTTTCCTCACCACCTCCACACGCCACAAAACACACACTCACATCCACACATACTCAAACACACACACACATCAAAACACCTCCCTCCATCCTGCCATTGCTGTCGGGTTTTTGTGTGTGTGTGTGTGTGTGTGTGTGTGTGTGTGTGTGTGTGTGCGATAGAATTGAGAACACAGGTTTCCAAGATTTGTTTATTACTTCGTCTCACCGCAGACCACATTTACATCTGTTAAGTTGCTCAGGATCATAAAGAGAACACTTGCTTCCTCCTTTACGACACATTCAGTGGCATTCAGTGTTTACATTCCTTCCTGTGGGCCATCACTTTAGTTCCTTACAGTCAGGTTTCCAGCATCTAGATTCACATTTTATGCATTTAGCTGATGTTTCCTATCCAGTAAGGAGAGCAGAAGACAAAACCACAACACCCAGACGAGAAACTGTCGCTGTACTTTATAAATAAACATGAATCAAGTAGAAAAATTCAATTTTTCCAGACTGTAGTTGAATTATTCTGTCTTGCTACATCTTTAAACTCACACCTGCAATGAGTACTGTGTAAACACACACCAAAAATACATATATATATTTTTTTTCTATATACATGTCAGTACGATGTTGTCATGCTCCACAGTTAAAAGTATAACTGTACCATATGTAGCTAAATATGAATTTTTTTGTACCTTTAGCTGGTTCTTTGGCCCCTTCATACATACACCTCATTTCATTAACGTAATGGCAAATTTACATGTCAGTCTCACGTCTGAATAAGTGGTCAAATCACCTTTACTTAAAAGTCATGACTGCAGTCTCACTAGGTTGGACATAGTAGCATTTTAGTAACTCATTTAGCATGGCTCAAGTCTGAATTGAGTGCTGTCAGATTTACATTAAGGCCACAGGAGCACATGGTTAAATACAGTGTGCACAGCAAGAGCTTAAATGCATGCCATAGTAAAAGCACAGTAATTTATTACTTAAGTATCATAGCTAATGCACAAAGAAAACCAAAACCACTTAGCACTATGAATTAGTCCATTTTAAGTTGCTGAGGAGATTCTTCTTATGACACATTACCATATAACACAAAAAAACAACCATGTAAAAACCACAGTTATCATCTGACATATGACAAAATGATCTGACAAAAGCCATTCATTTAACATAGAGATGAAGGCAGCAATGTTGTGTTTCCCATGTCTGAAAATGGTTTCATATTTCCAGTAAGGAGCATAAGCAACAGTCTGCAGTGCAGGTACATGTCTGTACGGGAGAGCATCATCTTGGTGTCTGCACTGATCTCTCTCAGAGGTCACTGAGAATGATCAAAACAATTTCTACGGAGAGAGAGAGAGAGAGACACGGTGTCTATACACCCCCATCTTCCACCCTTCACCTCCCCCTCTTCATGACTTCAATTACTCAGTGTGACGGCATTGGCATGAATAATGCAGTGGTCCCTTGCCCTGGCCTGGAGTACTATATACGCCTGTGTATGCACACTGACATGAAAGAGAGAGGTCAAAGGTTCTTATGAATGATCAAAGCTAAGCCGCAATAATAACGGCTGCAATGCAGCAGCTGAAACAGCAGGGTGTTAAACACTGGTCATCCAAATGAGCTTAATCAGTGAACCCATACATTCCCTTCAACATGTAACCCCATGTGATCTTTGTACTCTCTGGGTTCCAAGGCCAACTGTTTGTTAAACTCTGTGAGCTGAGGGAAGGAGTTCCTGAGCAAAAGCATCTATTGCAGCTTGATCCATCAAGGAGAAAACTGATGAGCAACACAGATGTGAACAAGTTAAGCATCCCAATTCTGCAGGAAGTCCTAGGCATGGTACATTTAGACCCATGTGTCCTGGATGTTTACATCCTCCTCTGTACCCTTCTCAGGCTTATCTTAAAGGGCCCCAGCTGTAGCCTTGGTTGCTATGGTACTGCTGATGGGAGCAGAGCAGCTGTGCCCTCGCAGCCAGGCTAGAGATAAACAGTGAACTATGGTGACATATGAATGACCTTGTGTGCGGACTCTCACTGAATAAGAGAATACAGCCTCAATGAAAGCGAACAGACTTAATGAAAGAAAATTCATTCACAAACTCCTCCCAGGGTGGCGTTGAGATCCGTAGGTCATGCGCGGTAGAGTCGACTGTAACAGTGGCCGCTGGTTGATGGATGGCGGTGTATTTCGTCTATATGGCATCCATCTCTACATGCAATCTGTTATCCGCACACCTACTTCATACCATCGCCCCTCTCCAGTATACAGTCTCCCTCAATCTCTACCCTGATTATACAGTGGCCATCTGTGCATGACCACACTGTTAGCCTGACTCGCATCATTTACATCAAACAAACACATTTTTGGATATTTCGATTTTTTTCAAATTTCTACACTAATAAAGCTTAAGACACATTCAAAATCAAAATTTGATGCAATTCTCTCTTCATATGTTTGGTAATCCTTCACACTCTGCTGCAACATTTTGAAACTTTAAACCTCCTCTCTAACTTTTATAAGCTAGGTATCAGATTCTGAAGAAAAACAGACAAGACAGAGCGACTTGAGTGAGGGAACCAGGAGGAAAGCAAGGACATAGAGGCAAAAAAAAAAGTGACAGAAGTGCAAAGGCAGACGTGCAAAGGTCGACAGCAGCTATTAATGTTATCTTAACTCAAAGTAAAAAGGCAGAGGGAGAGTTCTCTTCTTCTGTTGGTGAGCCGTTCCCCTCTCAATCCCTCCATCTGTCTCTGTCACCACAAAATCAGCGATGGCACAGAGAAAAACACCATGCTGTAAATGGGAAAGGACGGATGAGTAAGAGAGAGGACGTAAATGTGTTTGTGCTTGTGTGTGTTTGTGTTTGTGCAAACTTGCATCTGGTGTGTGTTTGCATTTGTGTGTGCGTTGTTTTTTTTGTTTGTGATCTGTGCGCTGAGCATCAATGATTCATCGTCATCCGTCTCCCACGCCCTGTCTGCCAGACTTGTTTGCTCTATACCAGCACGCGTGTCACGTGAGAGCTCAGGGTATGGTCACCTGTGCCTTCGGTCCAGTGAGACGGCCCCGCATTCAGCGCAGGAAAAGGATGTGATGTCCTGTCTCAGATGGAAGTAATAAATAATATTGAGCTGAGCGATCATAAATTGTGAATAGGAGTGCTGCGGCAGTTTGTAGTCTTGTGGAATAATTCACAAAACAGGGCACACCACAAGAATAATTACCCTTCCTTTTCAAACCCAGTATGTATCAACACAACACTGTTTCTTCTGGATGACCATCCAAATGAGCATGTTGAATAATGGTTAGCTTTGACCTCCAAGTCAGTTGGATCTAACACAGAAACAGGAAACACATTCTATAATTTCTCACTTGCATGAGCTTCAATGAAAGACTGATGCAGATGTGGCTATGTCCTTACACTCCATGCCAGGAAAACAGCCAAGGACATGATTCCTGACTGGGCTTCCCAGCCTGTAAACACAGCCAACTGTGTTCCTTGGATTGCACAGCTACACTGCAGCGTCTTTGCGGTGATACACCTGAACTACTTGCTTTTTTTGCCTCTGAGTAAGAGTAAAATCTGAATGAGAAGTGCCCGACCAGCTGAACAGATACAGCTGTATTCACAGCCACCTTGAACTCAAACCATCAGCAACTTTTTCATGGTGTGAGGCCAAGTTGCTGAGTAGCTGTTTCTTGATGCCTGATGTTGCGTGATTAGCCAACGGACTGAGAACACCTTTCTTAGCAGCATAACTAATGGTGAAAACAGCTGCCTCCTAATTCGCCATCACTCCTGTTTATCATTGCTAACTTGACTTATGCACTTTCAACAGTATCTTGTCTCCCAGCTGCAGAGAATTTTGGCCTTTTCTCTCTATTACTTTTTTGTGCACTGGTGCTCTTTTGATATGAGTGAATAGAGTCTGTTGCATGGATCTATTAAGTGAATATTTTTTTCCACTTGCTGGTCTTTTCATTCCAATGAAAGTTGCATTTCTAACACAAACATCGAAATAGTTTTTGAGGTTTCAGCATTCTTGGCCCATAATGCACGCACATTAGTTATTTTCTCTGGCAGAGCATATATTGGACTGCCCGCACATATAAATTGCACACAGTAAATATGCTGATAAGCCTCTTGGTGGCTTAATATATACATATATTATGTGTATTTTTAGCTCCTTTTGAAATGAAAATGTTATGCGAAAAGTCTCTATGGACCAGGTGGTGGAGCACAATCTGTATTTCCATTCATTGCCACTATGCCAAAATTGCTGTACATTCCAGCACTGTTTCTGGGAGCTTGATTTTGGCTACTGCCAACATTAAACCAGTCTTTCAATCCCACGATTAAAACATTCAAAATTCCAATGTGCATGAGACTGATAGAAAATTGTGTTTAGTTTCAGGCAGTTTTCTTTTCCTGTTGTTAAAAACATCATGTATTCTATGCATGTTTAATTATACATATTTGCGTGGTAAACACTAATTTACAGGGCTGTGTTTTGAGAGGAAATAAGGAAAGAGAGAAACGTTCAGTCAGACAGTGGACAGGCAGCGAGACTGAGAACACGTCGGAAAAAGAAAGACAGGAGTTCCAGCTGTTCCAGCTGTGATCTTTGTTTCTCGGTTGGTGTTGTGTGACTAACTTGATGGGAAATGCTCCCAGGATGAGGGCAGCCAGAGGCTTGTTTGGGAACCAGCCATTCACTGGTTTCCTAAGTGGTGGGAGTGCAATGAAATGGCCAACTTTATTGGCCCGTTTTTTTGGCTGCATTTCCCCCAATGAAACACACTCAAGAGAGTGGAGAATGTGGCCCTAGGGTCACAGCTACACAGGAGTCATTTCAATAGGAAAATACTTGCATGGTCACTTAAATGTAATAGGAGCTAGTTTGTCGTAGACTATTCAAATGTCTTTATCAGAGAAAAACAGAGGTCTCCCAGGGCAGTGCCATTTCTAGTGTTCATAAAATGCTGGTGTTAGTGAACATATTTGTGGATATGGATTTTAAAGCCATGTGCTTCTTCTGACTATGAGTCTTTATTCCCTCTTTGTGTTTGGATTTCAGACACAAAGCACTGCAGTGTTTTTCATCTTTGACAGGCAACAATCTGCACTTAAAACAAATACTCAGTGTTAATCTGATCTCTCATCAACTGCATGTGGCCTTTCTGACACTACTGGTTGGCTTCATTTTTAGTTGGAGTTTGGTTAACTGTAAGTTACTTGCTTAACTTTAACTGGAAGTTAACCAATTTATTAATCCCTGAAAAATGCCTTTTTTAAATATGTTATATGTTGTAAGTTTACATGCTTTTCTTTTTTTTTTAACTGCCTACATTTGTACCATTTAAGATTATTCAATGAAAATGAAGAAATTGAGGGTGTTCTTAAACTTTTGACTGATAGTGTAAATAACACTGATGCATCAATGACAGATGTCTTCAAAGCCAAGGATATGAGCTATCTGAGCAGCACAAAAGCAACTCGAAACCATTTTAGTCTGGAGTGTTTTACGGACAGTTTCCCTATCAGGCAATAAGAAAGTGAATCCAACTTTTCCATTTCCATTCTAGTCAACCTTTCTGTGGTCACACTATAGGTCATTGCTTTAGAGAGGCGCCTGCCACAAATGTCAAACCTTGATGTCTGGAGCTGTTCTGCAACCTTCTGTGAAACATTTCCCACACTTTATGTTCTCCTTCTGTGAGGGGGAAAAAAAAAAAACCCTCTTTCACAGCTTCCTGGCTTATCAAGCACGCGCGTGCACGCACACACACACATGCTAGAAGAGATCTTAAAAGAGCAACTGCGGCCAAAGATGGTCTCTCTGCTTTCCCATTGCTTTTCCATTGAAGATCGATTCACATGGATTATATAGACTAAGGATGTGCTTTGAAAAGGGGACTTCTAAAAATAGATCTCAAGGAACAAATGCCCCGTATACCAGTTAATGCAGTGACCCTTTTTCTTAAAACCCCCATTGTGTCTCTCTTTCCCCTTTTTTTCTGTCTTTCCTTTTCCCTGTCCTCTGTCCTTTCCCGTCCATAGCTCTTCTCTTCGGTCTCTGACAGCAGTATACAGTATGTGGTACAGTATGTGGTTCGGTGTTCCCTCTGCTCTTCAGTACACTGTGCTCTGGCAGCTTCAGTATGCTATTCCCCCGTTGTCCTGTTTGTCCTTTTCACAAAGTGACTTGTGTGCAAAGTCAAGGATTTGAATCAGGTTAATGACCTTTACCCAGTGCCCCCCTTTTTATTTTTCTCCACTGACTTTTACATTTTATATAGTGCAAACTTCCAGCTAACATTATTATTCAGCTGAGCTTGCAATTACTGAGAACACAGGGACTTAATAGTTTGCAAAAGAGCATGCGACACATGCTTTTGATGGATAAATTGGCACTCTGATCACACAACAATTTCAAAAACAACTTGCTCACATAAGAAGCCCTCCCACCCTGTATGTGGTGCACTGGAAAAAAAAAAAATTAAATAATCTTTAAAAAAAAAAAAAAAAAAGCTTTCTTGTGCACTCATTATGTAATCTCTGAAATCCTGTTATTTCACTGGATTTTCATTTCCTGGCTGAGGTGTTTGATGACATTAAGAGGATAAAACTACAGTTCCCACCCTGAATGTGACCTAAAAAAAAAAAAACCTACGAAAAGCAAGTGATTCCACCTTATTGTGATTTAATTACCATCAGCTTTGTAGTTCTTTCACAAGACATCTAGCAAATTAATTATGTTTACAGACTTTGGCCTCTTTCAGCCTCTCATGATTTTGGTTCCACATAATTGCTCAGATAAAAGGCTGCAGGGAGCTGCCGTTTTCATTATCCACACAGAATAGCCAGATGGAGGAAGACTTGAGTGGTGGAAAGCATAACCGCAGTCTATTCTGTCATTAGATTTCCCACATTGCTGGGCTGCTGCAGAGCTCAGCCTCTCCGCATGCTCCCCTTAAAATCCCATGTGGTGCTCTGGCTGTGCAGAAGCAGGAGGCTGAGAGCAGATTATCTTGCTTTCCCATATGTTCAATACATCCAGGCCGATAATATACCGTAGGGTCCAAAAGTCTGAGACCACATTGAAATTTTTTATATTTTTGCATAAACCATGTCAAGAGTCATGTCATGTAAAATGAAGAAGAAAAATTGAAGATTTGGCTCTATTTCTAGGTCATCGATCAAATTTAAGCAAATTTGGTGCATCGACCGACTCCCTTGTACAAAATGTCAGTTTCCTTGAGTTGTATCCCTTCCGCTGATGCCTGCATTCAAATGACACTGAGGTGGATTTGATCTACTCATCAGATGCTTGTTCAAGCATCAGAACTAAGTGAAAGTATCAGAGGTCAAATTGTTATTCTAAGCAAAGAGAGGCTTTCTCAATGTCAAATTGTGTAATCGTGTATATAAGGAGACGAAAAAGGAGAGAGAATGATACCGCAGTGTATCAAACCAACAGTGAAATGTGGTGGTGGGAATATGTTTTTTTCCTACTCTGGAGTTGGACCTGCACCGAATTGATTACACCCTGACCAATGAGCAGTATCACTCCATTCTTCAGAGACATGCTGTACCCTCTGGTTTGAAGAAGCTTTGCGAAGGATTCATACTGCAGCAGGAAGATGACCCCAAACGAACCGCAAAAGCTTTGCAAGAATTACTTGAAGACCAAAGAGGACCAAGGAGTCCTGATTGTCATGGACTTTATTCCACAGGCACCTGACCGCAACCCCACTGAACATTTATGAGGGCACTGTAAGAGTGAGAAAGCTCAGCATTCTCTGACGCCACAAGAAGATCTTTGGAACGTTGTCAAACCATGCTGGGATAACATGGCTCATCAGGGTTTGCACAAACTCGTGGAGTCCGTGCCAGCTTGAGTGCATACTGTCATTAAAGCAAAAGGCAGACAAACCTAATAGTGAGATATTCTGAAATTCATTTGAAACAAATGCAAACTAGATGAGTCATGACCAGTGGACTCAGACATTTGGACCCCACTCTATGTTAATACCATATACTGCAGCCTGTGAAAAACCTGGTAATTCAGACTTCAGGCATATTGATATGACATGTACCTACAGTAAAGAAACAAATGGGAATACTTTCAGCTGCAGCTTCACTGTACCCTAAAGGCGCCTTTACAACAGATACAATCATCCAAATTTATTGCATGTTACACTGTGCGAGATGGGTCTCATAAAATTTAGTTTTCGACCTGATTGTACAATATCATCTGAGGCATGACAGATTAACTGATACGGAGTAGGCAATGTAAGGTGGCATACTGTAGGTCTGACAGCCAAACTCCTAAAACCACTGCTTTAGGAAACCAGACACCATGTGAGCAGTTTGTAATTCACTTTGGCCCCTCTATCCATGCTCTGTCTGAGAGCACTTTGGCCCAATATAACTCATTTCCACTCTTCCATACTGTGCCACCGGCTCTCCCGGCTGCCGACACATTCATCTGTAACACCCTGGATGGTGAATGTCTGAAAAGAGAGCGTGGTGAAAAAGAGGAAGAGAGAAACAGAGGAAAAGACAGAGAGAGAGAGGGAGAGTAGAGATGACAGCTTTAGGTCTTGAAAGAAAGAGCTAGTAGGAGGGAGAGATGGCAGAGTAAATTGCCTGACCGCTGCCTGGAGCTCTGCTGCTCCTAAATTTAGACTTTTTTAAAGACATAGGTAAGTGAAGAGGATGTAGGAGAATGTAGCAGAATACCTTACAGTGAACCTGCAGTAGCTCTCCAGGTTAAATGTTGCAATATACCAGAAACTCAGTGAAAATTGTGCAAATTTAAACTGTCGTGGAACACGTGCTGCATTCAAATATGTCTCCAGCCATACAGGTCTGTTCATTTAATGACTCTCTGCTCTGCATGGGAGAGTCTGCCAACTGCTGGATTATCTATAAAATACAAATGGACACTCAGTGTTTTCTATAGACCCTGCCTCATATGGTCATACACTCAGATTAATTACATTTCTAAACGAGCAGCGTGCAATGGATCATTTCGGTTGCTGTCTGGCCATTTTACCTGTATTTGAACATAATTAGACTTTTGTGTAATATACATTCAGCTGAGATGTGTGTTTATACTGAGTGCAATACATCTCTATCCACCTTATTATACAAGATTAATTCTTTTTATATTGCTGTACTTCTTCCTATCTAAATGTCAATCACAGAGGCGCAGGAAGGTGATCAGTTCCTCCAGCTGCTTCCTGGAAAGGTTATGTACAAGACCACTTGCTGTAAGAGAGTTGTTTACCTTCCTCCGGCAAACCAGATGCTGTTTTAAATCATACGGACAGGTCAGGAGAGCTGTGCTCAGGTTTGCTGAAAGTCTCATAGGCTTTTCAGCAGTTGACCCACGACCTTGTTCTTCGTCCTCCGGCCTTTTCTGCCGACACTGAACATATTTTAGAAGACAGTCTTTAGTGCTGTGGTGTAGCAATACAGGTGGTATGGCTCAGAGAAAATCGATGCAATAAACATGCAAAAACAATTCCTAAATGCGCAGGTATTTTCACAGTATTTTATGCATAGAGTAACAATTCAGGGATACACAAATTCAAGTTTATTTACTTTTAGTATGCATTTATTTTGCCTTTGCACAGGTGAACTGGTGACATCCCATTCATCCTTGCAGAGGGTATGATAGTAGTTGGTTAGAGAGAAATTAGAAATAAGTGAGGTTCCTGAAGGAACAGTCATCTGAAGAAAGACTGATTTTGTTTTTTCCAGGGGACGTTGCATACCAGTGATGATTGTGTTTTGACATATTGCAGCTACAGCTGTTCAGTGATTTTTGAAAAGAGTAAGGGGAAATGAGGGCAGTCTTGCCTTGCCCCCTTATTTAAAGTGAAGCTATAAAAGATCAGCCCATTGGTGGTGAAGGTGGGTATGGGTGACATGTTTAAAGCGCTTTCAGTAAACCCACATCTTTGGAAATGTGCAAACAATAATTTCCATTTGATTTGATACTTGAATGCTTTTTCTGCACCAAGCCATTAAGGTGAATAATATAAATTTTGGTAACTAATTGCCTTCATTCAGTAATACCTTTAATAAATGCTGCAGTATTACAAAACATACAGAGACACCAACTAAACCTCTTTAGTTTTGGTAGCTGGTATCTCTTCAGTTGTTCATTACTTTCTTTTTCCCTCATAAAAATTGATTTTTATTTTGTGTGCAGAAAACTTTTACCCGAGGTACACAATGATAGAGAGAATATAAAGAAAGCAACACTGTGCTAGATGTAATAACTCCAGAATTTCTCTCATTAAGACCTCACAACTCGAGGGTTTTAACTTCCCGAACATCAGGCGCTTTGATCTAACCCTGGAGCTGAGAACGAGACATATTTTTTTTGTCTTATTTTCTTCTATTAACAAGAACAGTCACTCTGCAATTCTTCAGAAGAAGGGTCGATTTGATGTTCTGTTATTGTCAGCCCCCACCCTTCTTTCTTCTCCCTTTGCTCTTCTGTGCGGTCTCTAAAGCAGCTTCAACAGAAGCTGAACCAATTCATTAGAAGGCTCAGAAAGTCAATTATGGTAATAGTTCCCTTTGCCAGGGGAGGTGGAAACCAGATACTTTTTATTGCACTGCTTCAACATATTCTTCTATATATTTTATTTAGACCTCATTTAGATGTGCAAATTGGTGATCTTGAAGTATAGAGGGCGAAAGGGTTGGAGGGAAGAGGAGAGAAGAAGGGAAGCGTTGGTCCCCAAGCTTGCATGCGGAGCTGAGCTATGGAAAGTGAAGAGACGAAGGAGGAAGGGTAGAACCAGTGTCAGGAGACCATCCACAGGAATCCCTCTTACTTATTCATGCAGCAGCCGAGCATCAGGGAATCTCCCAACCTCATTATGAAATGCGTATTTGCAGAAGCTCACGCAGCAGTGCAGCTCTTGCTTGAAAGCCTCTGCTTATCCACTCCACTCTCCTCCCTCCTTCCTCACTTTTTTAGATCAGATCACTCTGGGGAAGCAATGTCATGCTTCATTCATCGAGAAGCCTCTTCTACTGTCCTAAATCCCTCTCTCTCTCTTTTTTCTGAAAGCGAAAGCTTGGCTAATTTCAACAAGTTTGCGTAGCTGGCATTGAATGAAGCAGATGCCTGCGCTGAAGTTTGTATTTCCTTACCCTCTGTTTCTGTGCCAATTTGATTGACAGGCAGAATGGAACGAGAGCAGTGCACTACTGTGAAGCTAAGCTGCATATGAAGCCAAAACATATGTATGCATGCTCATTAAAAAAATGTGCAAAATGTTTACATATGGTTTGTATGCTGCAGATACTATAAATAGGCTTGTCAATTGAGCATGGCTTCCAGACAGCAATTCTCCAATCTTAGCTTAGCAACCGTAACTAGGCACAGCAGGCCTGCAAGGCTTGGAATATCTCAACCTGTTGAGGTGGTGTGTGTGGGGCTGTAGTGACAGGGATACTTGGCACTTAAAAAGTTTGGAGCAAAAAGTTTGGGGAGTGCATTAAATTTCGTTTATCTGCTCTAATTTAAGCTGCAAATGTTAGCATGTCTGGAACCAGCTTACTACTTACACTAGTGGCCTAACCTAGTTCCAAGATCAAGGAGTAAACAGCATTTTGTGGGGATACAGGTTAAGATAAAAGAGTCCCTTTAACAATAGCACATCCACTGAAGTCTTATATTTTAGAAATTTCTCCATGTGATCCAAGCCCATTTCAGGATACAGATGAAACTATTTGTATTTCGTTTTATTGTATGATGCCATCTCGAAGCTGCGTTGCTCTCCTAGATTAATTTCCGTGCCTTCTTCCTCGGGCCCAGAGGGAGATAAAAAGAGCCAGGCCCCTTCACTGGGGCACAGCAGCCACCATTATAGAGACTAGGTTGACCCGTGGCATGAAATTAAGGAGGTAAGGCCCATTTAGCAGCCCAGCTGATAGAGGCAGAGGACAATAAATCCACTGAGAAAGAGTTGGGGGCGGGGGAGGGGGGCAGAGTGGAGGGAGGTTAAGAAGGGGGGAGGGGATGGATGTGGCAGACCAGGCAGCCTCAGGGATACTCAGGATCCCTTTATTAGCATGGCTATTTTCACCCTCTCCTTCAATGGCCTGTCTCTTCATTGAGCAGGAGCATCAACATGTACACACACTCTAAAACACTCCGTAATGTACTGTTTGTTCTCTCTCAGTTCCTCCCTGCTCTTTGTGGCATGTAGTTATGTATGTAGAGTTTGTGTCCCGAGCCATAGCTCTCAGGCTCAAGGCTGATTCTGAAGGCATAAATCCTGAAAACAGGTCATAAATTTATAGTTCTGGTTCTGGAAATTCACTCACAGTGTCAAAGTCCACCCATTCAATTAATTAATATTGCAAAAAAGCAGTTGTCAGAAGCTAATTAATAAACGATGAAAGTACAGCAGGTACCATAGGCTTTCGGGATACTGAAAGCTATACTTTTATTTCAGGCTTTTTAAACAGACATAGTTAACACTTGGAAATATAGTCCCTCAACTCATAATTGCACTCATATATACAGTATATGAATATAAAAATATGCATGCCCGTGTGTGGGGCAGTTTTTGTGTATGAGTACTGACAAGGCAAAGCATTGGTATATTGGAATAGCATCTTTCAAAAACAAGAAAAAAAGAGCAATAATGTGTGGAGAAAGATAAGAAATAGTGTGTAAATAAATAAAGTGTGTGTTTGTGTGATTTTCCTTGGACAGCAAACCTGTCCTTGTGTGTAGTGTTTGTTGTTTCGGCTCACTACTGTGTATGACAGTGGCATGAAAAAGCAGAAGGATTGACCGCGAGATTAAACACAAATGTTGGCAGAGTTTCATGCAATCCGACAAAACACTGGCGCAAAGGGAGCACTTTTCTGAGGGCTTTTCATAACCCTCTCCGTTATGAGTTTCAGCTTATGTAATCATCTGTTCTGCGCTGAGGTCTGAATGGCTGGCGTTCAAGCTGCGACCGGCCTGTCCACCAAGAAACGAGGAAAAGCCTGGAAAATGATGCGTCACATTAGAAAACACAATACACAGCTTGGATTCCACATAATAGGGCTGTGCATAAGTACTTTTGCTATGTTAATGCAGCCTCCACAGGAAGAGAGAGGCAACGCTGAATCTACTTAAAAAAGCCAATTATTTGCTTCATATCAAAGAGCAGGGCTTTAAAAATACACTACAACATACCATTACTGTCCTAAGAAAGGGTTCATTCTTTCTTAAATTTATTGAAAAAGTCTATAAGGTCTGGTTATGTACGCTTTAATAATTAAAAGATACTCAGCTGAAGCAGATTTTAATGACAGTCTTGGCTTGAACTCTTAAGTCATAATCCTGTAATTATAATAAAATCTGATTCATGCCAGTTTCTCTGCCATCTGTTCTTTTTGACTTAATGTCATTTTTTCTTTCTTTCTTCTCTCCTCCCTTCTTTCTTTTTTTTTTTTTTGCCTGCAGGGTTTTGAGAACGCAGTCCCTTGAATGGTATTATAACAATGTGAAGAGTCGCTTCAAGAGGTTTGGAAGCGCCAAGGTTTTGAAGACTCTGTACAGAAAGCACATTATCGAGAGAGGAGCGCTCTCTGATCTCCCAGGTAACTTCATCCTCTTGTTTTGTTTTGGTTTTTTTTGTAATCAGCCACACATGGCCTCTGTGTAGCTGCCATTTTTTTGCTGTTTATTTTTTAAAATCTTTTAATCGTTCTCCTCCGCATCATCTTTGATTGCAGTGCAACCTTCTGTCTCCCTGCAATGTTGTGCCGTGATGCGATTAAAGCAATTCCACCGATTTGGCCAGAGACATAATATTAGTCTTTCTCCAGTTTAAAGTAAAATTCACAAGAAGTCACAGACAAGATCACTTGATTGCTCACTAGTTTGCTTTGTTAAATGATCAGTCACTTAGTTTCACACATTATGTTCTGTTGCTGACTGATTCACTTAATTACTTTCTCACCATCATGTGGAAACAAAGATGTTTCCACAGACAAATACATACACACACACACGCACCTCAAGGGTTAAGTTCATTGTGGTTGATTGTTATGTGGAACTATTTCTACTTTCACTTTTCCTTGCACCAAATCTTGATGAATTTTCTCACAACAGTGTTTATTTTATTTGAGGCAACCACTTTATTCCATGGGTGCAGTTTAATATAGAAAATTCTCTTTGTTGCACCTATGAATGTGATGTGTACTATTTGTGTTGGTGCTTGTGTGTCACTGGTGATAGTGACAGACTATAGGAAAGCTGCCACTTTGTGTCCTCAGTGAATTGTTCCTGCGTCGGACAGTGGCAGTAGCAGCAGTGCAGCTTTCATCCAGCATCCCCCTCCTCCTCCTCCTCCTCCTCCTCCTCCTCCTCTTCCAGATAATATTGTTTTGACCCGGCTGCAACATGATCGGTCTGCCGCTGTGGTTGTGACCGCAAGGCATTATTTCAAACCCTGGTACATGGGATTAAATGGATGAAAAGAGCACAGAGGGGATAAATCAGGTCAAACTTGAGGCGGAACTGGATGAGATGGAGATGAGGGGACATTTAGGGATACGCCGTGACCATAACTGAGCGAAGTTTATTTCGGCTGCAGTGGATGAAGTGATATGGACAAAGTTAATACCACTATAATCATAACAAATGTCCTGTACTTTGCAAATTGGGGAATTCAACTACAATAGCATGTCTAGCCACTGTAAAAGCCAATCAAGATGACGATCATGTGGCTCATATTGTGGTATATGAGTGGACAAATGGTTCTCCATCTAAACCTCCAGTTTTCTGATTTCTCATCCTCTCCCCCCACACCCACTCCACTTGTATTGGCTCTCTACTGTCCTCTATTTTCTCCTCTCCTCTCCTCCCTTACATCATCTGGGGAAGAGGAGGAAGGATTATGTGACTCGGCTCCTGGTCTCCCAGCTCACATGAGCCCAACAGATTAGACCGGTTCCAATTCTCTCAATACTCACATCACCGCTCCCACTAAATGGCTAGCTGCCTTCCCATATGATTATGGATATACTGTGATGTGTGTGCATGTGTAAGCAATGTATGTTGCTTGTGTGTATTCAAGCTTCCGTCAGATATTGTTGGGTTTTTTTTCCTTTTTGTGAATTGCTGCGTCTGTTTACATGAAAATATCTTGTTTTTTCACCCACCCCTCTCGTGTTACATATCAGATTAAATTAAAAGGGACTGCGAAAATGTCAAAAGGAAGCCGAGTCTACAGCTGTCAAAAATATGATTAGATTTTCATTTATTGGAAAGAAAAAGGCCTTTAAAAAGCTCTTTTGCAGCAAATAATGGGACATGTCAAGTATCTTGACAAGTATATAACAGCATCGGATTACCGTGATGTATATCAAGACCTCTGTGCTTTCAGTTGAACAGAATGTAATGAGATTTTTAGTTCAGAAACTGAATCAGCGCTAGATTGGGGGAAAAAAATTAAATTAGATAAAGATGTTGCTCATTAACAAACTGATGTTACACCATCTTGCTTGGTCTACTTTGCTCTAAGAAAAAGAGCTTTTATTATGTAGCCCTGAAACTCCCTGAGTGCATATGGAAAAGCAGCCACAGAAATGTGAAACATTCTCATAAACCTGCTCCCATCTATACGTGAAATACAGGCTGCCTTTATACGCGTGCTAGTAAAGAGTGTTTCACTTTTTTATTTATCACCAAGGGGCCATTGCTTGTGAAATCAACTCTAGATGAGTGTGAAATGCCAGCTGACGAGATGGTCGGCGAGAGAGATGTGACCGTTTTACATCTATCATTTCCCCAGAGAGAATGTGTGACCTTCAAACCAACAGGAAGAGAACACAGAGTGAGCTATTTGTACTTCAGTGTCCATCATCTCCGGTGGAAGGGAGTAATGTCTCCGTGTGACCTGCAGCGAATACCATACCATCCTCTGTGTGTATGTGCACAGGAGAAAGTGAGAGCGTTGCTCTACGTGATATGTGCGGCGCCTGGAGAGTTTTCACATTAATGAAGTGTCGGTGACCACGAACTGTAAAAGCGAACAGATAACATATCAGAGAAGACCGAAAGAAGACTTAAAGGAAATCCTCCATCCAGAACTGATCCGAGTGTGTTAAATTAGTAATTAATGCTTTTGACGGCAGTATAGCATTAAATGAAGCGCATAAGTGTGTGCAGCAGTTATATTTACTCATACATTAGCCTCTCTTAAACACTGTAGCCTTAAACATTCTTAGCCCGTGGTGCACAAGAAGCTATGTGTCAACAAACTTATGTCATTAGATGTGACAGAAAACAGTGGAGCCACTGTGCAGTGTCTTGGTAAAAGGTTAGAAAGGGGAAAAAAAGTGAAATAGTCACATGGAGCATGTCACTATTTATTTTAAATGAACCTGAAACATCTAAAAAAAAAAAAAACTTTATGTGTAGTCACTAGTCAACACATTACATTTTGTTTGTTTAATCCATACAAAATCCAAAGTGCAAAAAGAACATCTAGTTTTATGTGGAGTCATGTGCTGGACAACCTGATGGTGACAACAAGAACGGAATCAATCCTCTCACCTATCTCTCAGTAATAAAGCAAATAAGTGTATTTTTAAAAAATGTCACAGCATTCATTTATAGTGTGTATTCAAAAACTGACGTTTATTTCAGGACCTGTGTTAATGAGTCAAAGCAGCAGATATTTCTGGCACACCTCTCCTTTTTCGTGCTTCTTACCCCTTACACTATATTCATGCACTTTGCTGCAGCTGTGTATTTCTCTAAAAATGTACCTGAGGATACATTTATTTGCATCATAATAAATGGGTATAAGCACAGTGGCTTGTAATTTCTATAGCTGCTCAGCTTCATTCAGTATCTCCATCACGGTATCATTTTTTTGTACATCACTTTCCACCTCTCTAGTGTGGTTTTATAGTACATTATCATAAAATTATGAAGAATCAAAAGCAGCAGTTATGGATTTTTTTTTTTTTGACAACTTAAATCTCATTTATTTCAAACGAGGGATTATTGTTGTCCCACTTTTTTTCCCTGCTCTTTGTATTTTCTGTCACATTCCTCCAAATGGTTGTGGGAGGCCTCCTACCTATCCAATAAGATGACAGCGTCTCGAGAAATGTTCAAACATATTATGACCTTCAAACATTCTTTTCTCTGGAAAGAAAACTGAGATAGGCGATGAATGCTATGATGCACTTTATTATTATTTGTCTTTGCCTTTAATGTACAATTGCTGTAGATTTCTATTAGTAACAACAAAAAAAGACATGACTGCATTTTTTTTCACTGTGTTATTCATGTGTGCTTGTGGTTTGTTTTGTCTGCATGCGGGTGCGTCTGTGTCTGGATGGCCACACATGTGAGACCAGAGCTGCAGTAAATTAAAGGATGTGTAGAAAATTAGCCAGTGGGAAAATTACTAAAGACAAACACATGTACTGCATCAGGTTCTGTGTCTATTCTCAGAGTTGGGAGATTATATTTATACTTTAGAGTTTGCACATAAATTTGGCCTTAAATTGGTGGTGAGCAAACATAAACTGCTAACAGAAGCTGCCACCCTACGAGCAGGATCATTGCTCATCCTTGTTTAAGGCTAGCCCTCCACCGATTGCTCATCTCTATTTGCCCCATCTTTTATTTTGTGTCATTATGCTTGACATGCAGTTGCAAATGTTACCATTTAATGTGGACCTGCCGAGGTCAGATAATGAAACTCCAATGCATTTGCATTTCTCTAGCTGTGGGAAAAATGTTTTTGCAGCTGTTGGGTGCAGCAAAGCTAAATGAATGCAAATGCTTTCATGGAAACTCAGAGCAGTATTGTTTCATGTCTGTGGTTATGCCAAAACAATATTGAATAGGAAGTGAGGGGAATTACTACTCTCAAGCAGAGTGAGCATTGTGCCCCATGCTGGTGTGATCCATTTCTGTCCAGTATGTGGTTACTTAGCCAAAAACTGTCTCAACCCTTGACATTAAACTACAGAGCAGAACGTTAAATGTGGCTAAACTACTGAGTCAGCGCCAGGACAATGCAAACAGCGACCTTGGTTGTACTGCTGCGAAGCAGAAGCATAATGTAGAAACAAAACACAAAGACCTCCTGAATCTCTGGGTCTTTTAAGTGATTTGTGCTCATTTAAGGCTTTTCTATAGCACATTGAAAGATAAACCCACTGCACTATGGCTTAAGTTTTGCAGACACTTGTGTGTGTGTATTGTCACTTGGGATCATTTATGTTGTCTGTGTTCTCTGAGCTGAAAGCTTGGTGACTCAGAGTACAGTGCTCTGTCTGGAGGGATCGGAGGGCAGAATGTTAAACAGATGCCCAGAGCCACTGCTGTCAAAAAAAGCAAACAGCCATGGGGCTCAGACCACGTTGGTGTCAAGAATGCAACTGATATCCATTTGTGTGGAACTGACACTGATGTACATATGCGCACGTTTAGGGACATATGTGTGTGGAATTAAGAGGATGCATGGAAAACTCTGACCTTTTGCAGCTGTTCCTCATTTTGACTTTACAGTCTAGATCATCCACAAGTAAAAGGTTCCTTTTCAGTCAGGTATGGTGGCCTGCAGTTGACAATAGTTGCTTTATGAAATTGTAACAATGAAACACTAAAAACTCTAAACTTTGAACTCTAATTCCTGGAGACAATTTCCTCCTTCAATTCGCATTCCACCCCCATCGTTTGAACTTTAAAGGCCATGTTTTTTGTGGGACCAATTAACCTCTACACACACACAAACACACGCTTGTGAGTACTGCGTGCACCACCTGGAGGGTCAGTATTATGGATAAAGTTATTTATAAATTTAAAGGATTTATGTTTTGTCTTAAAACATCCCACTTCATTTGTTTTATAGTTCATTTTTATGACATATTTAAATTACGCTGGCGTCTCCTCCACAAAAGGTGAGTAAAACCCTTATCTCCCAAATTAAAGAGGCGAATGAATCGAGTCCAAGTTTGTTTACTTTCCACTATCTCCCAGCCTGTTGTGATGTAAACAGACATCCTGTCAGTTCAGCCGTTGTTCTCAGGACGTTGTTTATGAGACTGTGTGCTGCCAGATGCTTCATTGTAATTGAATAGAAACCGTCTGGACTCTCCTTCCTCCTCCTCCTGCTGCTGCTGGCACTTCAGGAACGTTAGCTCTAAGTGGAGCTTTACTGGCTCATTTATTTATACACTCTCACTCTCCTCCTTTTGTCTTTTCCTGTGTCTCATATTCTTCTTACTGTCTACATATTCTCTCTTAATTACATTATATTTATTTTACTCAACTTAATCCCCACATTCAACATGCATTTAGTCCATTTCAAGTTTCTTAACAAAATAACAGAAGATGTTTTTTTTTGTTATTTCTTTTGCATCAGATGGTTCTATCAAACCATATTGTTCAACTATGCGTATATCTAACAAGTAGAGTTTTTGAATGGTGAGAGATAATGAGGTGCAGTGTTGCAGTTGCAAGATGTTGAGTACATTTTGATTGTTTCCCCTATCTTATCATATTATTCTTAAAATTTCACTTTTGGTTTCCTCACTGGTAGAAAAGTAAGTGTTAAATATATCCTAAACCCTGACATATACACTCACTGTTGGTGGGAGAGGAGATGCTAACTGTGGCATCTGGTCCGAACACCTATCCCAGCCTCCTCCTGTGAGGTTTTAACAGCATCACATGGCACATGGCAAGTGGGCCAAGCAGCTGAAACACTGTGAGACAGTGAGTGAAGGCTATAGACTCCCAGATCAAGATGTTGGAGGCTCAGCTCCAGGATGCAAAGCAGCCTATTTCCTGTCAAAAGGAGAAGGTCAGCGAGCTCTTTACCAGGCTGGAGACAGAGACCACAAAGTATCTTACCACCCTCCGTGAGGAACTGGAGGACCTGAAGGCAGAACTGGACAAACTGACCCCAACCCGACAGAGCAGGAGGAGGAGTCCCTCACATTTTTACTGGCCCTAGAACTGGAGCCTCTGATGAGAAACTCCCAGAAAACTGTCCAGTCTTGAAAAGAATCCACTACTTCCACTGTTTGAGGAAGAAGAACAAGAGACATGAAAGACATGAAGTTCAGGTGAACTGGACACTCTAAATTGCCTCCAATCAATCGGCTTTAAAAATTGCCAGTAAAAACATTTCAAAATAAAAGTTCCGTCTGGGTAGCTATCATATAGAAAGTAGGGAATGAGTGAACACAGGAAAAAAAATTTGGATAAATGCCATATTTTACTGTCCCATAGCCCAAAATGACCATAACACATGTAAAGGATTCACTAGAATTTTGACTCATACCAGTGTGCTGTAAAAGTTGCTTCACTAGGTGCAAACCTAGCAAACAGTCATAAAAAGCAGTTAAAATTCTTTAATTAAACATCAGTCAGTTGGAAAGCAAAGCAATTTGGTTCTAATAATGACACGGAAAAGGCATTCCAATACACAACATGCACTTGTATCTTGTTCATTTTCTTTTAACAGAAAGGTAATTTAGTTCTCTCACTCTCTTTCACACACACACACACACAAAACAACACACGTATGCACACTCGCTCATACACCCTCAGATTCAGGCCACCACTGTCATCCCTGCGGTTACCATGGTGATATCGAGCGATATCATCCTCCACTTCCCTGAGCGGCGGAATGGCAAGTGGCGAGGAACAAAGGTGAGACAGTGGTCGTGGCAAGAGAATACACCACGACCAGTTGGATGTGAGGAGGAATATACTGGAATGAGGCACACACACACACACACACACGCTGACCTTCCATCACCTCCGGCAGCAGTGCCATTCAGGGCCAGTTAATGACACAGACATCATTCCATTGTGCCTCACTAGTTATTGTATTGTAGTTGCCTTTTCATCCAGTACATGAGTCATGGATGAACAGCAGGCACGGATGGTAAGAACAACGAAAAGAAAACAATGATGTGGTGTGCATTTTTGGTCTTAAAACGGCTGTAAAGCCTAGTGCAGCGTTTAGCCACATTAGTCGTGAGTGGTGTTTGAAAAAATGGAAATCTGACCTGCGATAGAAATATTGAGTTTCTTCACTTCTGCTATAATCAGTAGAGGCTGACAAAGCCACAGAGAATTATTTACCTTTAAAGTTCCTTTAAGTCCCATCAGCCTTGTTTCGAGTTGTAGCACGCGCCCGCTTTTCGCAAACAACAAAGTTAACGACTAGTTGGTGAACCTAGAGGAGAATGCAGCATCCAAAAATTCAGATATTTCAGAGCTAAAAATTGAATGAGAGTGAGTGCTGGAATTATCTTAACACACTGGCCAGAGACACGAATTCAAAGATAAGTATACACTTAAAGGGCAGATTGCATCCATATGCATGTCAGGTGACATTCGGGGCTTGCTCTTGTTGTATGTCTCTCACCGATGGCTATATTAAAATGGCAGGCTGTTGTGACAGAGGTTGACATTGGAATGTAAACAGTGCTGAGCTGGTGTTGGCATGGGATGAATTGTCATGATGCTCGGTCCTCAGAGGTTTCTCAGTATTTGTGTATCATCTTCCCTGTGTGCCTTTTTGTGTGTGTGCGTGCGTGCGTGCGTGCGTGCGTGCGTGCGCGCTGCCATACCTGCTCACCCGCCTGTCTGATTCTTGCGAGGCGGCTCACTTTCTCTGACAGCAGTCCTTTTGTGTCTACATTGTCCTGAGCTGCTGCAGGTAATTTCCCCCACCTATTGTCCCCTTTCCACACTGCCAGGAACTATAATTCATCTCTAACCAAGCGAGAACGGTACACCTCTGTCGAACGCTGCCTCAGAAAAAGAGTGAGACAAGTCTGGGAGTGAAGGACAGGTAGAGCGTGTAATGGTTTGGTGGCTTGTTATATTGTGCTGCAACTGGGTAGACTGGTCCTGAATATCCAGATACACGGGGCAACATTAAATCTAATACACACTCCTCAAAGTGGATGCACACCTCACACACCTTCAGGCTGTGTGAGGCGCTGCTATTGTTAAAGCAGCTGTTGCCTATAGTTAGATGTGTGGGGAAAAATATCAAACACTGTCTTTTCTGGTTGAGTTACTACATGTCACTGCATATCAGAGTAAAGTAATATAAGAGTTTGTGATTGCTGGCTTACAGGCTCTGCGCTAAAACATCACAGAGCTTTGAGAAACAGTAGCTCGTGCAGTAAGGTTGAAATAGTATAACATATCTGACAGATTTCTGTTCCTGCTGCTATCAAGGAGCAGGGAAAAAAAACGGCTTCATATTTTCTTGGGTTGGACTCATTAAACCCTTTCTTAAATCATTTTAAGTGCATTGCTTTTATATGCAAAATATATGTATTTACACTTGTGGGAGATACCAAGTCGGCATCCCGTAGCAACAGTGTGGTGTGGAAGAGTGATGGCTGTGTAGTGGCGGGCTGTTTTCTTGGCTGTGTTACTGATAGCTATGGCAGAGTGAGTCAGTCAGTGGCTGTGGCTGCCTGAAGCCAGACTCTCACCAAACCACCGGTAGCTTTCAACTGTCTCTGTGGATTCAGCCAGAGACTGCACCCTGTCCGGCAGGAGCAACAGCAGGACACTGTTGAGTAGATTAATGGCGGAGGCGGGGGAGACAGGCCAAGGATGGAAGTCAAAGAGTTTGGTTGTGCTTGTGTTTTGTCTACAGCCGGGTGCCGAAGCACTGGAACACGGCCTAGGTTTGGGTTTGGTTTTGTTTTGGCTCTGGTTAGTGGATGGAAATGAGCTAAAGTGAGGAGCAGAGGTGGAACTTAAGCCAACATGCCCTTGTGTTTTGTCTGGATCCGTGTTTGAGAATGAGACAAGGGGACAAAATGGAAGTTTACCTGGAGTGCTTCTCTTTTCCAGCAGTGTTATATTCGACCTTGGTGGTCTGGCAAATCCCTCTCCTGTGCCGTCTGACAGTTTGTCTTCTTAATAAGCTGCGTGTCCAAGTATGCTCTCTTCATTTTTACAGCTGGACTGATGAGAAGGCCACGATAAATGGGAAACCGCAGGAGAGATATCTAACAGTAGTTAATGGGCCACTGAGGGAATATGTGGTTTTGAAGGCGGGGATGTTGTAACCACTACACCTTCTCTTGGCTTTCACTGTCTACTCTCTCCAATAACGCCCCTCCCCCCGCTCTAAAAGTAGCCCTGTCTTAAGAATTATAATCAGAAAATTTCTGTTTTGGGTCACATGAATGCCCCTTTGCTGTAACTTTAGATTTTGGGGTTTGTTTGAAAGACACTTGCACCAATATAGCACTAAGTCATAAGAGACTTGGCCTGAATGAGCTAAAAACATAGTGATGCTTACATGCGCTGAGACATTTAAGTGCAAGCATGTGATTTGTTTGAAAGGCAAAGCAAATTATCAGATGATTTGTCACTTTCTTTTAACTGTCACTTTTTTTATTGTTTGTTTTCTCTTTATGCACAATAGGGAGAGGCAAAAATAAATAAATAAATAAAAATACAATTGCCAATATGACAAAATGGAGTTGGGAATACAGCTGAAAAGAGAACAAAAAGGGATTTGGTGACATTGTTTGCAGTGTAACCTACTTGTAATGTGGCAACGGCACAAAGGGAAGTATGCAGCTACATTATCAAATGGTATGATATGAGCAGAATATTAGCATTTCTGTGACAGGTGTCAGTTTGAAGGATGTTAACTGACGGCTTCATTTGTCTTTCAGAAAGCAGTGTTCACGAGGGAAGCACCGGCAATGACAACGATGGCAGCGTCTGTGGCAGTGACTCCGCCTTCTACAAACAGAGTGAAGGTGAGAGATGGGGAGATGAGCGGGCAGCGATTTAAGGCTGCGCAGATGGGTTATTTCAGCTGCAATTATAATCGGCATTACAGTTCTTTCTTGCCAGTTGGGTTTGCCATATTGATTTTTTCTTTTTTTTTCCCGCCAGTTGCCCCTTTTTTCCATTTTTGTAAAAGGTTGAGCTTTTATGTTTATTGCACATTAACCGTTTCCTTAACAAATGGAGACCATTCTGTAAAGGGCACGAGTGCGGGGGGAATCTCATCGGTGCTACACAACACTAAAATGAAGTGCAAACACACGGACAGTCCTCTTTTCAACATTGAACTGCACTCGCATTAAAATTCGCACATACGCACTCAAGCTTAAATCCACTGGACACACAAAACCACTGACGTGCTTTTACACAAATGCGCAAACACATAAAGTAATGACCTCTTGCAACACTTTTAGACACATGCGCTTGTGCCATTTACACACACAAACACATATGCAAATGAACATTCAAACAACTAAATAGTCCTGATCTAATGATAAAGCTAATTTCATTTATTTGCCACTAATTATGAGTTGTTTATGCAATGATCAAGATCTGCCATTTAGATAATGGCAGCTCTTGAGAAGCCCACAAACAAACACTCTCTTTATGTCTGTGTGTTTGTGTGTGTGTGGGATCTATGGTTGTGTTTAAATGGATCATACTAACAAGGACCATTTTCTTTCAGCTAGTGGTTTAAACCTCGGACAGAATCGACATTTTTATTTAAGTGTGGGTTAAATTAAGCGCCGTAATTCACAGCTGCTAAACAGGGGCATAGAAGTGCATGAAGAAAGTGTGTTTTCCTGCACAGTCGGCATCAGTTTTATCGAAAATGGTACTTTCGGGTCATGGACTTTCATCAGGCAAAGTAAACCCAGCTCTAGCTACTGTTCATTATATTTCCATAGTTTTTTGTTGTGTGTAGTTTTACGCTGTGAAAGTCTTAGTATCAAACATCACTTCAGCGGGTCAAATTCTAATCATTTACAAATCATACTGATGGAAACATGAATATCACTACCAAATGGCAAATCCATACGTGGAGCCATTTCACTCCAAACTACAAATGTCTACAAATTCATGGTGGCACAAGAGGAAAAGTCGGGGATCTTTAGGAATCACTAACGTTATTAGGAATCACGCTCAGGAAATTGCAAATGTCTCTACAGAATTTAATGGTAATTCATCCGGTATGTGTTGAGACATTTCCATCCTCAGAGCTTTGCCCTTAGAACCAATAAACTTGGTGCTGACAGTGTTCAGGAATCACATTTTCTTCTGTATGTTTATAGTCTGGGTATAAGGTAGAAGTAGGCATCTGTGTTAGGGAATTAAATAAAGTCTGTAGTATTGTCACAAAGGTGTATGTACATGTCTATCAGATGTTTATGTATGGTGTATCTGTATTATATCAGGACACAGTATGGCAGAGACACTCACAGTCGCCTTGCGTGTTGCTGAGGAGGCTATAGAAGAGGCCATCGCTAAGGCAGAGGAGTTCGGTGACAGCTTGGTGAGAACCCCTCCGTTCCACGTCGTCTTCTCTCTCTTTCCATTTCCCTCCTTTTATGATTTATTTTTATTTTCTGTCTGCTTTTCACTCTTCTCTTTTCCATCCCCACTTTCTCTGTCTTAGCCTCTCACTTCTCTCTCCTCTCCTCTTGCGTCTCTCTTCGTGTCAGTATCAGCAGGATTCAGTCATGGTTTTTGGCTAAGACGTCTGCACAGACCCTCTCCTGGTAATTCACATTCACTTTGAACCGAATATATTTATGTACATCTATGTGTATTTGCGTGTGTGTGTGTGTAGGAGAAGCAGAATGAGGCTCGGTATCTGCGGGACCACAAAGAGGAGCTCATAGAGGAACTTGCCACAACCATTGTACAAAAAGTAGGTTAAGTAAGAGAGGGGTTTTTTTTTGCATGTTTACTTTTCCTCTTTTATATTAAAGTATTAAGTGTTAACTTTATTCAAATGTAAAAGCACATTGGAAAATGAAGCTGGATCCCATCTCTTTCTTCACTTTTGTAATGTTTAACAAAAGCATTTGCATTGATGTTACCTTTTAGTTGAGAGACGGCTCAGAAACACAGAAAATTAAAGTTCTTTTCTCCTTTTGAAGTTGGTATTAGTTGAAAAAAAAAGGCAGAAAAATCTTTGAAATGTTTTTTTAGTTTGACAGAACCAGCATACCAGTATGTTAACATTCAATCATATCTTCTAATTTGCATACACATTGTAACTTTTTGTTTTGTTTTGTTTTAGTTAACACTTGTTAGCCATCAAGTCTTTGAAAGTGAAACAGAAACTGTATTTCTATTTCTACTTCAGGGTTTTTGGCACATAATATCACATGAAAATTCAAATGAAAACTGAATTAATGGTTTTAGAGTTTCATTATAACAAATTATTCATGGCTAAATAAAAACTGCTGTTGTGGAATTGTATTTTCATTTTCCAATTTGCGTGTATTATTATAATTCATTATTTAAATAAAGCTTGCTGTACCATTGCATACCTCACAGCTCTCTCACTTTGTCATATTTCACCTTCTTCTTCTCCTCCCTGTCTTTTCTTCTCAGATCATTCAGAGGAGGAAGCGTTCAGAGATGCAGACAGAGTATGACTTTGTCTGGCCTCAGCCTCAGTCCTTGATCCAGCCCAGTGAACTGCCCTCTCCATCTCAACCTCACACTTCTTCACAAGGACCACAGGACCCCCTCAAGACCTCCTACTCCCTCTGGGTCAGTCTATACTTCCACTCAAACTGTTAACTATAAAATAAATAAAAAATACAGATGACACAACAAATACCAACCATATAAAGTCAAAACAAAATACTGGGTGTAAACTGCTCTTGAGAAGAAGGAATTGCTCTTTGATTGTGCAGCATGTGTTTAAAGAAGGGTGGTTTGTTTTTTTTCCAGTGTACGTCCCTCACTTTTTTACGTTTCACGTTCCCCTGTCTGTGTTTTGGTATATGTTCCCCTGGGTGGACCAGCCGTTGTCTCAGTGTGTGTTGCCAGGTTTGAAAAAACACAGGAATGTTGTGGTTGGCAGAATATTACTTGAACTATTCAGCAGCACCGGCCACATATGTGTTCTCAACGGGGTCCCATTTAGCATTGTGTCTTTGGTGTCTTTATTTGCCTGGTGTCTTCCAGGGAAATCTTGTAGTTGTTGTAGTGAAAGCCCGTGGTTATGAGTCTGTCTCACTTGCAGTTAATCCTTTTGCAAAGCAGTGATACTCCATGGATTAAGTTATATTCTCTTAAATCAGCACAATTTTTATTTTGAAGCTGTTGCGGAGCCAGATACAGATTTAAAATGTCAAAACTTTGATTTGAACTTTGAAGATTTTGTGGACTTGGCAGAGAAATGGTCTTCATACATAGAAAAATACACTGTGAGGCAGTAAAATAGACCCACAGCTGTAGGGCTAATTGAACTTTTTGGAAGAATTTTACAGTGGATAAGCATGAGAAGCACTGTAAATGTGATTTGAACCATGTATGAGTCAATTCTGATTGATACGTTAAGAGTGGGCCAGCAGAAAAGTCAAAGAGACTGAAAAGTTTACCTAGCTTGTTTGACTAAATGTGCCAGTTCTTACAAAAATACACACAATACAGCAACCACACAGTTTACACAGACACGTAGAGAGACATAGTACTCATTGTTGTGTATACACACGAATCAGCACTACACACACACACACCTGAGAGTGGTTCACGCTACTAGTCAGCAGGGACTCATGGAGATTTGTCATCGTCCCATGTGAGAGAAGCATCAAAGCTGCGCTCCCCGGGCCTCTCCGTTCTGTTTCCTGCTGTTTCACTCAGCGAAGATCAAAGTCCCATGAAATACGGAGGGATCCTCCTCAACTGCTCTGCCCGCCATGGGACGGGCTCTGTTTATCAGCTCTCTGCAAACACACTCAATGAGACACAAAGCATGCAAATACACACTGTACAATACAAATCTGTACTGGCTTAGCATTTATCCATGCTGTAATCGTAATGGTGCACTTTAAGAATCATTATTTTTTTCTCAAATTCCTCTGTGCCCTGCTAGACAGTTCAGTCTATACTTGAACATACGTGTGTGTACATCAGTCCTGTTTATTTGGATGTTCTTCATATACACCAGTAAGACTTTTTGTGTGAATTTATGCACCTGAATGATGTTTAAATCCCCTCTCGCTGCCCTTCACATTCTCAGTGGAGCAGCTTCTAAATCTACATCCTAATGGCATTCACGTTTGAGGATGACTGTCTTTCTTTTTTGAAACAGTGCATATCCACAAACACTGACTATACAGTGGGAAACATTCCTGTTTAATCCAACAACTACTAAATCCAAGGACATTTATAGTTGTACATTAATGTAATTGCACAAGCTCTCCCTCTCACATATACACGCAAACATGAAGAGAGCTTCTCCTGTCTGCTTAGTTGTTTAGTTGTTTTCTAGCTCCACCTGCTGCCGAAAATTATGACTCACAGCCACAGGGTTACAAGTGCTTTCCTTTATGTTGTAATTGCTCTGTCTATATACTAGTGGATCTGTTCCTGGCTACTGTGCCACTGCAGTATTTATCTGCCTGGAGCTTCTTTGACTGAAAGGATGTGTGAAGGGTTTTTTGCTCAGATTCAAGTGAAGAATGGTCCAAAATTGAGAAGAAGGTCATGTCTTCACTAAAGTGTCTTTGAAAAAAAGATTATTCATTCTAGCAGTTTGATAAAAACTTGTGTGTTGCTATCTGTGTGTGTGTGTGTGTGTGTGTGTGTAGCGGTCAAGGTCAGCGTTCTCCCTCACCAGTGACGACTCTCCAGAGAAGGGTCCAGAGGAGGAGGGGGCCGGAGCAGGTGGCGGCTTGCAGGAGTACGCTTCTCTGAAGAGGGACGCCAAGGCCACGTCTCTACCCAGCTGGAAGAGTGTTGATCGCCTGGACAACTCCAGTAAATATCACTAAGGCTAAGCAGTTTTCATTCGATCTCTCCTGCTGCCAACGTTGTTGCAGCAGCTGATGCCCATTCCTTCTTCCAAGCATTTGGCCTAGGATAAGGCTTTGGATGGATTAAAGCATTTCCTCCAAATGTCTTGCTAATATGTCACAATGGACTGAGATAAGAGAGCACACCAATGCTCTGTACCAACATAACATATCTTTTCTGTTTTTCTAAAATTCCTGCTGTCCGGTCATGTTCATCCAGGTGCATCGTCAGTGCTCCAGAGCCCAGACGGTAACTGGATCGCTCTGCACAGTTCTCAGCTGTCTCGGCCCAGCCTGCTAACCAAGAGGAAGAGCCTGGTGTTCAGTGTGTTGGAAAAGGAGTCAGGCGTCGTCTCAGCCTACGACGAGATGGGATCTGACTCTGAGGAGGACAACGAAGGCTGGGGCGCGGCGTTGAGACAGTTCCGGCGCAAGCTCTCCGACGAGACCTACTACACGGACTCCCAGCACGACCCGGAGTGGACGTACACCCAGCACCTTCCCATTACCTCGCCATCCTCCGGCCAGTACACTAACACAGAGACTCTCAACTCAGACTCGGAAGCTTCGTCTGTGCTGTCTGCATGTCCTCGCAAACCACCTCATAACATGTTGAGGAAGAAAGGACCACCGGATACACACCTGCACCCTCACCACCAACCCCTGTACCACCAACACCTTCACCAGAACCTCTCTCCTTATCCTCCCCATTCAGAGGCACTGGATGTGAACTTTAACCCCAAGGTAATTTATCTTTACATTCTAACTTTGAATTATACAGTATTACAAAGTCTGATGTAAACATACACCATAGTAGACCATTAAATAACTCATTTCAGTTGTTCACAAATTATTACATTACATTATTATTTATGACATTATTAGATACTTAATACTGATTCATCATTGTGTAAGCAGCAATTATAGCGGGGGGACACAGAGCTAGTTTTAGCTATGCAATATACAATCAGGTAGGTAGGTCCAATGGGGCCCTTTGGAGGGGGCCAGAAGATAAATCTCAGTGATCATGACATGACTAATGAGGCAGAAAAGTTCTCCTACGCAGTTTTATATTGGGTATCTTCTAATCTTATCTGATTATCTGTTAATTATAACAGATAATTAACAAAATAATCTTATTCAAATGAAACCAAGTACTGTAGCATTAAATGGAAATGTACAAGTAACATACAAGGACCTCATAACTGTGTTTATGTATAGCACCGGAGAAAATGTATTCAGTTACTTTCCACTACTGTCCCAAGGTGATGGGAGACAGCAGTGAGGCCGAGGAGAGGCAGAGCGACCCTGTCAGGAGGGCACGGCGACGCAGGAAAAGCAAGAGAGAGTCCTCAACGGAGCAAAGCAGGCCTGTAGGCCAGAGCCACACACAGTCCATCTACCCATTAGTGCAGGTAAATTATCACAAATATTGTTGATTATTAATAATATTTGTCTTGAAATTTCTACTGTGCCGGAGAAACAAAAATCCTGTATGAGTGGTTGTAAAATATTGTTTTACCACTTGGAGGCAGCAAATCATATTTCTTTCTTTAATAATACACTTCAGGCTCCTCTCTGTAATATTTAGTACTGTTTACCTTTAATATGTATATTTTATGCCAGATATTTATGATTTCTTTGTCTGAATTCTCGTGCCTTTCTCTCAATTCAAGGAGAACAGTGGTTTTCTGCTCAACACCCTGCTGAAGAGGGGTTTAAGTGAGGAACATCCAATACCAGTGCCAGTGGCCACAGCTGAACTAGACGCCTTCAAATCAGATGCCATGACACCAGAGCCAGAAGACTTGGACACGGTGGCTCCGAATTCAGCGGCCCTGAGCCCCCCCCAGCCCCACTCTCTAGCTACAGGGCCCCAGCAGTCGGCCAGCAGCTCAGGGCCTGGAGACCCTCTGGAAGAGGAACTACGCTCCAGACTCAGCCAGCTGGTCAACCGTGCCAACAGCAAAGACAGCAGCTCGTCTGAAGAGGAGTGCGCGAAGTGGCCTGTGGACAAACAGACAGATAAAGAAAGTGACAGACAGAGAGAGAAGACGAGGCCGAAAGACACGGAAAGAGAACGGCACAGGGCAAGTGACAGATTAAGAGAGAAAGCAAGTGAAACAGTGGAACAAGTGAACGGACAAGAGGTGAAAAGAAGTGAGAGATTAATAAAGAGTCCCTCGGTGAGAGAAGAAGTAAGACTTAGGGAGAGGAGGTTAGAGAAAGGAGCGCAAAGCTTGGAAGCGAAAGTAGATGACCAGGAACAAACAAGAGGAAACAAAAGAGACCCAAATAGACAAAGTAAGAGACAACATAAAAGAGATGTGGAGAGAGAAGTCGGACCGAAAGGAGGAGGAGGAGGAGGAGGAAGGAGAAGTGGATCAAGCGCAAGTTCACCCGCTATTACACCTTCTTCCCAGGAGGGTGTGCTGTCAGACAACCAGGTAAGGACATTAAAAAGAAAGTACCATAGGTGTGTTTTGTATCCTCTGCTTATGCTCTGCTTTTGTCGCTGCCCTGCTTTTGTTGATGTACTGTACTGTCTGTCTGCCTTTCGGTGAATTTCTTTTTCTTTCTTTCTTTTTTTACCCTCGTCATTTTCTCGCCTTCCTCTCTTATCCATGTATTTGTGTAACAATCACTGCTGTCCTCTGTGCCTCATCCGGTGTTTTCCCTCTTTGTGCTTCTCTTCTTCTTTTTTTTTTGCTGGTCTGTGTGTTTTTCTGTGTGGAAATGTGTGTGTGTGTGTCAGGAGGGACACAATGACTTGGAGCAACAGCAGAGGCTTCAGTTGCTCTCCTCTCTCATACAGCAGGTGAGATATCGACTAGAAAGCAAAGGCATCCTGTAATATCGTATGCAGGATCCCATGCTTGAGGACATACAACCTTAATTAAACCCACACCCCACCTCAATGCACGCACATTCACGCATGCATGTATGCACAGATAAGACATCTTACACATACTCTGACAACACATCCATTGTCACCGAATGCCTTGTGATGTATTTACTTCTCCCGTGAATGCACAGGCATGCTGGTTGCATAATTGCTTTGCGCATGTGTTTGAAAAAATGTTTCTGCCGTCCCATACCATAAAATGGACTTGACTGTTTTCTAGAGTCAAAGCTTTGCATGAATCATACGGGAAAGCATCTCTCATAGAAGGGCTGCAAATTTTATTATTTCATTAATAAAAAACCACAAAAGGTCAAAATGCAAACCAGCCACAGGCCCAGTTGTGTTTTGCATAAGAAGCAGCTTTTACTCTTTTTGACTAAAACGGCTGCCTCTGTTCTATCACTGTCTGCATCTACAGGTTTAACCAAACACAAGGTTGAGTAGAAATGGGTTAAATAAATTTCAAATAAAAATATTGCCTGAAACGTAAGTATCAAATATCAAAAAAGAGAAACTGTTGCATCACTATATCAACAGACAAATTACATCCTGTTATATTTAAGTCAGTTTAACACATGAACTACATCACGATAACATAATAATACATAAAAATTCAAAGCTGGTCGAGTGTGCTGTAACTATAACCCACTCAAACTAAACTAAAATATGTTATTACGCTTATTAAAGCCGCTTGATTTTTCCAGAATGTGTTGCTATTGCCCAGGATGCAGTGCACAAAAGAAAAGAAATTGGCTTCTGCTTTTCTATTTGTGAATTTTTATTGGCAGTGTCATTCTGAAGTAGCGGTTTGATTGAAGCCTGTATGTTGTACATACACTCATGTTAAATCTAGGATCCGCTGTGTTAAAAGCAGTGCTTGTGGTATTGACATTTTCACGTAGAGAATCCGCTGCATTCATGATCATATGGCCAAGTCTTAACCCACACAAGGCCGAGCAGAGAGACACGTAAAAGACACACACACACACATATTTGGACATGCACTTATGAGCTCACCTCCTGCACTAGTGTTACATTTGAGGCGTGTGGGTCGATGTTGATCATTAGCCAGACTCATTATAAGAGCTCCTATGAGTAATGCTGGTCTCTTACTATGTGTATGACACATGAGAAGTGTGGTCTATTTCTGCTGGTTTTCACAGCTCCCTTTGAAACTTGCTAGGACGGCTCAGTTTGATGTGAATAGGGGAAAAAGTGAAAATGACAGTCATACTAACAGCTTGTTAGTTCTGATCTTTTTCACTGTTTATAAGACTAATCTAGAAAGAATTTAGCTTTTTAAAATGTGAATTAAAAAAAAAAAAAAAAAAAAAACTTCTGCACATTGTCAAGCTCACCAGTTACATGTCTGTGTCCAGGGACTCCTTGTCTCATAATCTGTCCATGGCTATAGGCTATTTGGACAAAATAGCAGCTATTTATTCATTTTATTTTATTTTAGAATATATAACTCTGCCAGTCTTTAGTTACACTGAATAAATAATGTAACTAAATAATTAACAAATTACAGTTTGTTATTGCCTAGAGCTAGGGCTTTAACAGTCATAAAACATTTTAACACACTTTAAATCTTTGCCCCAGTCTGTGCTCCCCATTTAAATGTGTCTAAACCTGCTCCTGCTGTTATCATTATCATTTTAAAATTAAATAGAAACACTTTTATTCAAAAATGACTTAGTTTTTCTTGTTTACATTATAGTTCTATCTTAATATGGAACCTAATAGGAGTTTTTTTTTAGTTAAGTTTTCAACATCAGTAGCAGTGAGATGTGTGTGTGTATCAGACTGTTTGATCTGCATGGTGACGGTCTGGTCCTTCGGAGTGCTTCAGAACATCAGACTCTCACCACACATCCATTTCTCCATCGATCAACCCAAGTCAATAATCTCAGAAAGTCCATCTGTGTTTCTCAGTCTTTTTAAGATCACTGAATGGTGATTTTAAGGGAAAAAAAAAGAAAGTAGATAAGAGGTTTGGTCCCCCAGCCTCTCATCTCCCACCCAGTTCTATATCTCGTCTTTACCAAAACACTGCCCTTCATCTCTTGCTTATCCATACCTGCCTCTCCTGTCATCAGCTAAAACTCGACCTTTCAGACTGTCACACTGTCTGTCTGGCTGAGAGGGATCAATACTCCTCTGATCCCAAAGCTTTAACCAGTGAAGCACTCATTATTGAATTACATCTGTCTCTCTTTTACTGCCCTTCCCTTTTCTTGCTCTGTTTTTTGTTTGTTTGTTTTTTTCATCTATTGAGGGAAAAAAAACAGCTTTCTTTACAAGGATGCATTCACAGAAGTATTAGTTGTCATAGACAACCTGAATGCGGAAACAAGCTGGGATTTGAATGAACAAGCCGCTCCAGTAAATCGAAATACTGACTGGCAGTAAACACAGTGACTAACATGTTTTTGTTTTGGGTTGTTTTTTTGTTTTTTTTTTGTCTGTTAAAGGCATTTTCCCAAATTAATTAACTGAGCCTGTGACATTTAACAACTTTTTTTTTTTTTTTGGAAACCTTTGTAACAAATGGCTCAATTTTTTTAAAACCAAAAAGTAAAAACAGATATTTTTTTATTATTATTTTTTTAATCAGCACATTCTTATGTACTTTTGTACAATCTGTCTATCTATCATTGTACATCACTTTTGGAAATAGACTGCAAAGTAATAAGAGATATTGTGTCCATTGCCATGTCTTTTAACTGTTCAAAGCCCAGTTAACAAATGCTCAATCACTCCTTTGTCATGAAACCTTCTTTGCTTCCTTTCCTCCTTCCCCTTTCCTCATCGCTGCATTTTTTTACACCCATCCCCTTTGTTCTACACCTTCTGATTAGACGTCAGAGAAAGTGTGACAATAGTATGCGTATGTGTCACATGTCCAATTTTCTTTCGCACAACTTCCCACACTAATGATTTTATAGTGCCCCAAAATTAGGATTTTGTTACATATCTGCCCTCATTACTGTTTGATGTATATGCTTCCCAGTTTTTCCTCATACATTTATTCCTTTGTCTCTAAAAAGGTTTCTCAGTTAAATACTGTTCCAATATTTGTTCGGCTCTTTCACTTTTAATCATGAAAATTAAAATGTTTTTCCTCTTTAAGCTTTCACATTAAGCCTTTCAGGGTGTTACCATGTAGATTACTGACAGTTGTACTCTGTGTGTGTGTGTATGTTCTTTAAATGAAGCAGAAGTACTCGGCGGCCTCTCTCTGCAGCATCACTACAGAGGTGCTGAAGGTTTTGAATGCCACAGAGGAGCTGATCGGCGAGGCGGGAGGCGAGAGCTACACCCCGTCTGAGTCCATGAGCGCTTCTCCCATCTCCAGCAGCTCTGAGACCCGCAAACTGGACCAGAGGCTGACCAAGATGGAGGAGAATGTAAGCTAGTCAGCAGCTACGGTCCAATATTTTAACCTCTGTATGGATTTCCACTTAGTAGTACAAAGATGAGGTGAATCAATCTTAATGGGAACTAAATGTCATGGTCACCTTCTCCATGTAGGTGTACCTGGCTGCTGGTGCTGTGTATGGCCTTGAGGGGGCGCTGGGGGACCTAGAGCAGTGTGCCCGCAGTATTAGCAGCGGTACCACAGACACAGAGCTGGCCTTCCTGGAAGACCAGGTGGCCACTGCAGCCGCTCAGGTCCAGCAGTCTGAACTACAGGTACTGAAAGAGTTTTTTCTTTTCGCAGATAACACTTGTCCACCTTGTATGCAGCTGTTTTGTTCTTTAGTCTGCTTTGTGACCCAGAATATGGGTAATTCTTGTACATTATCTTCTGACTAAAATTAAACAAGGATTACAAGAAGTATTGCACAAATCGTGTTGTATTGGGTTGTATTTGTTAAATTAAACCTTCTTGTCCTTTTTAAGATCTCAAACATTGAGGCCAGGATATCAGCTCTGAAAACAGCTGGGTTGAACGTGACTGTCTGCAATCGCTTCTCCAAGTATAAGCCAAAGGCTAAGGTATCCCTCTGCCCTGGACAACTTTCACACACAGCCATGCATACAGTGTTCTTAATAAGTCTACAGTCATCTACAGTATGTGGCAAGAGTCTCACTATCTGTGAGAGCAAATGTATTTGTCTGATTGTGTTAACTTTTTATCATAAAGTAGGGATATGTGACGCAACTCAAGGAAAATGAGGACATACAGCAGCTCTGAATCAGCATGTCTGTTTGAAGGGTATAATACAAATTCTCTGATTACAGCCGCAAACCCTGGACTCATCACGCCATCAAAGGAGGAAGCTTCCAGCACCTCCGCTGAAAGGTACAGTGAAGTACGCACAAAGAAGGACTATGTGTAAGCAGAAAGAAAAAAAGTGAACAATAAAGAAAAATACCATTTCAACTGGTACAACAAATCTGGCTCCAAATCCAAATATTTATTGAGATAAATCTACATTTTTGACAATCATCATGTATGGGCGAACTCACAGTCATGTGAGTTATTTTCAGTCATGACCAAATAATAATCATTTCAGTCTTGATATTGAACGTTTATTGAAATGGGAAAAAGCAGTGATCTGTTTCACGCCGCAGCAGTCCATGTAATGATCCCGCACTAGGATGGTATGTACTGCTGTGATGTTCTACCCACCTACTGCTGAATACTTACCAGTCATCAGGTTAAGCAAAAGTAAAGTGAGCCTGCTAACCTGTGCTGACTTATTCAGTCTGCCTCATCAATCCACTCTCTCCTGCACTGCTCAGCAGCCTTGTATACTCCCTCTATGTGTGTGAATCTGTGTGTGTGTGCGTGAAACAGGATCGGCTAGAGATGGAGCGTGAGACAGAGACCAGGGGACACTTTTATTCACCTTTAGTTAAAAAAAAAAACAAAAACAAAAAAAACACATTTTGCGCTTTGTCCTAAAAGAAGAGATTGGCTGCTGAATGGATGGAAAAGTGAATACATCTGCTAGAAAGGGACTAGGTAACTGAAAAGCTCCATTAGATGTAAAGCAGCCAAATGGACACACACACACACACACACATACACAGTACAGGAGGGTAAGGCTGTTTTATCAGCCAACAAGAAGTCGGTTCCTTTTCATGTCAGTGAATGGCCTTTTTCTGTTGAGGCTTTCTTTATTTTCTTTTTGCCTCATTTTTTTTTCCTTCACCAGCATCCACACTATAGCTGTGATTCAGGGTGGCTTTTTCAGCAGCTGCACGGCTACAAAGACAGCGTGCTGGACAATGGGGCAAAATCAGTGACCATGACATGTAATCATATCATTGATTCCAGCTTAGAGTGTCCTTTCCATCAATGCATCATACAGTGTGCTCTAAATTTATGCCAGGGAGACCTTACTGACATTTTAGATAGGTCAGCCAAGTTCATCTGAATCATATGTTGATAGTTTCCAGACACTCTCAAGTTTTTGGGGTTTTTTTTTCGTTTTCGTTTTTTTTGCAGGAGATTTGATTTTAAAATGCTACTTTTCTTATTTGCCTTTTCAGAAAAGTTGGAGCCAGAGCAGCAGGTGTTTCGGCCATAGTGACAGTCAGCAGCACAACAGGGCCAACAGGGCCACTTCAGGAGCCCCCAGGGACAGGGGCCGTTCTCATCCAGTGCCTTGACCCAGCGTCCGTGTCCAGCTCCAAGCAGAACAGGGACCAACACCCGCCCTGTGTGACCCACCAAGCACTCAGCCCTGAGCCAGGCACTGTACTGCATCAGTCAAACACCTCACAGAAGACATGACTGGCTCTACCCCTTTTTCCACTCTGTCCTCCGTTTTCTCCTCATCACCACACCACTTAATACGTCAAGAAAGGATGACTCGACAGTCGGTATCTCTGCCTTAAAATGTGCAAACACTCCTCATGACCCGACTCCAAAAGAATTATCTGTACAGAAAAAGAAAACCTCTCATTTCCTTTTTCTATCTGTTTGCAAGAGTATTTGTGGTTTAACGTACAATGAAGATGTGGAAAAATCATGTGAACCTTTCTGTGATTCAGTGTCCCAAAAAGAGGCTGAGCCCTGTTTTATACTGCATACTCTTCTTTCTCACCAAATGACATGTCATGAGGAATTTTAGCATACTGTAAGCCCCTTCTGAGCTTTTTTTTGGATGATTGTCTGTTTTCATCACACACACACACACACGGCTATCAGATGGTAATCCTCATTCTGGGGATGATTGTAACATCTTTGATATTTTAACCATTTAAAAGATTAATGCACTTACCAGAAAATGGTGTTTAAATGTACAAAGTATCCGGACCGAACTGTTTTTGTCGTTTCCTGCCACTGAAATGGCTAGATGGCAGTAAACGAACATGAAGCACACTTGAGAGATCTGTCGCTCCCTACCACTTTTTGTACACTAAATGTAAAGAAAGGGCTGCATTGCCAGCTGCTGGTTAGTTTAGCTTAGCATAAAGATGGAAAACAAGAGGAAACAGCTAGCCTATACCCTGAAGTTGTGGGTCAGACAGCTAAACAGTTTCCTGAAGCTTGCTATAAAGCTCCATAAAGTCAAGGGAAGCTGCAGATTTGGGTCATAATGCTCTGTAGATTCATCCTTACAAGTGACCCCTTTTGCATTTTCACATTATTTCCACATTGTCATTTCATACATTATTATAAAATGATCAATTATAGGCTCTTTTAAACCATACTAAAAGGCAGATTATGTACTTTTGCAGGGCCAGGCTAACCGTTTCCCTCTGTTTTCAGTCTTTAAACCAGGCCAAGCTAACAGGATTCTGGCATTAGCTTTTATTTGGTGTACAGACATGACAGTGGCGGTGGTTTTCTCAATTAACTCTCGTCAAGAAAGCAAATTAATGTATTTCCCAAATGTCAAGCTATTCCTTAAATAAATTCCAACTGCAACAATGATTTTTTTCTGGGGAAGTGAAAAAAAGATTATTAAAAAATATTGGTAAGACCTGATCAGTAGACACACTTGTACACTAGAGCCTTAATGTGGAAGCTGCAGGCTTTTATGAAATGAGTTAAAATAAGGTTTGAATGAGCCTGAATGTCAAACCCATTGTGAGCTCAGCATAAACCTCTGTAGGTCTGACATTCAGGTGCGATCTGCAAATGTTGTCATTTTTATATATTTCTATTTTTAATGCAGTATTCTTCAACACAAAGTCACTTTCCTCACCTACGTCATTTTCTTCCTTTACTTGTGGCCTTTTGTTTGAACAAAAACAAAGTATCTTCACGTTTTCCCCTTCTCTGGGTCATGTCTGAACTTTTGTGTTGCATTCAGAAAATCTTGTAAAGATTTTTACATAAGGAAGTCTGACGGGCGATATAACAAATGCCATGAAACCATGATTTTGTTACAAGCGATTTATTTTTGTACTTACAGAACGTTTTTATGCAATACCACTGAAATAAGTACTATTGCAAATTAAAGGCTTTATTCACTCCTCAAAGGAGCCCTCCTCCGTCAGTCCTATCATGTGTGATGTCTCAAAGTGCTTTCAGTGTATGTCTGCATTTACCATTTGATATTCCGCCAGTAATGACGATGGTAAATGCTACAAAAACACGGGTGACAACAGGCATTTTAGGAGCGGCTAGTACGATTCATACTGTTTGTACTTCTTAAACACTAGATTTGAGAAAACTGCCTTACTTTTTTTTTTTTTTTTTTTTCACTTTTAATCTGTGACCACTCACATTAATTTAGAATATCAGTTAGCCATGCACACAGTCGTCAAAGTTTTCGTTTTGGCTACAGCTTAAAAGCAGGGTTGGATTTCCTGCTGGACTGCTTGAATTAAAAAAAAAGTGTGATGATCTTCTGTATGAATGCTCTGCCCCTTCTGTTAGTGATCTTTTCATCCCAGCCTTTCACATCTCTGGTTTTTGCACATTGATCCTGTACTTTTGTCAATCTTGTTCTCCGGAGAGTGTCGATGTAAAAAAAGCATGTTTCTGGTTTTATCGAATTGATGTAAAATTTCCCATGAGAAGCACAGCCACAAGGGTCCAATCATCGGTGTCCTGTATTTTTCTAATGTAAAAAAAATATATATATACTATCTCATCACAGAATTTGTTAATATATGTATATGTGTGAAAAGATGGATATGATATAGAATAATGTGTGTTTTGCCCAATCATAGTTGACCAATCTTTCAGTGTTGTGTGCAAGAGACTGTGACAAACAAAAAAAAAAAACAATATTACTTTTGTTCCTGTTTATATCCAGTGTGAATGACTATGAGGAGGTTCGCTGTGCACAGCTCCACAGACGGGCTGTTCACTTTTCTGTGCAATCGTTTGTTGCAATCCATATGACATGTTGGGGAAAATATTAACGTGCAAAAAATACAGATTCTCTATGTGCCACAGTACTCTGAGAAAAAAAAAGCATTATGAAATGAATAAAATTTGCAAATGTAAAGCTCCCTCTTTTGAAAGAAAATGTTTGTTGTGCACCTGCAAATACAGAAAGGGGATCGACACATATAATCACAATATCCTTATTTATTAATCAATATAGAATACATTTTTATGTACAGATACATTTGGAGAGGGATTTCATCAAGGATCCTATCAACCAAGGCCTCAGAACACACACCAGAGAGAAATACAGTTTAGTGCTAGAGTAAAAGAGTAAATAACCTTGATCGAGATAAAAAAGAAAGACACTCAGAGTTTGTGGATGGAGGGAGGAGAACACGCTGTCATGGTAACCAAGCCCTGTCTTCTCCGTCCAGCTCTTTCCCCAGGTTCTCCTTGTTTTTGAGGTTGTTGAGGAGTAGCTCCAGCATCCTGACGACAGGCTGCATCCGCCCACTGCCCAGAGCCTCCACACTGCTGTGCCTCTTCCCAAAGCGCCCGATGGGTCTCACCCCACGCCCCACGTACCAGAATGGGTCTATCTCTGGACCTGAACCACACACGAGTACGTCATCATCATGTGTCAAAGTATGTGGTCTATATTAACAGCTCTGTTTGGGGACAGAATTCACATTTGGGAAAACGCTGTTGCGTACTCAAAAATCATCTCATTGCTGGAAACAAGAAAAGCAAAAAAGGAGTGATCATAATGACCACAAACCGAATGACTTTATGATGGTTAAACAGTCCTAAAATAAAATTTAAAAATCCATAAACAAATGGTCAAACAAAATGGCCCTTTTTAGTATATCAAGTTTGACTTTTCAGGTTTTTATTTATTTATGCAGCTTATAGATTTTGGTCCAGGTAAACGTAGATTATTTTCTCAGCTGGTTTGATGCTCCTCTGAGCTTTATATGGAGAAATGATTTGTTGGTTTCCCACATTTAATCTCCCAGTCATTTGTTTAAATGACAATAAGATCGATCCTGAAGCAGCACTGACTACTAGCACATTACTGTCATATTTATTGTAATGTTTTCTTCAAAATATAAAGTACATATAAATATACATATACATTTTAAAAAAACATATAAATGGATTATATACTGTTACGGTAGAAAATAGAATAGTATCAAAACATTAACTCTTCAACTTGTTTGCAATCCAAATCAAATCATTAAAATTATGTAAATAAATACATTTAATAAGATACATGATTTATTAAAGGTGACACTGTCATTTCCTCCTTTTGAGCCAAATAACATTAAGTTGAGACATTTTTTACAATCTAATAATAATAAGATGCAGTAAATGGTCCGTTGAGATTAAGAAAAGTTTTGTAATCCTCTGACAACATCTAGCAATCTTGATTCTCATCAAGGGTCAATGTAAACTCACCACTAACACCACGCTGGGTCACAAACAGACTATAAACATATATAAATTTATAAATCAGCCAATTTGTCCGTCCTTTTCAAATCATCCTCCTGCCCAATCTCCACACTTAGTAACGTCAAATTTTCCCTAACCAACATTAAGATGGTAGCAGGTTATAATAAAAAAACAAAACAAAATCAAGTCTTACTTCTGTTGTCGACATTGTGAACGATGTGGAAGTCGTGCTCCACCGTGGTGCTGTGAGCGCTGCTGAAGCTGGACGAGAGGAGGAGGAGCAGCGCCAGAGCTGCGGGCAACCAGCGGCACGTCAGGACGCAGCGCCGGACATCGGCCGCTCTCCCAGGGAGCATGCTGTGAAGTCGCTCAAGGCACTGAAAGAGGAACGGAGGGGGGGGGATGCTGGTGCAGGTCAGTAAACGCATCCCACGCTGTTAGAGAACGCTCAGAACAGAAAAGACAAAAAGGACTGAAGAAAGCTGAAACTTCTGAGAAATCTAAATTATCTATAAGTCAGGTGATATGATTATAAATTCAATTTTAAATACCATACAAAAACTATTTCTTGAAAGGAACATTATAATATCACCCCATTAATGATTTAGTCACACATTTATAGCTGTTAGAGTAGTAAACACAAATCCACCTGGAGTATCTAAATATCAGAGAATAATTGTCTAAAAAAAAAAAGATAATTTAATTTAATTAATCATTTAATAATGTAATCTTCAAACAGCAGCCTCTTACCCTGAACTTTGGTAACAGACTGAGGTCAGTTGGCGGAGGTCTGAAGTCGTTATTGCTGAGCAGGTGTGCTCCACCTTATATATCCATGCTGACCACGAGGCTGTTGAATGATGAATCAAGAACGTCAGTCACACACACACAGTGATCCCAGACTACGGGATGCATCACCTACCCCCCTCCCTTCCTCTCCCCTCCTCTCTCCTGCTCTTTAAACCCCCTCATCCCTTTGACAAAAGAGGTCTGGTTTTGGAGTTTGCCTGATATGTGTCACGCAGCAGAGCAATCCATCAGGAAGTCGGTGACATGCGGGCGACTTTAAATTAGTGAACATGGGGAGACCCACCACCTCAAGTAGGTCTGTCAGACTGTGGTGACTGTGGTGGGTGGTTTTTTTGATGAGTCTTTCATCAATCAGCTTGATTACAAGGGACAAGACAGGACCCAATCAGCTACTGCAAAAACCTTCTGGCCGTCTTGTCACCAGAAACAAAGCTTTTGGTACATTAATTTCACTTCAAAGCTCACATGATACATTTAAAAGACAAAGACAGTGTCTGATACTGTGCTGAAATACAATATTAGACCTGGAACAAGGAGTAAGAGCTTCGAATACTCTGTATGTGCTTGTGAATTCATACAATATCAAGTACATGTCACGGGTGCATGAGCTGAGAGGCGACAGCAATGAGTCACAAGTGAGAAGTTAAGGTGAGGAGAGCTTCACCCAGTCAAATGTATTCACGTGTAAAGTCACCCTCAGGCCTAAAACACTGAGTGTAAAGGTCAAGAAATGTAACAGTGCTTTTCAAAATGTAACCATGCAGCTTACCCTAACATGTTTATGATATATAGCAGAGAGTTTGGGTATAAATCCATTCCTTTCAGCTTAACTTATTTTAGATTTTTTTTTTTTTTTGCTGCTTATTCATTCTGAAAATGAATTAGATAAATAAATAAAGAGATGTAGAGCTAAAACAATGAGTTAATTAATCAGTTAATCAATAGGTGGATTATTTTTTGGTATTGGTAAGTCATGTAAATGTTCTAAAATATTTGCTGTTTTTCCATTTGTCTTATATGACAGTGAACTGAACATTTTTGAGTTTTTTGGAAAGATATCACTTAGAAGATATCACTTTACACTCTCCGGGAAATTTTTATGAGAAATGTTCACTACTTTCTGACATTTCATACATCAGTCGATCCGTCGAAGTGTCACTTTTTGGTAAATGGGCTGCACTTACATAGCACTTTTCTAGTCGATGGTGCAACCATCAGGGGCAATTTGGGGTTCAGTATCTTGCCCCGGGAGGAGCTGGGGATCAAACCACCAAGCTACCGGTTAATGGTCAACCCAGTCTACCTCCTGAGCCACAACCATGTATAAATGCAAATATTTGTACTGTACATGTTGAGGAACTTCATGGTAGCATAAGTGATTTTAGATCACAAAGTATGGCCCCTGATGTGGGTAAGCTGTGAACCTATATGATCCAATTAAAAAAAACTGTTTCCATGTACAATACCCTCATATCCAACTAAGATATAACAATATAATAAGATATAATGATGTAGCATGTGAATGTAGTGTATGTGTGTCCATACGTGTACGTGCACACACAGAGCTTCACCCTGGGGGCAGCACTTTGGTTCTCCTCCACAGATTAGGGCAGCCATAATTTGTCATAGACTGAGATCAGATTGTATGATGCAGAGTATGGCTGCAGTAATGAGAAGATAATTACCAGAGGCTGTGTAATCACACCACAACATGGAAACATCCGTAAATAATGAAGCAGATTTGATTTATGACAGGGAATTTTTATATGAAAACAGAATGTGTGATTTGGCGTTTCTGGTAGGTGTGTAAGGTTTGCTGCCGTGCTGAAAACACACTGAGGAAACAACCGGTGTTACTCATGGATGCATTTTAGAGACAAATAAGGCTAAAAAAGAGCACAGAACAATGTGCTCGGGTGTTGCCCTTATGATATAATCTGTCTCTGTCTGTCTCCGACGTGATACAATTTCCTCCTCTTCACGGGCTCATCAGCACCTGATTGAATGGCTTCATCTCGCCTGTCTCATCTGTGTTTATGTGAATGGAGGCACAGAGGATCACCTGTCAGGTCACAGCATGTGGTACGTGCCAGACTCCCTGCTTCAATTACACATTGTGTGTAAAATCTTTAAGCTATCGTGAAATTTCAAACAAGAATAGAGTTTCAAGTAAGAATAAATGATTCAAGGTTTTTCATTCTTAAAAATATCAATACATGAACCATATATA
>JBBMJY010000013.1:9986946-10024922 GCA_037833715.1 Toxotes lorentzi
ATAGAGTAATGATGAGGCTTCTGGATTTTTTTTTAATATTTTCATTTGAAGGTTAGCGCAAATGGGGCTAACCACTCGCACAACAGCACGTTGCCAAACAGCCAATCAGAGATGAGCGTGGAGGAGGTTGCCATGGGATTCATTCGCGTCGCTAATGAGGCCATGTGCCGGCCAATCAGAGCTCTGACACAGGTAATTTGGGTTGTTGCTCCAGGTTGATGAAATAACAGCTCAACATTTGGTTAAGTGTATGAGACATGTAAAAATCATACTGGTCGTTCTCTCTCTCCCAACACTCCCACACCCATTACTCCCTCATAGGCCAAGGGCCATGATACATCTCAACATGTGTTAGCATGTTTCGGGGGTGCAGGTGGCCAACATGCTTGTGCTATCGCCCGAGCCCTGGGAATGAAGACTGTCTTTATACATAAGTAAGGCTGACAGACTGTGTTTCAGTCTTGTTGTTGTGTGTGAGAATGAAGGAGTTTGCAGGTAAAAGACCAGAAAGGAAAAACTATCCATGTATCATTAAGAAAAATTGCAAGGTGCAGTACAAAGTAAAGCAAATACAGCACTTGGTTGTTCTCTGGTTTAGTAATTTGACAGAAACCTGGCTGGCCCGTTCTCTAACAGACACAACAACTGTGTAAATGTGTGTGTTTTGCAGGTACAGCGGCGTGCTGTCTGCCTACGGTCTCGCTCTGGCTGACGTGGTGGAGGAGGTGCAGGAGCCATGCTCACTGCAGTATGAACAGCACTGTTTCAGCGAGCTCGACCGGAGGGTGGAGCAGCTCTCAAAACGCTGCCACGATACACTTTGTGCACGTGGTTTCACCAGGTCAGCCCCCACAAAACACTACACACTTTACACTCCTGCCTCTCCAGGTGGGTTAATCTACCCTACCTTGACTATCAGAACCACTGATAGTCACTAAACATATGCATTTTTAACATAAAATGATACATTATTTGACATAACTACACCAGGCTAGAGCAGTCTTGTGTTTCTTGTCCTCTTCAGCAGTCAGATAGCAACTGAGGTTTTCCTCCACCTGCGTTATGAGGGCACCGACTGCGCTCTTATGGTTACTGCTGCCGGTCACCCCAGCGACGCCCAGTCCTGTCGAGCTGGAGACTTCCGCAGTGCCTTCACCAAGCGGTAAGCTCTATCTTCACTCATTTCTACACATATATCACCATACACTGTCCTCACTCAAAAGTGAATAAGTCATTGCCTCATACTCTTTGGCTCCTTATGTTTACAGTGTGTAAGCAAATGCACCATTAAGTTAATGGGTCATTTTCCCATAGGAGATAAGCTTATTAAACGGTACTCAAGGTTTCCTAAGTTCCCTCTAACCTTTTTCACTCCTTCCCTTGTGTCACACACCTCCTTTTTTTTTTATTCGTAGTTACTTGAAGGAATTTGGATTCACCATCCCAGACAGACCCATCACGGTTGATGACATCAGAGTCAGGGGTTGTGGAAAGTCTGGTATCAAATCAGTTCATAAACCAAAGACGGGACCCGGTCAGGCCAAACCTGTCACGGTATAGGGACTTCAATTCACACAACCACAGGCCTGAATATTTCATGCAAGCATACACACACGGACTGGTCTGGAAACAGTTATTGTGTGGTTCTTTTATCTCTGCTCTTCTGTGTAGATGACCAAGTGTTACTTTGAGGATGGTTACCTGGACACCAGTGTGTATCTATGGGAGGAGCTGCCATGTGATCACAGCATCCAGGGACCAGCCATCATCATCGACAAGAACAGGCAGGCATTTTTCACTTACTGTTGTTAATAACTTTCAAATGAATCACGAACAACTCTTTTTTTATTATAGAATCTATTTCTTAATATTTAAATTTGTTTCACTAAATTCAGAACATTGAAGTCTGTTAAATATCATAAATTGATGCCTTTGAATTTATATTTTGTTGTATTTAATCTGCCTGAACAAATGTACATAATTTCTCTATCAGCACCATCCTGGTGGAGCCGTGCTGTGAGGCCCGTCTGACAGAGGGGGGCGATGTTTGCGTGACTGTAGGCTCTGACCCTCACTGTGCCCTGGGCACCGAGCTCAACACTGTGCAGCTCTCCATCTTCTCCCACCGCTTCATGAGCATAGCAGGTACATCAACAAATAAATAGGGTGGAAAGGAGAGAATGAGGGAAGAATCTAGGAGAGGGAAGACAGAAAACGTGGTAGCATGGAGTGAAGTAAAGTGAAGTAGGGCATTGTTCTATTTATTTTCCTCTACAGAGCAGATGGGCAGAGTTCTCCAAAGAACCTCCATTTCCACCAACATCAAGGAACGTCTCGACTTCTCCTGTGCCGTGTTCGGACCGGACGGCGGTCTGGTGTCCAACGCACCTCACATCCCTGTCCACCTGGGTGCCATGCAAGAGACTGTGCAGTACCAGGTGAGGGGTGTGTTGCGGTGCATGTTTCTGAGTGCGGTCACACTTCTGAGGGTGTGACACAAAGGAGAGTTCCTTTTTACTCTTTTTCTCTGTGCAGATCAGATCACTGGGGAACAAGCTGAAAGAAGGGGATGTGATTCTGAGTAACCACCCGTGTGCTGGGGGCAGTCACCTTCCAGACCTCACAGTCATCACACCAGTCAGTCTGGTTTTGTTTCTGCATCCTTGCTCTCCTACCTCTCCTTTCCTTTCCCCCTCCTTTTTCACTGCCTTCTTTCTCCCTTGTCTCACCCCAGGTGTTTAGAGAAGGGGTGAGCGGGCCAGTGTTCTTTGTAGCCAGCAGAGGGCACCATGCTGACATCGGAGGCATCACTCCAGGCTCCATGCCCCCCCACTCCACCTCCCTTCAGCAGGAGGGCGCTGTCTTCACTTCCTTCAAGCTTGTCACTGGTGGGGTCTTCCAGGAAGAGGGTAAGAGATGAGGCGATGAGCTGACAATGGAAGTGAGAAACAGATGAAAGGATGGAGCAGACGTAACACAGAACTTTGTCTTTATCAACAAGTCAAGATAAAGAGTCCTTGCTTCATTTTTTTTTCAAATCACTTGTCTGAGAAGATGTGTTTCTTTGCAAATACATAGTGGATTTAACAAAGACCATACTGTACCAATCAATTTGCATATTAGAGTTGAGACTGACTATTTACTGTCATCTTATGTAACATTTATTCATGGTTTTCTTCACTGATCATGATGCTTTTCCCTTGGCAACCACCCCCCACCCCCCCCACCTCCGCATCCCGCATTCCTCCCTCGGCGCTTCCTTCCTTCTCCGTATCAGCTGTAACTGAAGCTCTGATGGCTCCGGCCCAGTACCCAGACTGCTCTGGGACTCGTAATCTCCATGACAACCTGTCAGACCTGCGGGCTCAGGTGGCAGCCAATCAGAGAGGCAGCCAGCTGGTGGGGGAGTTGATTGACAGCTACGGGCTGGCTGTGGTCCAGGCCTATATGGGGTACATTCAAGTAAGTGCAGCTCCATGTGAAAGAGTTTGTTTTTTTTTTTAAATATATATATTTATTGTTATTCTGAACAGTATTCATATTAGGTACTTTGTGTTGCACTGCTACAGCCGTTGTGTGTTATTCTCCCAGAGTAACGCAGAGCTGGCAGTGAGGGACATGCTGAAAGACTTTGCACGTCGTCGACGGCAACAGACTGGCTCTTTGGAGGTGGAGTCGGAGGATTTCATGGATGATGGGACGCCAATCAGATTGCGAGTCCAGATTAATGAAGAAGAGGTGAGCAGAGGGAATCTCCATAGGATCCTTCTAATTTTACCTTGAACAATATGTTACAAACTTGTATTAGCAAGAAGTCAGACCACCACTTAGAGTGAATATTTAAATTAATTACATTTCAAAAACCTCCGTCATTACAGGGCAGTGCGGTGTTTGACTTCACAGGGACTGGGACGGAGGTGTGGGGGAACTGCAACGCTCCACGGGCCATCACCCTCTCCGCCCTCATCTACTGCCTGCGCTGCATGGTCGGACAAGACATCCCCCTCAATCAGGTACTTATGTTTTATTCTAGGAACCCATGGGTGGGTTCAAGGAACTTTAAAGTTTTGCTTGTGTGTAGGGATGGGTTCCAATAGCCAGTTCCAAAAAGTTACAGTAAGGATGCAGATTCAGGACTGGATTCATATTCCATAACATTCTGTCGAACTTTCTCAGGCCGTTCTGAGAAAGTCATGGTCAAGATCAGAACCAGATACTTTAAATACTTGCTCAAGAAAACCTGTGATTTCTTCATATAATTTTAAAAAAATGATTTATCTTTTACTTTATTCGTGCCCAGGGCTGTCTCGCGCCGATCAAAGTCATCATACCCCCTGGCTCGATCCTTCAGCCTTCCCAGAATGCAGCTGTGGTCGGAGGAAATGTTCTCACATCCCAGAGAGTGGTTGACGTCATCTTTAAGGCGTTTGAGGTGTGCGCCGCCTCACAGGTAAGAAAGCCTGGATGTGTCCATTTCATCTCCATCAATTATTTAAAAAAACAATAATTCTTATGATATCATTCTTCTTGCCGTCAGGGCTGCATGAACAACATTTCATTTGGCAGCGAGAGGATCGGTTACTATGAAACAGTTGCCGGGGGAGCGGGGGCCGGGCCAGGCTGGAAAGGGCGGAGCGGAGTTCACAGTCACATGACCAACACCCGCATCACTGACCCCGAGATTCTGGAGAAGAGGTGGGACATGAGTTCAAGTTTTAGTTAAAGAAATTGAAAGTGTACATTTGTTGTGCTGTTTAGTCAATATGATTGATCTGTACATTGGCCCCTGGTTGTCTGGTGTTCAGGTACCCAGTGATTTTAGAGCAGTTCTCTCTGCGGCCCGGCTCAGGAGGTGCAGGGAAGTACCGCGGTGGAGACGGTGTGATCCGGAAACTTTTGTTCAGGAACAAGGTGGTTCTGTCTGTACTGACAGAGAGGCGATCCACCCGTCCCTACGGCCTCCAAGGTAAACTCTCAGCCTTTGAACCTGCCTTCAGAAGTCCTCAGCAGTCATTTTCATATTTGTTTCCCTCTCTAAATGAGGTTATTTATAGTTTATTGTTTTACATGGTTTTGCTTTTTTTTTTCTTGCAGCTAGTAGTCTCTTTCTTTCTTTTTCTTTTGAAAAAACTTTGTTCTCACGTTCTTTCCTTGTCAGGGGGTGAGGATGGTGCGGCAGGGCTGAACCTGCTCCACAGAGCGGATGGCAGAGTCCTCAACCTGGGAGCCAAAACCAGCGTCAGCCTTCAGCCTGGGGTAAGACTGCACAATGTGAATGTGAAAAGATAACAGTAAGAGCACTACATTTTCCAAATACAGGAAAGTCTTGCTGAGTTTTGTTATGCTGCATGAAAATGTTAAGCCGTAATGTGTGACAGTACAAATAACGTCGTTTTAAACGGTCTTTGTCAAACACGGCACAAAAACTTGTGATATATTTCTGTTAATAGAAACTGAGAATTCAGCTCCTGGATATCCTGTTTTATGTCTGTGTCTCCCCCTACAGGACATGTTCTGCCTCTACACCCCTGGAGGAGGAGGATGTGGAAAAGAAGAGGAAACCAGCAGTAGACCTCAGAGCAAGCGCAGGCGCTTGAATGAGGCTTTCCTCGAGAGGGGCAGCGTATTCGAATACCGTATGGCGCAGGAGGGAGTGTGAGGAGAAACAAGAAAAGCGAAAGAGAGTTAAGCCAGAGGAGAGGAGGAGGAACAGATGGGGAAATTACAGGAACACAAGCACAGAGAAAGGTGGAAAATAGAGATGGAAAGATTCTTTGATATGAGCGAGAAAGGCAGTGGTAGTAACACTCCTATAGTCATACTGTGAGAAATAAAGACCTAGATGTAGGCGAGCAAAAATGTTTTTTTTATCCAGTTTCTACTCGTACTAACAGCAACAATAGTCAGCACCACTGGGACAAAAACATGTTTTTCAGCAACACTCTTTAACACAGAGAAATGTCATATTTTCAGGGTTAATGAAAAATATTGTAACCCTGTGCTTACATTAGCAGGCAGTGACTTAATACTAACAGCTCGGGTTAAGGTTGTCTACAACAAACGTATGTATGGCGTATGTACAAATGTATGGCATCAAAATTGTTTCTGTGATTGTGTTGTTTGGTTAAGTGTAACATTCCTCTTGTTCCCTGGAATGTTTTTCTTGAGCGTGTGTAATAGTCCCATTTTGATAAAACATATTACAGGGTACATTACATTACATACTCCATAATATACAAGAACCTGTATTTTATGGAGACCCCAGATTTTCCACTGTAAGTTAGACATAGTGTATTTTTTTGCCTACTGAATCTTTTTCCAGTTTTGACATTAGATAAAGCCGACCTGTGTTAACTTGAACAACCACTTATCTAACAACTCGATGATGTGGTTACTCTTCTTCTGTTATTTTAACAGGAGAGACAAATACACCCCATTTCTACTAATGAGATCTCCTTTTTCTCTTTTTTTCCCCCCTAATAATGTTTTAAAACAGTAGTTTCACATTTCTTGTGTAGGACAGGAGGAATCTGTTTAAAAATGTAATGACTTTTGTGCAAAGATTTATCAAATCAAAGTAATTCAATGTAGCAGTTGTGATTTTGTTTGGTCAAGTTGTTCATGAACATTGATTTGGCTCATTCAAATATATGTGTGAGGTTTGTAGAGGAGGATAATTCAGATAACACTCTACTGCCTCCAAGTGTGTGTGTGTGTGTGTGTGTGTGTGTGTGTTTGGGGGATGGAGACAAAGGGGTGTCCCTTCCTCCCATCTCTTGGTCAGGAATGGTCGGGGAGCGGAGGGGAAAGGATGGTGAGGGAGTGCAGGCATGCGTAGGCAGCTGATAAAGGGATAGCGGCCACAGCAGTGGGAGCAGCAGGAGGCTGACGGCTGTTGGACTGTTGATGTAAATCAGCTGTGGATTTTGTGTGTGTGTGTGTGTGTGTGTGTGTGTGTGTGTGTGTGTGTGTGTGCTGGAAACTCCAATGCAGATACCATGGACGGTGGATCAAAGTTTGTTCCCTTGTTTGTGGATCCTGTGGTAAAACAATCTATCATGCTGGGAGGATATGAGACACGCTGTCCATTTCATGTTACTTGTACTTCTTTACATTATAGGCACTAAATGACCACATTGCAAGGACAATGAAAGACATGGCAGGCTATTCGGGAGTTTTTACATTATGTTGTAAATTTCTCATTTATTGCTTGTGTTAAAACAGCCGTTGCTGATGTTGCTGCTTCAAGTTTGACCTTGTCAATTTCATAGGCAAATCTAAATCTACTGATTTCTGGTAACACTAAGCAGGTTAGTTAAAATCTACAGAACCACTATGGTCCAGCTTTAAATACACATAGGGTCAAGCAAATAAACTAGTCAGGACTAAAACAATCATTTGATCAAACATGCTAAAACTAAGTAATGTAAACATGATAAAGTAGAATTCAGCATGCACCAATGCAGATGATTGTGCAGTTTCCATTTAGTTATGGCAATATAATGAGCAGCACAGTTAAAATAAACAGCATTTTATTACATACCCTGTTAAACTCCATGACGCTCTTTTGATACTTTAACCCCTGAGCTGACTTTTCATTTGTGCTCAGCACTGTACAAAAAAAAAAAACCACGAATGAAACATTCACCTGTCAAGGTAGGCAGACATTTATATGCAATTTCCTTTGGAAGATGATTATAATGACATTAAAATTGTGCAAATAACCAGCAGTGCAAAAGTCCACAGGAAACATGTACCAGTCTGAGGTAGTTACTGGTAGTTATGCAGTAGTAGACTGACTCCAGTATCATGAACATATACAGCATTTTTACAGCTTGACTGCAATAAAAAATGGACGCCATTTCGATGCTAAGCCTATTGTAGCTGCAAAGGACCAATGCAAACAGTTCAGACTGAATGGAATTTAAAACAGTAGAAATATAACAAGTGTGTGGACACACCCTAACAAAGGATAAATGTTTTCACTGAGATTATGCCACATTTTAACTACTTGTATTCTGTTTAAAATGCTTGCAGGATAAACTGTACCAAAAAAAAAAATACATTAGACGATAAAAGATAGATAAAATCCAAGAATACATTCAGGAGTCACAATAGGCAGACAACATTCAAAAAGCAAAATTCATGTAAGAAAGCAAATTCGTGCCAATAAAAACAGTGCAAAATAACACATTGGCAGTGCAAAGAGCTTGTAGTAATACACTTAACTGACAGACTGAGGTAGATACTCGTTTTGTTGTATAGCTGAGGTAGTTTTGTTCCAAATGAAACCCTGTGATGTTTCAGATTGCCAAGAAAGTATTTCTTTTTTTTTTTTTTTTTAAATCTTGAGCTTGAAAAAATAAAACACTGGCTTTTCATCTTACTAAAAACATGAGTCCATCAATAGTATTGTCTGCAGTTTAGCGCCCTTTGCATATTAGACAGCAGGCATGCATTTACAGTATTGCTCAGTTTGAGTGGCAGTAATTCAGAGTCAGTCAGTACTGAGGGTACCTGTTTAGGGGAGGCACATTCTGCAGGGCGTACTGACTTGGTGGTTGATGATGTGAGTGAGAGTTCTGATTGGCTGGTGCTAGGACATCAAACACACTCTTATTTGGAGGCACAGACTGCAACATGTTGTCCAGGTCCATGAGGAGGGGAGGGGCTTGCACTGAAACTCGCCCGCTGGGGAGGATGGGCCAATATGTATGACTTAAGAAATGACTGGGTGCTACAGGAGAACCGCCATAGCCATAAAGAGGAAGTCCACCATGCAGCTGCATTAGAGGACCTCCATTGAACCTCATGCTGGGTGGGGCAACAGCATTGGGGGGAGCATATTTTGCATAAGATGTAGGGAGCTCCCATGGAGGCGCAACAGTCTCCCGTCTGGCCGATTTGTGCAGTGGTGGCCTGTAGTCCACATAACCATCGGACCCTGCTTCACCATCTGGAGGAACACGCTTCCCAGACAGGGACACTCCTTTCCATTCTTCATCAGAGGAGGAGGAAGAGGTGGATGCTGGGCTGGCAGAGCTGGCAGAGGCACTACGTGCAGAGGACGCGTAGCGTGGTCGTGGAGGAGGAGAGGGTTGGGGGTGCTCCACCTCACCCCAGCAGTCTCTGGTAGCCACATCCCCGGAAGCACTAGTTGGTCGTAGGCTGTGTAGCAGGGAGTCGATGGCGAAAGACGAGTCCAGCTTAGGTCGAAACAAGTCCTCCTGCGGCGGGGAGGGGTTTCCGGAGCACATGGGAGGGAGAGAGGTCACCGGGTCAGAGGTTGGCTCAGATTCTGGCTTGTGTCCCTGTAAGATGTAGGGGGCCAGATCCTGGGCAAAGATTGTCTCATCCTGGCGCGACACAGCTGTGTTCTGCCTCTTAAGGAGCTCCAGAGGAACACGGCTCAGCTCCACTGTCCAAAAATTGCCTTTGCCCTGGGGTTTACCTGGGTCCTTCAGCACCTACAGGTGGAGGGAGAATGGACAGTGAGATGAGCACTTGAGTTGACAACCTAGAAACCCCTGACTATAGTTCATTCAAGGCCACTGATGTGACACAAATTCAGGGATTTGTCCATTAAATTATTATAAAGTTTCAACATACAAACCTTCACAAAGCAGTCATAAGAGGAGAGGTTGTGTCGCACCGAATCCCGCCAGCCCTTGTAGTTTCCCTTGAAAAATGGGAAGAGGGTACTGATCTCCTTCAGGATCTAGATATAAAACCAAAAATATCAGTATGGCTGCCTGTTCCAACATGAGCACAGAAGATGATGCTTCTCATACAGTGTTTTAGAACATAAGAAGGCCTAATTAAGGCACAGTACTAACTAAATGCACACTGATTTGATGACTGATGAGATGACACAGATCTACCAGGGCTTAAAAGATGATGTATACATTCAGATATTAAAAAAAAAAAATCAAGCAATGTGGATACTTAAATAAAATAATTAAAATCCCATATACAGTTCCTTTATAGGGGAAACAAATGAATACACAGAGCCTCTGAGGCCAACCATCTTATCACTTTTCCTGTTACAGATCAGTGTCTGGTTTCACTGCAGTCAAACCTTATCAAAGCAAACCAAGAATGATAGGGTTGGTGGCCACTCAAGTGTCACCGAGAGGTGGCTGGTTTGTGTCACTTTGTAAACAGTAAAATATCCATCTGTCCATGCATTGTCGATGCAATTAATAGAAAACAAATGTATAGGTAATTCCTTTCCTGATAGGAAAACACTACAGATACAGATTTTGGGAACTGAGTGATTTTCCTCAATAAAATCCAGTGGAAATAAAGTGAGCACCATGAGCAGCATCGTGCCTAAAACACACCATGCACCATACACCCCTCATAGTACTGTGTATTCACACACTACACTTAACTAAGTATTTCCATAGTTACCTCAGATAATGTCAGTTTCTTCTCCGGGGATCTTTGGATGACCATAGCGATCATAGCAAGATAGGAGTACGGTGGTTTTGGATACCGCTGATAGTTCTTCTTCTTCTTCCCTTCTCTGGTGTTGTTTTTCTTCCTTTCATTGTTCCATGAGTCCCTGCTAATAGTTTCCTGTTTAAAGTGAGCATCTTGAGCGTTCGGGTACGATGAACCCGGCGGTACGGTTTTATCCATGAATGCCGTGGCACTGGCGAGATGTTCGGGACGCGTTGCGAGTTTCTCCAAGCGCTGCGGCTGCTGGGGAACCATCTGAGCCGTGTGGTGAGGCCACTGTTGGGAAGGAGGGTTCCGCGTTACACCGCTCGTATGAAAACTCTGCTGCGCATTTCTGTGGAAGTCAAGTTGATGGTCGTGGTGTTCTCCAAGGTGGGACAGAGCGGGTGGTGCCAAGAGGCTCTGCTCCGGCCAGTGTTTTGTCATGCTGATCAGCCAGGGGGGAAGATCGGCCCGCACGTTCGGACAGGAGTACGGAGAGGGGGAGGGAGGTCAAAGAGTTGGTCCTTAACTTCTGGCAGACTGCTGGCTCCAAGCTGACTCTATTTGAAGAGCAAACAATTAACAGTTTCATGTAAATCCTGCTGCGTAATCGAGGAGAGAATGACGCGTTATCTGAGAGCAGAATGACTGATCGCCCCGGGGGGCGGTGGGGGCTGAGGACGGTCAGTGTACGAGGAGGAGAGAGAGAGAGAGAGAGAAAGACACTACACCTGTAAATAACCCTTAAGATAATATCAACATGCCACTTACAACGCAGATTCCCGGTTTGCTTTGGAAACAGCGCTTAGAAGGTTTACGCACGAAACCTTTCTGTAAAGTGCGTAAAACTTTGTATATGTAATAAAATTAAAACACACAAAGTTGGTTTTTCAGCCATTCCAGAGACAAGTAAACAACCCCGGTCTTATTTTCTCTATAAAAACTAAACTACTGAGTCAGTATTTAATAAAAATAAAAAAAGAATATTCCTCTCGAGACTGACACTTTGGCGCAGGGGCGAAGAGTAAAACTCGTGGGGGATGGGGTGTGGAGGTACAAGAAAGAGAAGTAATTTCGATTGAAGGTTTACATGCAATCAACAATTTTTTTGGCGAGCAATATACATAAGGAACGGCTAATATACAAACACTAGAAAGATGAGAAGCTGTCAAGTGCAATGATTAAGTAATGATTGCTTTAAATGGGCCGCTTCAAATGAATTATCTGTCTTTGGAATTTATTTGAGATTGCAATAAATTCAAAGCATCCGAGTTGTTTTTTTTTTTGTTTTTTCATGGAGGTTGGTTAACCTTATTCCAAAGAGCAAACCATGCATGTGCTTACACCTCAAAAAGGCTTTTCTAATTTGATAACAGTTCACAAATTGGAGTTTGGTCAGAAGATGCAGACTAAATAATTTGGAGGCATTATTGCAGAGCTCCGGGAGCGCGCAACAGTCGGGCGGGGGATATTGTGCGCGCAGTAGGGTCTCTCTGAGGCGTTGCAGGATGGCATTCAGCGTTGAAAGACTAAGTTTCGGGAATGCATGTCTTTTGTTAAAGTTAACGCAGTGGTAATGTGCGAACCCTTGCTTCCCAGCAAGACAGTGAAAACAAGTTGGATTAGAAGGAACCCCCCCCTCCAGTGGCAAGCTGGAGACTGTTCCTTCCCAGAGAAGCTGCTTAGCATGTGACGAAATCCAGGGGCCATTAAACACCATTTCTGGGTTTTCTGGCTGCTTACAAGCTGCAAAGTGCTGTAGTTGGGTAGGACATTCACACCTAAAACAGCCCCCACACACACATATGGAAACCGCCTCAAACAAAAACTTACTTCACTTAATCTGAGAATCAACAACCTCCAGCACCTTTCTAATATTGTGTCACATGCCATAAACTGACAATGACCTCTAGAAGTTTATTTATTCAACTTTTTTAATTCGCCAATTGATATTACAGCCTGATAAGAAAATGAAACGCGGCTGTCTGGAATTAAGTGATTGCGCCACCAAGACGTGTCACCAGAGAGACATCCCACAATTTCAACTGTGCTGTCATCACGCCGTTTAATCCATATTCACGCAGTAAGCATGGCATGTAAATTACATTTGGCATACAGTGCAATTCCGTTTTAATATTTTTTATTTTATTTTTTTGTATTTTTTGTTGTTGTCTGGCACAGAAGCCCTGGCATATTTCTCCTAAATAATTGCCCTGTGTGTAGGAAAAAAGAAACTTACCAGGTAAATTTGCAGCTTTTGTAACTTTTGCACTAATGCACAAAATGTTTGGGCTTGTTTTCCAGGTAAGAGGTCTTTCCTGACAGGATGAGCAGCAGACCTCCTTCACCTGCTAGAAGTTGCACGAGTAAGGTTCTTCTCTGTTTGCCACACACCGGTGCATGGTCAGAAAGTTTGCCCCCTCTAGTGGTTTTACTGAAAACTCAATTTGAATGAGAGTTTTTTTTTCCTACTCATGAGCTAGAAAACTAAACATGTACAGGCAAACTCTTCACCCATCATGCACAGTGTTTAGATCCTAATTTACATCACTCCTCACAGAGAAATGCTCAGTGCCAAACATGCTGATTTAAATACAAACTGTCAGTCTATCTCTTCCTGTCTGCTGGAGTGCTAGTTAATAGGTTTTGCCTGGATTAGTGAGCCATGCATGAGAAGAATGGAAAACCAAATGAATAGGATAGCATCCAGGACAAGGCTGTTCACATAGGCTGATTGTGTCTGGACAAATCCCCCCTAAGCTGTCCTGGATGCATCCTGATACTGAGATGGAGGCATGAAGTTTGGTTTCTCTGAGACAGGGAAAGTTCTTTTACAGTTACTTAATTTGAACAATAAATTTATTGCCTCTCTTTCCTGAAATAGTGTCCCAGTTCCTCTGGAGAATCCACAGAGTCCAGCATTTGTTCAGCAGTTAAAAGTTCCAAGAGAAAGAAAATAGAAACAGAAAAGTCTGTAGATTATTCAGAGTACACTGGACACGTTTCTGGGAAGATGCAGTGCTGTTTAAAAAAAAAAAAATCTGTGTTCTGTATTTACAAAATAGATTGTTATTTAGCTAACTATTAATGTTTTCTTTGCTCTTTTGTTTGATATCATATCATATGACATTTAGTAAAATCATTATGATTAAGACTGAATTATATGTGAAATGAATGAAATATGTATTTTGGATACAAAGTGCATTTATAAAACACATTTAAAATAATTAAAACATTGACAAACATCATTGAAATACAATGAAAGAGGATGGAATTATACTAAGCCTTATTTAGAAATCTGCCTGCATTGTATGTGAAAAGCCGAGACGGTTTCATTAGGCCTTCATCCAGTGCTACCTTCATTCTTTTGCTGTGTAAGGTAATATTTCATACATTTTCAGGACTGCAATAAAGATGGTCCTTTGACCGAAATGCTCACTTTCATTCGCATTTTCTCAATGTGTCACTTTTCACACATTAAATAATTTTACTCTTTTTGCATCTTTGGAGCCACTTTTACTTTTTTGTCAGTGTGCAGGCTGCTTTCAATGAACAGGACTGAATATTTTTCATATGTAAGACGCACTGACCACAGATGCCTGTCGTGTTTAATGTCTAATAATTGATCTTGAACTGTGTGTGTCTAATATTAATTTTACTGCAGAAGATTTTCTTTGGTATACCTACATTTTAATTGTGGTACTATGGTGCTGGAACTATGGTGACACAGCAGCTTCATCAGCCACAAATCTTTTGTTTTTGATCCATAAAAATCTCATTTTACAATTCCGTTTCTTTTGATCACTTTAAAACCCCTATTTCTAATCTTTTAACAACTTATTCTGCATCCATACCTCTAAGGTCTGGCAACCAAATGCTGTGAGCTGTCACATACATCCAGCCCTCAGACCTGCACCACGGTTTGCAGACTTTGTCGCCCTCTGGTGGTTCCTGTCCTGTGGGAGGAGAGGGCGCAGGTCCGGTTGTTATGGTGAAGCATTCTCCCTGAGGGCTGACTGGAGCAGGAGCAGGGACAAGGGACAGCAGCTGATTCAGTTTCACAGCCGCAGACCTGCACAGGAGCTACCACTGACAGTCAGCTCTACAGGTAAGATGTCCTACGTTGTTTTCTATCACTTTACGACGATACTTTTCGATCTGTTCACTTAACTTGAGTTGTACCGTTTAACCTATCGTTGAGGCGACATAACATTTAATTCACTTTAATACTACTAGGACTTTGAATGTCCCGTAGCTGAAAAGTAAGCTAACCTGGAGCTAATGTAACGTTAGCACGACATAACATCAGTGGTAGCCGACTTTGTCGCCTCTCACCAGACTTCCTTACCATTTTTAACAATTAAGACTCAACCAGCTTGGATAAACTCGCTTGTGTTGACTTTATCTGCTACCGAGGCGCGATGAATGAAGCCAGGTAGCTTAAACGAGCTGCTTACGTTACCTGTCTGACTAGCCACCTGTTGAGCCCGTCTGTGGACCGCTAGGTAGGTTAGCTAATCTGCTGCTCACGGTTAATCCTTCACGATAAGGGACAGGCGATATCTCTTCCGTTGTTGCTGTTATAACTGTATTGGGTTTTTTTAGTCGCCATTTACAGCGATTCCACCAAACTTTAAAAGTTAGTATCTACAGGACAGTTTATCGCCGAAGTTGACTTTTATGGCTGGCTGAACGCATCACTGCTCCATAACGTAACGGGTAATAGGACAAGTGCAAAGTCTTGTAGGTGGACATAAATCTGTAAGACACTTATTACAGGCTACAGCTCATAGTTCACTGTCAAATAGATTCAATGCGATCCAGGGCTATAGTTATATTGATTGATACTGTAAGATAGGTGGACGAAGTAATATAAAAAGTAAAAATGAGTGTAATACAACGTACTGCCTACTCTTAATGAAAATGAAACAGCTTTAGCATCGCATAAGCAAAGTAAATGTGTTGGATTACATTAGTTTGTGCACCTTGTCTTGTACCAGCCCCCAGTACATAGCTCTTCTGTGGAGCTATGTCAAAGAGGAAAAAGAACAATTGTTGATTTTTGGTGCTTATTTCCTTGCTGGAGGATATACTTTAGTCCACCAGCTATCTTACTTTAGCAAACTTATTAACTTAAATAAACTCAAAGTCATTTTCTTGGTATGTATCATCAAATATTTGCAGGTTTCACAATATAGACCAAGATTAGCTTGCAGGCTCTTTGACACTCAACGTGAGAACACACACACGGTCATGATATCAAAGTCAAGAAATAGGAGGAAATGCAGTACCTGTATTCTAGTGGACTATAACCCCTATGATCTTGCAAAGGGGCACGTTGACTGAATTTAGATTCAGCCTGTGCATCCTCATTTGCAGCAACAGCAGGTTAATTCAACTGAGCAAAGACAGTATATTGTAGAAAGATGGTGTGTAACTTGAGGTAATCATTATAAAAAGCTTCCTTAATTGTCCCAACATAGTTTTTTTTTCCCCTACATGATAAGATAATTCCAACAGGCTAGATAACTCAAGCAGTTATTTAAAGGTCAAGCTTTATTTTCTAGCGTCTGGCTCTCTGTTACATTCCTTTGCTTGTGCATGCTCTTCCCCTTGTTTTTCTGCCTTTTCTTACTGAAGCTGTATGTTTAAATGTGAGAGATTTTGCGGGTGGATGTCATATACATCATCTCATCCTGTGGGCACCATTTAAAGATTCTTTATCCCTGTTTTTCTCTCCACCTCTGCTCCTTCATGACATGACCCTACTTCCTGCTTAGGAGCAGTTGGAGGAGTTAGCGTAGGCTAGTCTGTCTGTCTGTCTCCTCCCCATCCTTCCTCCTCCTCATAGTCTCTTCTATCTCTACATTCTTTCCTCCACATCCTCTTTCCCTCTTTATCCATATCCTGTCCTCCAGAAAAAAGCAGCAGCTCTTTCTGTTTGTCTGTATATTTCCAATAATGTCTCTGCCTCCATTACACATTTACACATTTGTGTTTTCTTCTCATGGCCTCTTACTCTCTACCTACTCTTGCTACTCTGTGGCATTTCTGAGATTTCTCAGTGATTATATGGAGCAGCCCAAACCTTTACACATGACAGGACTTAATGTGCCCACCTCTTCTCAAATAGATCCCCCTCCCCCCCGTTCAAATTATTTTCTTCATTAATGAAATAAATGTTTTGTCTACAAAATATCAGAAAAAACATGCCCATCATATTTTCCCACAGTCCGTGGTGATGTCTTCAAATGTCTCGTTTTGTCCTACCAAGTTCATCAACAAACCTTTTCAGCTCTGTTTTCCTCGTAAGTGATATTTAAGTTGCAGTGTGGCAGAAATAAAGGCCTTTTCTGAATATTTGGCAGGCAGTTTAGGTCATTTGGCATTGTTTCAGATTGCAGGCGGGATCATTCCCGAATCATCAAGCTGCATTGACTCAGCATTGTGTGTTTCAGTGAACGGGAAGGTCCTGCAGGTCACATCAAACAGCACACTGGGCTGGTGGTCGTACACAACAGCTGAGCAATGTCATTCTGTGATGACAAACCATTATCGCAGCACACAGCGCCGTCTGCCTTTTCCCGATGTATCCAGATTTAACGCTGAGTTGGAGTTTTGGCTGCGTTTTCTGCTGTGTTCTTGTAAGTTCACAAGCTTTTACACTTAGGTACCACCCCCTTGATGAATGTATGAGCTTCTGTGTGTGTGTGTGTGTGTGTGTGTGTTTGTGTGTGTGTGTGTGTGTGTGTGTGTGTGCATAAATTCACAGTAGTCTATTCATTCCAGCTGTTGAATGAAAGTTTATGTTCGTGAGCAGCTGCCGACAGCCCTTCCTGTGAGGTCATTAGGTGGAAAAAGTCAGGTCTACAAATGTTAGATTGATGCGGGGACGTTTTTGTAAACACTATATTTAGTCATATTTTTTGTTGTGTGCTTATGCTGCCATGCCACAGTTTACAATATAAGTGACTTCACCTCATCTTTTCCTGTCTGGTCTCTGCCTGACTCAGAGAGTCACAAGGCTGTTACACAGTTTACCCACCAACAAATTCCCCATAGGTCACTGCATCCACTGATGGCAGACAAGAGTTACTCAAATGGCCTGTTGTGTTTCAGTCTGTTGATTAGAACTAAATTTGCAAAGCGCAGGTGCATCCAGATGCATCAATGAGGTAAGCTCACAAAATCACAGAGAAATGAATGTGAATTGTTGCTGTATTTCTTCCTTTTATGACCAGCCATGACAGCCTGACTGACATTGTTCTCGCCTTGTGAGTCTGTGTGTGTGTGTGTGCATACTTACATACTTACCTACAGAGTGAGGACATTTTTGGCAGGCTGCACTTTCTGACATGTCTTCAAAGGGCTGTTTAAGACTTGGTTTTAGTGTTCATATCATTAGGTTTAGGTTAGGGTACGGGGCTGGAGAATGCATTATGTCAAGGAGTGTACTCAAGTTTGTGTGTGTGTGTCACCATGGCAAAATGTGGTCCTGGAGACACCTATTGTAGCGGGAACTACCACACAGGTGGGTCCGAGTACCTTGGCAGGTGTTTACATGATGTTAAAAATGTCACTTTAATCATTGCTGTGCAACATTTAACCACAACTAAGCGCAGGTAAGCGCAGTGAGGCAATACATTATTTACTAGTCACTGTTGATCTTTCACTCTTGCTCCAAGTTCATTGATGGTTAGCGAGGTAGTCTGAGACCAACTGAGCTTCCAGACTGATCTTCTTTTTCACCACACCCTGCCTTTTAGTTTCATTTGGTTATGTCCAAATAATGACCCTAAACTACACTGTCCAGGAGGCTACGTTCAGATTTGTCCCCGCTCTCAGGCTCTGCAGCATATACTGAACTGAAAGGCTATAGTTAAGAGAGAGTAAAATTTAAAAAAAGAACACATGGCACTCTTGACTGTCTGTTGAGTATTGGTTTACACGGACAGAGTGCAGACAGTAGAGAGGAAGTAGGAGTGGTGACTGACATTCACTCGTAAGGGACTCCTTCGCTTAGCACACACTCGCAGCCTGCCTTCAGGTAGTTGTCAGCTCAGGTCAGCATCAACCCCAGCTTCCCCATACTGATTGCTATTTCTGTTTTAATATCTTAATTTGCTATATTTGTTTGATTTACTGCCTAATCGTTATGGAACAAGAATGTATTTCTCTAATGCTCATTTAGTAATGATAGGAACATACATGAGTTAGAAATGCCTTTGCTGGGGAACTTAATTTCCACTTCAGTGCGGTCATTGCCAGAAAGCAAGCACATGAATGCAACAGACTCTTCTAATACCTGTGACATGCACATTTTTCTATGTAATCTTAGATTGCTGACATTGTGAAATGTGTGGTTTACAAGGATGTTAAGTCACCCTGCTATGTGCACTCAACTATATACACATAAAATATGCAAAATAGTCAGTTTCCCCTTATTTTTTAACCGCCTTCATTCACTCTTAAGATAACTTGTAAGCCTATGGGATGATATATCTTTAGCATACACACTGCTAAAAGTACTCAGAAAGTATTTGATACTACTATAATGTTTGGAACTTGGATGCACTTAGTTAATATTGGATTAGTTTGGTAGTGAAAATTCTGGGTTGCAGGTCTGAATCAGCGTGGAAGCACTGACGGGCGTGGTTCATTTAGAGATAGTACTGTTTAAGGCATGACATAACTGTGTGGACCTGACTAGATATAAGGGTGTTTGTTTCAACCTGTGTCCTTAGTGGGACTTAATGTGTCTTCCATGTTCGTGTACCGTGACTAGTCCGGCTCAGGAGTAAACATCATAGTGTCTGAGCCTCTGCCTCAGCTCCTTTCCCCCAGTGCCCCTGATTGGCTTTGGTTGAGATTTGAGTTGTCTGGCTTTCTCTGCCAAGACCGCTGATAAGGAAAGGCTGTCCTGTGCCCTGAGCATGTGCGTGCTTGTGCATGTAAATGTATTATGAGTGGGAGAACAAGAGTATCTGCAAGCTTGCATTTGCATGTGTGTGTATGTCAGCCTCGGCCTGTATTTAAGGAGCGCCTAGATCACAAAGTAATTGAGCATCAAATCCAAATTCCCTGGTGGTATGATTGATAATCTTAGTACTAGTATTGCTGTAAATCTTTATTATCTTTATTGACAATGTACCGTGCCATAGCAAATCAAACATATGCCATTTATTCACTGACATACCACTGCAGATCTGGCGCCATCACTCCAATATTTGTAAGTGCATATTTCATAACAGCTTTTTTCCTCTTTTGAAAACCTCATGTTATGTAACCAGTAAGGCTAATTACTGTTGCCACTTACCTAACCAGTGACTCATCAAATGATGATAAAGACCTACATTCTGCAGAGCTGATCTCTCACATTACATATGACAGGAATAATAAAAAAAGTCTTGTAGCCACCAAAAACAGGTGTGGTAACACTGCCATTTCTGTCTGTGACACCATGAACCTGGACTTGCAGCTCAGTACACAATCTGTAATAGTCACAACACAATATAGTACCAGGCCGGCGCAGATCCTGCAGTCAGATGAAGCAGTATTTACTGGGTGAGGGTGGCAACACAGTAAACCGGTTTTATTGTCATGATCACATGATCAGATTAGTGCTAAAAGAAAATGGAGATGGAGACAAAGGGACACACACTTTTTGTCTGCTCAGTCAGGGACCTGCATTGTAGTCTGAAAGCTGCTTTACACATGGATGTGGCTTTTTATTGATGTCGTCTCAGGTTTACATACAGATAATTTCATTCAGCTCTCACAGGATGTTACCAGTTTCCGATGAGGGCAGCCTTTATTGTCACAGTGTTCTTTCAGGCTAACATTACAAATCCAGATTATGCTGATTCTGTCTAAGACCATGAAACTAAAGGTCTTTATGCTTAAAATTGTTTCCTCTGAGATGTGCGCAGTCATCAAATTGAAGCTGAAAGAATATTAAACACTGCTCGTTTGTTACGGCCTATTCAGCAAAATGCTAAAATGTTAATGGACTCCAATCAAACAATATAATGAACTTTGGAAGCATCTTGTTTGCAAAAAAATTAAATATTTATCAAACCTGTGATATGTACAAATCAAAAGAAAAAGATGGCAACATAGCAACACACTGTTAAGCAGCTGTATTGTAACATGCAAATGGCCCACTTGATCTTTTGGTTATTTATGACTGGGTCTATTTGTAAGCCCCTTCATATAAAGTTACAGCCTTATAAGAATGAAAACTTGATAAAACTTAGCTTCCTTTTAGAGCCACACAGAACTAAAGTTTAAGATTGAGGATTTTTATTTCCACTGATCTTTCAGATTGTTCCTAGAATTATCCCACTAATACAGCAGTTAAGTTCCTACGGGGATTTTCCTTGTTACTTTCCAATCCTTTCACCCTTTAAATCCCCTTAAAATACCACAAAACATGTTCCATTTTTCATTTGTTAACTATGGCTGGCCAAAAACAGGTTACTAGCTCTAAATGGCCTAACCATAATTGTTCTTTAAAGGTTTAGCATACAACAAGTTAGTTTCCTGTTGACCTTTAACACGAACAGGGCCTTTTTTCCTGTAGGAGGAGAACAGGTTAAATAAAGCCGCCTCATGGATCGCTGGTATCTTATAAATGAACCTAACATTCATCATTCAGGTCTACATCTCGTAAATTCCAAGTCCACGTTCCTGTTTGCATTGTTTGAATGAAGGATCCATGTAGTTGCCAGTCTGTGGGGGAATGTAAGGTTATTACCTAAATCTAAGGAAATCCTTACATTGTAGTTTGTGACAAAGGGTGACAAAGGTATCCTAAAAATAGCAACGGGCACTGTAAAGGAACAAAATGGCAGAGCTGTCTTCTCCCAAGGCAGTGACTTCTAAGATTTTAGTGTCGGCCAAATAAGAGGCCTAATGCAAACTGTGACTATACAGTCTAGACTTACTTTGTAATAATGGTAGTTATGGTTCTGATACTACATTTTATTCTTCAGCTAACAATAGGGTGTAGGATATTATAGTACTGCTTTTTAATAAGTCACCATTTATCAAGGGGCCAATGATTTATTCATTGGCATACTAATGCTTTATCAGTATATATTAGTTGTAAGGTAACAATTATGAATAACTTTTGTGGTTGCTAGACACTTAGTTTATCTTTTTAGATTGTTCTTAACTTTATCAGGCACACACCCTAATGGACCACACACCCTCTGAAAAAAAAAAAACATGCAGCATATCTGGAACAAAATCCATTTATAACTCTAGACTCATTGGACAAGTGTGAAATACACCAGCCAGATTACCAAGATTTATGACTGCATAGATTCTTGTAAGAAGTCATTAAATATAATGTCCCAAATTACTTTCAGAGACTTCAACCTGTTACTGTGACCTTATTGAAAAAACCATAACTGCTACCTGGTCATTATGATTCACTGTTGGCCATCTAATCAGCTGATTTATGGGGAGCTGTGGTCTACCCACCACCCACCTTTCCAGGTAGTTGGCTGCTTGCTGCAGTGGCTTTTTGGCCCAGGACTTCTGTCTTGTCAGTCACTCTCTCTATCTCACTGAGTGCCTCTAGTTGACCTTCCTCTCTGCGCTCACAGGCCTAGGCCTAAATAATAAATGACCTGCCTGGAAAGAGTCCAGTGTGCATGATCCACATAACTCGGCTGGGAAGTTAACAAAAGGTAATGAGAGCGATCTCGCCGACCGAGGTTAGCACTTGCACTGAAACATGTCACATAGCAGCTATTTAACCGCTTTTCCACAATATCATTTGGTCAGCGTCGGCTTGTACGTATGCCAGTGACTGCAAAGTGTGTGTCAGGCTGCAGGGTGTGTCAATCATTAATGAAAAGCCTCCCACCATCTCAAGTTTCCTTCGGGAGAGGAGTGGGAGAGGAGGGGGTAGGGGGAGGGAGCTCAGGGGTTAAAGATAACAGGATTAGGAGAGTCGCGTTCCTACATTATATTGTAACACAGCACTCACGTTTTCTCTCCCTGCCTTTTCTTTCTTCTTCTTTCTCTGCTTACAGTTGCAGACTGAAACAATGTCACTGAGCACCAAGTCACTGAAGTCATCACACCGAACTTTCAAATTTTGAAGACGTGCCAAATAGTGCATCAACAACGACAAGTTGACTTTGGAGAAGTCGCCACTCACCACCAGGAGATATCTGAATGCTGTCACTTCCCATTACCTGAAGTAGACCTTGTGGGAATTCAACCTTGTCCCTTGTTATTGTCGATTCTTCCTACCTCATGGATTTTTTTATTTACTATGGATTGTCCTAAACCTGTTGCTGTTTTGGATCCATGTCTTTGACACAGTTTCCAGCACTATGAATTAGAAGCTAAATTGGAGCATCTGACCTGAAGAGTGGTTTGACTCTGCCTTTCGAGCAAAACCTTTTCCAGTTCTGTCTCTCTTACTCCAGAGGATCATTGGCCGAGTTGCCCACAGTTGACATGGATGGGAGGACTGACAGTTGGTTACAAACCTCAGCGTGGATGCTTATGTTTTGGACACCTTTCTCTCTCCTTTTTTCCTTGGCAAGATAAAAGTTATCTAAAAGATGGGAAAGAGACATTGCAACAATTTTATGTGTTGCTCACTTGTGAAATCATGGAGATATCTGGCACCTGATGATACAAATTAAGCTGTTCTGATTCATCATTCTTCAGACATTGTTGCTGCTTGCTTTAAATTTTTTTTCATGAAAGGATATTTTAAGAGAATCCGTGCTCTCCCACAGGGCGTAGGCCTGTTTGGCCTCTTTAAGGGGCACAAAGGAGGCATATGAGAAATTTGGAAATTTGATTTCATTTCTTTGTGGATTAAGATAAACAAACAGGAACAGAGAAGCAAAGACACCGTGACAGTTTGTAGTGTTGTGGTGACATGGCTGCAGATCACAGCGAGCTGCTGGCTGAGATGGCCACAGTTGGGCGTCTGAGTGCCACCGAACGCCTGAAGCACGCCCAGAAGCGCCGCGCTCAGCAGCTGAAGGCGTGGATGCAGATGGAGAAGGATGCGGCGCGAGGGTCAAGGGCCAAAGCAGATAAGAAGAAGCCCCGCACCACCAAAGTGAAATTCCCCAACACTGTCACCCTGCTTGACGCAGCTGCCCGCAATGACCTGGAGGAGGGTAGGTTGAAACACTCACAGAGAACAATCATGCTAGATAGAGAACCTTTGAGGTTTTTTTTTTTTTTCCCCGTAGAGCTCTGATGTAGGAGAACTAATACTCTAATACTTTTTTCATAAATAAATAGTAAAGGGATACCATGACCCCTGTGTTTTGTCTTTGTGAGGTGCTGACTTGTCTTTGGCCTTTTCTGAGACAGTTATCAGGCATGGTGCTACAATTAAAAGGAAGTGATTACATGCATAATTTATACTAGATAGGTCACACATTTTGTTTTCAGTGGCTTTATTCAGCCGTAGGATCAAGGCTACTTATAGTTGCAAATCTTTTAAGTTCATTTTTATTCTACACACACACACACACACACACACGCTAACTTGGTATCATTTGTTATATCTATTTAGAGCAGGCAGATAATTGCCAAGTGTTGTAACGTTTATGTGGAAAGGACTCTGCCCATGTGGTCATAATGTTGTGTGTGTGTGTGTATGGTTGTCCTCCTCCTAGTGAGGGAGCTGCTTAACAGTGGTGTCAGCCCAGATCTGGTCAACGAGGATGGACTGACAGCCCTACATCAGGTACTGGGAGTCACCAGTGCAGTGACAATGACATGACTAGAAAAAAAAACAAATTAACATGGAAATACATGACCTATGGCATTTTCGCAAAGCAGAGTCCATACTTCAGGATGTCAAAGATGTTCTCAAACTCTAGCATCTGGTAATAATCTTGTTATGGGTTCAGATTTAGAATCGAAATTTGGTTGTCGGAACCAAAATAACCACCTACCCACATCTTCAAAACAAATTCCACAAGTAAGCTACACACTGTACATACACTGCTTCAAGCATGAAGGCCATTGAAGTGCCTTCCAGTTATACACACACGGGTACTCACTCCCATACGTTCATCTGCCTGCCCAGTTTTACACACATGTCAGGTCACCTTTTGTGCAGCCTGTGTGTTTATGTTGTGTGCGGTCACAGCTTTGTGCTCACCAAGTACTGTTTGCCTTTATTTTGTCTGAACCTTAACTTATCTTAACTCAGTTTACATAAACGCTCTGATTCATTCCCACCATTTTAGTCCGATGGCCAGAGGTTGGAAGAGTAAGGGCGACTTGCTTAGGCTCCACATTCCTTTCCTGAACAGTTACAGTCAGATTTAGAAGAAGCCATCATAAGATTCCTGTGTTTGAGACCTTGAAACACACAAATCTAAAATTACAGTGCAACCTTTCTAAATCTGATGGGCAGTTTCGCTCTGTTCCTGTTTTGCTCTCTGCGTTGTTTATTTCTCTTTCTAAGTTAACACATACTCTTGCAACTACAGACTCATGAGAGGGGTATTTGCGAGCACAGAGTTCTTTATAAAAGCAGTTGACTCTGCTCTTCCCCTTGGAACACTAGGTGTTTACACAGCAGAAGGCTGGGACATGCATGCAAATTTTTTTCTGTTACACATGCCACTGTATTGGTTGCCTTAAATAATGATGCATGGCTTTTCATTCTCTTTGTGCTTGTTTGCGTACAGTGCACGTTTTGGGTGTTTATCTGTGCTTTTTTTTTTTCTTGTGTCTGTACTCCCATTTATTTTCTTATGTATTTACTTTTTCATACATATCTACATCTGCCCTTTCCCCCCAGTGCTGCATTGATGACTTTGTGGAGATAGTGCAATGCCTGCTGGATGCTGGTGCCTGTGTGAACGCCTGTGACAGTGAGTTGTGGACACCGCTGCACGCTGCTGCCACCTGTGGACACACCGGTCTGGTGCAGCTCCTGATTCAGGCGTGAGTTTGGCCATTAATGTTTATAACTTTACTCTGGTTCAGTGCCTCTCTTTTATGCATCTTTCCACCCATAGCAAGTTTTTCCTCCAGTCATAGTAGTCACAATGTTATGATGTTGAAATTCACAAGCTGATATTGTGGACTTTAATATCAACTCTGATAATGCATGTTACTTAATCCATTTATTGAAGTATAAACAGACTGAGAGCCTTCTTGGCCAGAGTACCTAGTTTACATAAACAATGCAAATATGGCTGCAGCTTGACTGTCAGAACACTTTGGAAGTGAATAAATACTCTTTGGCTTTGTACACCAGGGTGTGTCACTGTGTAGTACTCTAATCCAATTGTTTTTGCATATTTTTGTATGCATGCTTCTAGTGGCGCTGACCTGCTGGCTGTCAACGCAGATGGCAACATGCCCTATGACCTCTGTGAGGATGAGGCCACCCTCGAGCTGCTGGAGATGGTCATGGCTGAACAGGGTCAGTGAGCTGATTGTGGAGTTATGCTTCTGTGTAACTATAAGTATTACTGACATGTCAAATTGTTGTAGTTTCTCTGTACATTTTAAATCAGCTGCCACACATTAATCCCCAGTCCCAAACCAAAATTTGATCAAATGACTTTACTCTCAAGCTGTTATCTGTGCGCTAACTGGAACCTTTGTTTCTTTCCCTGTGTGTGTTATGTTTGTGCAGGGATAACTCAGGACCGTATAGATGAATGCAGAGGGGCTAAAGAGACGGCCATGCTAGCCGACGTTCGGGCTCTGCTTCAGAGTGGAGCCGACCTAAACGCTCAGGATGATAATGGAGCAACGCTGGTGAGTCAGAGGGACACGTGCAGATAAAGACAACTTAGGGTAAAAATTTAAGCTACCTATGCAGTGTGGCGCGATTAAGATGTAGCAGCTCGGGGATTTTAACTCTGTGTGGTTTCAGCGTGCATTCACAGTAGTGCAAAATCTGGAAGAACATGGAATATTAATAGCACAATTAAGTCAAAGACTGTTGTATTGCTCTGAAACCACTGGGGGAACATTCAGCCAAGAATAGAAAGGTCTGGAGAACATTCAAATTACAAATGGAAAAAGGCAGAGGCCGTGTATTTTGGTTTGCTTTTTCATTTGCCTAGAGTGGACGGTTGAATTGAATTGTTCAATTTCTCTCCCAGCTCCATATAGCATCTGCTAATGGCTACTTATCTGTGGCGGAGCTGTTGCTAGAGAACAGTGCCCAGGTGGAGGTGAAGGACGCTGATGGCTGGACGCCGCTACATGCCGCCTCCTGCTGGGGACAAGTGAGTGCTAGAGACAAACCAAACCATAAGAACCTATCGCTTTTCAGAGTGGACCTATTAATAGTATAGTGTTGTTTTTATTTACGCTATAGATGCAAATGGTGGAACTGCTGGTAGCCCATGGAGCCAGTCTGAACACCAAGTCTGTCCTGGAGGAGACACCTCTGGGTAAAAGCAGAAAGCCTTTTGGTCCTCTGTCCTCACACTAAAACAATGTGGATAATAATACCTTTCACCTTTAGTGACGTAATACTCACCAATTATCCAGACCCATTTCTTAAATGTCTCTCAGTGTTTAACCTTTTGCTACTGCTGTATTTTCAGATGTGTGTATGGATGAGGAAGTGAGAGCCAAACTAATGGAACTAAAGCACAAACATGATGCCATCATGAAGAGCCAGGACCGGCAGAAAGGGACACTGCAAAGACGAGCGTCTAGTACTGGCAGCAGAGGGTGAGAGGGGACGTTAGTCCAGAATAAAGAGAGCTCAAAGGAGCTAGAGGGGGGACAAAGTGCCAGATGTTATGGTGAGGACATTTAGTGATTTACTCTTCCCATCTTTCTGTTGTTTATACAGTAAGGTTGTGCGTCGGGTCAGCGTGAATGAGCGCTCCAGTCTGTACCGACGAGAGCACCACAAAGAGGCCATGGTGTGGCAGGAGCGTGGCCGACAGCCTGATCCACAGGACGACGACGATGACAGACAGACGGACATTGAGTTGCACCAGCATGCCACTATGGTGAGGTTTTTTTTTTTTTTTTTTTTTTTTTTTAAAGAAAGTGTCTCATTATTACTTTTTTTGTGACATTTTCAAAAAGTGTACACCGATTAAACTACAGGTTTTGTTGAATGTTCTTGTTGTTCAGGTTGCTGGTGGTACATCGGCATCACGTTTAGAGGAACTGGAAGCTGCAGACAGGAAAATTGTGTCCAGCCTAGGTAACGGAGGGACTTCTGTTTCCCTGGCCGCGTCTGTGCCTGGAGAGCTGTGGAGTGGCGGTGGTCTCATGGAGCGCAGCGCCTCCTACCAGCTTAGCCCTGCATCTGGAGCTGGGTTAGGGTCTGGCTCTGCGGAGGGCGAAGGGGCAGACGGTATGTCTCGAGAGAAATCACATCACACGCTGGCTGACCTGAAACGCCAAAGGGCAGCTGCCAAGCTCAATAAATACCCTGCACCTCCGCCACCCCTGCCCCCTCCTGTAGAGGAGGAGCCTTCTGTTGCAGCGGCCGAGGTTACAGCTACTCAGGCCCAGCCAGAGCTCCAAGCAACACCCAGTACAGAGCAGGTGGCCTCCCCTAGCCAGGTGTACTTCACCCCATCCAGCGGAGATCCTCCGCTTCTGAAACTTCGAGCCCCTGAGGAGGACCAGTCTAACAACAAGGAGCCTTGCTGTGGACTCATGTAGACAGCCTGACACACTCCACACGACGTATACAAAAACGTACTGCCTACAGAATAGAGGAGCTAGGCATGTTACACTCCAAAGTGGCAAAAACATTTCAAAACAAGGCTTGTTTGAAATGAGTCATTGAAGACTGCAAGTTAAGGCCACATGCCAATGAGGGTTTGATCTATACTGCATTTCAGATAAAGTGCAATCTATGCACTTATTCTCTCTCTGCTTATCTTTTTTTTTTTTTTTTTTTTTTAATTTAATCAATATGATATACTTCAGGTCCCAGCATTCCTTCATGCTCCCTCTTAATCAGAGGTGGCATGATGTGAGGGACTGATGTAAGACTCCAGGTGTCCATCTAGTGACTATGAGGAGAACTACAAATTTCAGTATTGCAATCACAAGCAAAGATCTGCTTTACTCAAAGTCTTTACGGTCATTATTTTATTCATCGCTTACTTAACTACTCAAGTAGATTCATTGAAAAGCCTTAGAATCAGGAGAAAGCTGAATTATGCACGTAAATTGGAATGAAACTGAACCGATTTATTTAAATTAAGAATGAGTGAATGAGGTGAAAGTTCTGTTTTCTTTGCAGAGTGACTGCAATGAAGGGTATGTTATCTACAATTGCATACATTTATATTAAAAGAAGGTGGTTTTGTGTGGTTGGGAGATTGCTTGGTTATGAGATTCATTATACCATATAACTATTCTGAATTTACATTTACATTTTCTTGTTTGATTTTTTTTTTTTTTTTTTTTTGTGGACTGAAAGTGTACTAAATAATTTTCTTTTGTTACTTTTCCAGTGCACAAAAAAAAGCCTAAATTTCAACATGTGTAATTGTGCAATTTATAAATTAAATGTTCTGTCTCTCCATTTCTATTTTTCTACCCTCTGAATGGAATCACATTATTTATTCTAGTTTATTATTCTGAATACGGCTCACAGTGTACAGTTATTGTACCATTTTGTAAAGATAAATATAATTCTATTAAGAATAAAGTGAGGGAAAGAGATTTTCTTTTTGTGTTAACAAAAATATTCAACTTGTCATTTGATAATGTATCAGATTTTGGTGCCTTCTTTAGGTGGCAGATTTCTTATAGGTTTGCAGTACTTGCACAGAGTCCTACATGTAAATTTGGTGAGCAGTGGGATTAAATGATCTATCAGACATATCAGACATAGACTCCAGTTTGATGTACTGTCAATGCACTCCAGTTTCTGTATTGCATTTCAGTTTTGTTAGTGATTTTTACTGAGCCCTGTTTAGAAAAAACGAAACCTAAAAACTTTATGTTTTCACAAAGGATATTTGTAATTTTTTTTTTTTAAATGCAGTGTTCTTATTTAATGGAGTTTATGAACTTTATGAGTCTTTATAGGTAGCTATTGTTTGAAGGGAGGGAAATCAGATAAACATGCTGCAATGAAACCCTATATTGCAACTTACGTTTTCAAGCCTTTTTTATGTCTTTATACATTTCAGGGGTTTTTTTTGTTTGTTTGTTTGTTTTTGTTTTTTTAAGTGTATACAACACTATAACGTTAGAAGCCAGGTCAGGGTCAAATAATGGGATCATGGTAAGAGAAGGAGACAAGATACTTACCTTTATCCCTGAACTGACTCTTACAATCTACCTTGTTTACCAGAGTTGTTGAGGACGTATTCCCCCTTGAGCTGTTGCATGTTTACATACTTGGACCCCCAATGCCTTCCCTCTTCCTCTTACGTCATACTCACACACTGTCAGCACATCTTGAGTGTCACAGCCCGTCCTGATCCATCTGCCAGGGCACCACATGATCCTACATGATAGACAGTTGAGTGCACACAAGTTATAAAAGTATTACAGTTGTAAAGCAGCGTGAACCCTTGTTTCAGGTTGTTATAGCATTACAAGTTGTTGACTTATCTTTGTAAAGGTGTTTTAGTGGTTTTTCCTTTAAGATGCACTCACACAAATTCCACACACGCACAAACATGCTCTTACTTGCAAAGACAGAGCTTCGCACTGTCCATAACCCGTTGTATGTGGTCTTGACAACAGTTGTACATTGGGTGCCTTAAAAATGGAACCTACTTATGTTCAGACATGTTCTGAGTATGTGTATCCGTTTTAAGGTATTATTCGTTCTTTGGTGCTGATTTGTCATTTAAAATTAGGGATAGGCTAAACGGAACAGACTGTGTTGTTTGATGCTGCCAAAATACGCACAGCATGACACACTGAAGTCACCGGGGCATCACATGCTTGTATGTGAACTGTTTTAGTTTGGGATATCAAATGTCTTTCCTAAGCCCTTTCCAAGACATCTAGGGGGGGTTTCTCTGTTTCACACTCTCTCCTTCTCACACACAGACGGCTAATTTATTTTTTTTCTTGCCCAAACAAAAGCGTCTTCATTCTTCAACATCTTTGTAAGGGTAAGTGCTGGTGCGACATCTTACCCAAACATTATGTCATGTTATGTTCTAGCTGGTTTAATAAAAAGCCTCAGAGATGCTGTGAATGCAGAGGTAGCAGCGATAAACTGCTGACGTCTTCCAAAGTCTGGTTCCCCTTCCCATATGTTATACCCAGCCTTTGCCTCAACCAGTTGTCTTGGCAACTCCTAAGAGACAAGACTGAAGGGGAAACAGACTTTACTACAAAACTTGCTTATATAACGTGAGCTACAGTTAAGTCTATTTTTGTCTCTTTTTTTTTTTCAGCGAAAATCTGCATCAACTATTCAATTTAAGGGTCTTTGTCAAAAATCTCCTTGTTCATAATGCGGGGCACATGATAGATTAAAGGCTCCCTGACAAAACATGCTGCCCAAGTTCCTCTTGAGACCACTGCAACTCCCCCAAACTGTGCAGAGGTGTGTTGTAAGATAGACACCCTTATCTCACAGTGGCAATGGTCTTTTTCATGGAGGACACGTTGACATGTCACACTAAGAAAAGCACAATTGTAAATGGTAAAAAATGAATGATTGCATCCATAACTCCAATGAATAAAGCCATTAATTACTTCCATGCTGCTGCTTTCATTTCAGGATCCTGGTATTGTGCGCTTGGCTACCTGTCACGCTTTCAGGGCTTCCTGGGACTCTTCAAAAGACTGGAGCAACTCTAAGTCTTACTAGTAGTACCTATTCTTTTACCTACCAATTACTTATTACTGATTTAATGTAGAAGTTAAATTTAAATTGATAGTTGCTTGATGGCATGGAGGGGTCTTCTTAGTAACGTGTGTGTGGCATTTGCTTTGGCAAATGGATCTTATTACCAGTACTCACTACTAGTTATGTTTTTTGTTTTTTCCGACAGCACGTAAAGGCGTCATTTGGTTTACTGAAGCCGAGGCGAAGCGAGCGAAGAATCCAACCAACCATGAGCGCAGACGAGCGAAGGCGTGGCGGTCGGGTGGGAATATGAACACCGAGAGGCTCAACTGTCAGTTGGAGCTGGAAGGAGCTGGAGGAAAAGTAAACACACGAGCACGAACTCATTCCTGCTCCACGATCCCTGGTAACTGCTGGTACACTTTATAAACCCACGTACAGTTGCGTTTACTGTTCTTGCTGTTTAATCTTGATAATCCTCTTTTATGTTTCAGATATCAGTCCAGTGCGTGGCATCGGCAGCGAAAACAGCATTCGCGTGACATAACAACAACAAAAATGTCCCAGCAGGCAGTGAACGGGGTCCTCTACCGGGGCAAGGTGCTAACTTTGGACAACATGAACCCCAATGTGAGGCGGGTCGAGTACGCGGTCCGGGGCCCCATAGTCCAGCGAGCGATGCAGATAGAGAAGGAGCTGAAAGAGGTAAAGATAAGTGCGGTGCACAAGGAGCCGAGAAAAGTTTCATACTGTGCGTGGAAAAACAGATACACGAAGTTTTGAAAGACTGTTTTCTTTATTTAGATCATACGGGTTTAAATGTCATACATCCCCTTTTTCTTGGTATCGTTTTTCTTCTTAGGGGTAAAAGCACATATACAGCAAATACAAAACTGAAACGACTTAAATTCGTCTGTGCCTGTGTGGGAAGTGGATGGAGGATGAATGGGTAAACCGCTGTTCCAGCTGTTGATTCGCAACATCTGGAATCTGACCTAAGCCAACAGGCCAGATACTGCTGGAACTTTTCTCTGATCTTTAAAACACCTTTTGGAAATTCAATTTTTTTTTTTTTACTCAATTAAAAAATATATTAAAAGTGACTTTTAGTGCATTTGGCACACACCAGCTACTGTGGACTGGGGGGGGGGGGGGGGTAAAAGTTCTTTCCTTGCTCTGTTTCCTTCAGATAGAGAAAGAAAGTCAGAAGAGTAGAAGAATTAGCCGTGGTGAAAAAGATGCTTGTTGTGGACAGGTTTTTGCTGACGGGCTGAGAGAGCAGAGAGGCAGGACGGAGAGGGCCGGAGGTCAGCTTTTCAAAGTCCTTACATGTTAGCCGTGGTGTGTCTGTTCTGTTCTGCGTCTGCACTGCTGTGCAAAACAACTCGTGTTACATTCTGCTGAGGTAATATTGATCTGCCGTGCTCTCATAAGAAAGGGCAAACAGGTTGAACTGGGAGTCTTTTAAAAGCTGTAATGCAAACCTCTCTGCAGTTATGTCCTCTTCGCAAGACATGCAGTGAGCCGAAGGTGGGGCAGTTCGAGTCGGATTAGAGTGCATTTGGCTCTTCTCTAGCCCGAGGTGCCTGGAGGATGTGTGTACTGTGGATGGTTATTACATAAGAAGAGAGGGTACATTCTCTGTCCTCTTTTGTGTCTCTGGCTTTGCCTACCTCCCTCCTCCCCACAGGGGAGAGAGTTCATTGGACTAAGCTGCAGCTGTGAGGCCCAGCAGCCTCCGAGGCCTTTCTCTGCAAGGAGGGGTTCATTACAAGCAGCCCCAGTTCTGAAAGCGCTCGAGTTCTTGGTATTCCACTATTTTTTTTCTTTTTTTCCTCCTTCAAAAAAGGAAAATCAAAAACAAACCTAATGTTTAATGTTTGACTGGAATAACTAGAATCTTGCTGTAATGTCATAAAATTTCTATTTAAGAGTTATAAAGGTTTATGTTGAAAATCAGGTCAAAGTCCAGAAATAGAGAGAGTAATACTAGACACCGCCATTATGCTTAGACAAACCTTCTTAATACAGGTTAGTGTTTGTTTGAAATCTAAGTAGAAACGGGAGTTGCCTGTGAAAGTATGTTGACGTGTTTTTCCTGAGAAAACACGAGCATGTGCTCCAGTTTCCTCTTTCCCTTTTACTTTCACCTGTCGCTTTCGGCAACGCAAAATAGGATTTAAAAAAGAAGAGAAAGAGGGGAAATCTGAAATGTCAAACTCCAGGAGTTTTCTGAGAGGTCAGGAGGGTTTGTGTGGCTGCAGTTGCCCAGTCATCTGGGGGTTTGCTTCCTGTCAGAACTGTGACTGGAACACTTTTACTGATGGCTCAGCAGATTTTATGCAAGTGTGTGTGTGTTTGTGCATGCATGCGCTGGTGTGCTGACGACCCTTATAAATCCTTACCCCAGACATCTGGCATGACAGTGCCTGCACTGCGGTAAGCTAATTCAGGCTCGGATCTCAGCTGTTGGCAAGTCTGCATTGTCTGTGACAATGGAACAAGAGATCAGAAAAAAAATCCACCTGGTATTTTCGCACAGTTCTTCTGTATCCCGTGACAGTGCTCCTCTTTTCCTTCCGAGTGAATTGACAGTTAGTTACATCTCAGTTGGCATCTTGTTAGAAATGGTATTGAGTTAGACAAATCACATTCACATGAGAGAAGCAGCAGTGGTTAAATTTCAATTTGCAGCAGCTAAAGATTGAATTAGTACAGCTCGGAGGGAGGACTAGTTTTATATATTAAGACTTAAGTAAAATGTGAATTCAGAACGCTCGTGAGGCCAGGCTCTATTCAGCTTCTTGGCCTGGTGCACTGGTCCGGCCTGTGTAATCAGTGCCTGGCGCTGACTGAGCAGGGGAACTCAGCGTTGTGCCAGGGGAAGCGACTGGCTCAACCCTAACCCCCCCCCAAGAGAACAGCAGCCTCTTTGTTGCTCGAGTACAGGCAGGGGACCACGGCTAAAAAAGAAACGTGCAGCATCCATCCAGTCACTTAGATTTCAAATCAAGCTCACATCTCACTTAACCTTGTAGGTCTTAGTCTTGGCGTCATGCAAGGACACAGAAATAATAAATATTGACTCAGTTAAACAGAAATATTGACTCAGTTAAACAGAAAGTTCTCCCTGTGCCTTTGGAGCCCTTTTGCCTTGTATTTTATCTCATAAAACACACTGAATCATAATGAATCATGTGAACAGCATGATTTTTTTAAAAGATGTTTAAAGAGACTCATAAATGAGTAGAATTTTCCTATGTCCTCAGCTCTCAGGTTAAGTGAAAGTAATTAAATGTGGGAAAGGAAAGGCATGTGATTTGCATCTAGGAGAGCAGGCTAGTTGTGTTTTATTTCAATTCAGAATGGGAAATGTTCTGTTCTGTCCTGTAGCTTTCCGTTGGTGTAATTCCGTGAAATAAGGCATCGGTTTGAGAACCACCGTGACATTCCCCCCCTCCACCCATCCTCAAACACCCGAGGCAGATTTCGGCAGAGAACGTGCTGGCGAAGAGCAAGGAGACATGACGAGATTCGCAAGGAGATGACTGTGCTGATGAAACTGTGTTTAAATTCAGGATGAGTCCCAGTTTTGTTCTAAACTAATAGTTTAACGATGCACAAACCATGAAGCCACAAAAGAACATCCTCGTGATTATCACCATATCTCTTCAAAGGTTATTGCTCAGTTGTTGTCACATTACCTCATGTGATGAACAGCAACAGGTACAGCACGTTGTGACCAGAAAGCAAACCTACAGGCACCAAACCAGAGCTTGCGGGATCCAATTAGGATAAAGGACGTGCTGATTCAATAGGAAAGAGGAGTGAGCGGACTGAAGGAGCAAAATGAGGAGTTGAGGAATAAAACCAAACAATCCCAGCTCATCATGCAATTTGATTAAGCAAGCAATTCTCATATAATACCCCCAACCACAAACGGCGAGGGGGTGGGGGGGGGGTTGTGTCTCTGTAAGCCCCAGCAGCAGTGTCACCCTTGTCCAGACCAGCAGCTCCTGCTTCACAGGCCAAACCAGACTCCAGCCAGGGTCCTTGTAAAACAAAAGGGTGCTAATGAGAGAAGATGCATGCACGGGTGTTTAGGGGACCAAAGGGTACATCTGTGTGAGATGAATACAAGTGGCTCTGATTTGATTTACATGCTGAGCCGTCACGTGGTAACAGCACGGAGGGGTGGGAGATGTGATGTAGCTACTAGAACTCAGTCTCCCACCACAGAGAGCCTGTGAGGGTCAGTTTGAAGCTTTAATAATAATAAAAAATAATAAAAATGAATGTTTTAAGATTTGAAAAAGAGGTGTTGGAAAACATCTGAGGCCTGCAGCCAATAAATCAAATTTGAAACCAGTGACTCATGTGTCTCCTTTGCACTTTTCTCCTTTTGTATGTGTCCAGGCACATCCCGTTTGTTGAAAAGCCTGACATTACATGTAAGAATAAAACATCAGGATGTCAACAGATTCTGAGACTTACCTGCCCAGGAAAAGTGGTTCTTACACTTCTCTTTGTCTTTTCAGGGAGTCAAGAAACCTTTCACAGAGGTCATCAAGGCGAACATAGGAGACGCCCACGCCATGGGTCAGAAACCAATCACATTTCTCAGACAGGTTGGCACACATTGTACAGTTCTGCCTCGAGTCGTTTGAGCACTTGTGTTTAGTTAGAAGGCAGCACCGATCATCATAGTTGTACGCGAAACTGGATTTTCTACTTTCATTTATGTGGAATGTATCAAATGTCTCTAAATGTTAGGTATATTGTGTTTTTTTTTTTGTTGTTTTTTGTCCTCCTCCCTCAGGTCTTGGCTCTGTGTTCTTACCCTGAACTCCTGGAAGACAACAAGTTTCCCGAGGATGCCAAGAAAAGAGCGCGGCGTATCCTCGAGGCCTGTGGCGGCCACAGCATAGGTCTTTGACAACTCCCCATCATTCGGCCAACCGCATTCACACATCCCCTCCCTTCAGCACGCACGCCACTGGCTTCTCCCTCCATTTGCACATTCATTAATAATTTATTGGGTCTGTACACTGTTTAAACAGAACATCAGCTGATCAATGGTCTGTTGAAATCAAAGTTCAATTTCATGTGTTCTAGGCGCCTACAGTGCCAGCCTGGGGATCGAGTGCATCCGTCAGGATGTGGCGCGCTACATAGAGAGGAGGGATGGTGGAATCCCCTCCAACCCTGACAACATCTACCTCTCCACCGGGGCCAGTGATGCCATCGTGGTATGGCTTACACTTCTTATTTTTCTCCTTCCCCACAAAAGTGCTGACAAACTTGTGGCCAAACTTCGCAAAACACTTTTATGAGTTGATATGTTACCCGAATCCTTCATAGATGATCTAATTTGGCCGTTGAATCTGTTCTTGACTCAACTTTTTGTTAATTATATACTCAGCTGTACTGAAAGACCTTTGTCACTTTGGCAATACAGCTTTGTCTGGCTTTATGCAGCCTAATCAGGCCACGGAATGACCGTAAGATACACTCGACTACTGCGTTACAAGAGATCTACTGTTGCCTGCAATGTTAAACTGTGATGTTTCTGACACAGAGTGTTTACATATAGGTGTGTTCGTTTACTCTGCTGTCATAAAGTAGATCTGCTTTGCACTTTGAGAGCACCTGTTACATGTTGTCCTCAACCTTGTTTTCTGTACCTGTCTTGTCAAATAACCAGACCTGATTGGTTGGACAGTTTCTCTTCTTAATTTAAATGCCAATCCATGCACAGTAGATTTTCCAAAATAAAGGTTTCTGTTCCTCCTACCTTCTCAATTTTCTCCCCGCGTCTTCTAATTCCAGACCATGCTGAAGTTGCTGGTGTGCGGTGAGGGTCGTGACCGTACAGGAGTGATGATCTCCATCCCCCAGTACCCTCTGTACTCGGCCGCCCTGGCCGACCTGGGTGCCGTGCAGATCAGTTACTACCTGGATGAGGACAAGTGTTGGAGTCTGGATGTCACAGAGCTCAGGAGAGCCCTCAATGCAGCCAGGCAGCACTGCAATCCTCGTGTCCTCTGCATCATCAACCCTGGAAACCCCACCGGTATGTCTGGAGTTAGTAGTTTCTCCATGTGAAAAGAAACAGTGGCTGAAATTAGACGTATCAAACGTCAACTAAAAAAAAAAAAATCAACTCATATCTTGTACATTTTGAGATTTGGTTTTCTCCCTCTATCTGTGCACATCTCTTCTAATCATCAAACACTACGGCTGTCTTTGTTTGACAGGTCAGGTCCAGAGCAGGCAGTGCATTGAAGATGTGATCCGATTTGCTAAAGAGGAGCATCTCTTCCTCATGGCTGATGAGGTAATTCACACATGTCATTTCCCTCTTTCAAAAGTTTCAAATGAACAGTATATCGCACATTTTAATAATCTTTCAAGCATCTCATTCATGTTTGTGCTCTAAACAGGGACTGAAACATACAAAACACAGACACACCTCACAATATAATGTAGTCTAGTACAGCACCAGTACTTACTACAGCCTTAACTATGGTCATATAGACTGATAATGTAGAGAGACAAAGATTAACTTATGTATCATCCTTGTAGGTGACTGAATACATTTTTAATTGACAGTTGATTTACAAAAAGTGAATTCCTTATGTAAAATATGTCCTTGAGCCCTTTAAATAATTCCTTTGTGTACACTTTTTTTTGGTAAGTATTATTATTTTGTAATGTATTATTAAAAAAATGTCTTCTATATTGAAGTTGTCCCCCCCCC